>CM033470.1:284046769-284646769 GCA_019447015.1 Hymenochirus boettgeri | reverse complement strand
ATATTATTCCATTCAGGGTTTACTATTTATGTTTATTTATTGTGGCTGGCCAGCCATATCATTCTCTATAAGAGATTATATATTTTTTGTATTTTAAGATATTGTGTATTAAATTTACATTTTAGAGATATCAGTTTTTATTCTTTGTGCCACTAGCAGGATACTACCTGTATCCATTATCATGAGGTCGTACCCCTAGGGGATTCTTCCTTTTTTCTGAGTAGGGGAACTCAGAAGTACCTGTATGATAAGCGTTACCTTTGTACTAAACTTGTTTTGACACACACCTACAGCCCTATTGCTGACCTACCCTTCCATTCCTGTTGCAGCTATACTTAAAGGGAAATAAATGCAAAAAAACTAATTTTGATATATCGTCATAAAAGTTATATGGTCACACATGCAAAAACACATACCCCCCCAACCTAACACGAGTACACACACCTAATACCTACCCTTCAATTTTCACGGCAGACATTTTTTTAACCCAAATGTGGTACAGGTACAAACACCTACTGACCTACCCCTCCATTACTGTGGCAGCCATACTTAAAGGGTAACTAAAGTTTAAAAAAAACTAATTTTGACCAATCATCAAAAAAGTTGGGTTTTTTTAACCCCCACCCTGACACAGGTACATACACCTCCTGCCTATCCTTCCATTTCTGTGGCAGACATATTTAAAGGTTAACTATAGTAAAAAGAAAATTTGATCAGTAATCAAAACAGTTTGGTTTTTTTAACTTCCAACCTGACAACAGGTACATACACCACCACTCATGTGGCACCCATATTTAAAGGGTAAGTATGGTCAAAAAAATAGTCATTTTGACCAATCATCAAAAAATGTGTTTTTTTATCCCCCAACCTGCCACAAGTACACACCAACTGACATACCCATTCATTCCTGTGACAGCCATATTTAAAGTGTAAGTAAAAAACAACAATATCCTCATCATTGGCATTATTGCGTTTTAAAATCTGCAGACCGAACCACAACATTCCCTTCCAAAACGCGGCCTTTCAGCCAAATTTTTTTTGTTGTTCATAAGGTTTTCATTAAATTTTCAGTTGTAGCATATAAATAAAACAATACATTTGATGTATTAAAACAGTATTGGGTCTTTTAAAGCTCGCAAATGTTTTTTCCATGTTGGTGATGTTTCCAATCAGAGCATGATTTACCTAAAACTGGGTCAGTATACTTTGCAGGACATTAGTACAAAGCCGTCACAAGGGGGCACTACAGTAATCAGCCCTGGTTGTCGACCCTTAGATGGGCCATCTTTTTTCCAGCCACCTTGTAGCATCCGCTTAATCCGGAAGACGGACGCCATTGTCCTACCAAGAGCGTTCTTGTAATACGGGGTTTACGTTTCCCGTCAGCCATCTTACAACTTGGAGCGCAGTCAATAACATAAAAACGCACAATAGGTTTATTTCCACAGTGCTATCCTCCAGGAAACACAGGGCGTGACCGTTTTGTTTCGGGTACTCTATTAAATAGTCGCAACTCAAGCGTTCTTTGTCGTTGCGTCATCATAGGGCGATGCCATAATGGCTGCGCCTCCCAGAATTTGGTTAGGAAGGATACAAACATGGCGCAGCGTTTCATTTTACAGTCACCATGAAATAATAAAACCTGTATCTATGACCGTGTTTAACCAGATCCGTTGCCGGGGAGATTATATCATAGACGCCATAAAACTACAGCGCCCTCTAGGGACTGCTGTATAATGACTTCCGGCGAGGGCGGGTCATAGAAACCCCGCACCTCCTTTCCCTCCCAGACAGCAGAGGCAGCAGCAGAAGCCGCAGCTCTCGCCAACCCCTCCCGCCGTCGCCATTCCTCGCCCGCCCGGCTCTCTCCTTCCTCCCTCCCGGCGGCCCCCTTGCCTCCGGACCGTTTCTTCTCCCCTCTCCCTTGTTTCCTACCCCCTTCTCCATCTTTTTTTTCTAGCTCACATTTTTCCCGCCTTAGCACTTCACGGCGGTCACCTACCTTGCTTTGTAACTCCGCAGGTAAGATCCAGTTAATGACCTCTATATTCACAGCGGACTTGGCCTGGGCAGTCTCCCCACGCTTTCTGCTGGTCTCCAATGGAGGCGGAGAGATCCTGGGCCGGGTTTCAGGCTTTGTTATTGAGATCCTGGGTGAAGGCCTTGACTCATTGTATGGATGCACCATGTGTGGAGTCTAATGAACTTCCCACGGGCGCCACCGCAGGCCTGTGGGCGACACTGCAGTGTGATCAGTAGAAAGCAATTGGGTTTCATTTCCTGCTGGCACCGATCAGCTGACTGACCGCATCTCTTAATGTTTGAACTGATGGAAGTTCTTACATTGGAAGGACAGTGGTGTTTACCCACATCCCCAAACATCACACAGTGACCCAGATGTACAGCAGGGCTGCATAGTGAATTAAATAGTTATCTTTATGAAAATGGGTTAACACCTTTATTTAACCGCATACTTGTTTAAAGGACAAAAACACATTGCTATCACTAAAGGGAAAGTTCAGTGGCAAATATTTCTAAAATTTGTAATTTACATATGCACCTGGTATTCTAAATATTCTTTTATTTTGAAAATCAGTTGCATTTATACCCCTTGATATTCCTTGCTGTGGACATTAGTGAGCAAACATTTCAGTTTTTTGTAATGGTCCTTCCCAGAATGCACAACCTTGAAATGTTCCTAACAGTATTTCTTCTGATTGGCTGTTGGATGGGTCAAACATGCTCAGATCTCTACTTGGCAATAGAGATGATCGATACTGTTGAGTTTTGTTCTTTGAAAAATGACCCATAGAAGGCTGAGAAAAAAAGATAGTTTGTCCATTTTGAGGTACAAATGGTAATAGTAGGTAACGTGAAATCCGGGAGTCTTGAAAGTTTCGTCGGGACTTCGAAACCCTCAGATTCGATTCAAACCCACATTACATCTCTACTCGCAACTGAATCAACCCGGGTCAAGGGCAAGACCATAATTGTCTCTATTAAGGGTCCTTAATAAAAGGGTACACAGACACAATGCTAAAAGGGCAGATTAAGGACATTAGGAGGAAAAATACTGCTTTTAAAAGTATATTATTTGCACTGAACTTCCCCTTGAAAGAGCGCTTGGTGATTAAAATTGTATCTTTAGCTTTTAAATGTATTTATGGCTCAAATATAACTTCACTGAATACTTACTAATTAGTTATATTTTTTTATTTTAATTTTATATTATTTGCACAGGGAATACAAAGTAGTCATCTTAAATATCTTCTAGGGCAGGTATGTCGAACCTTGGCACTCGAGTTGTTGAAAAATACACTGCTGGTGTGTTGTGTGTCTAAACATCTCGAGAACCATGGTTCAACATCACTATCCTAGGGAGATTTACACTGAGAATGTACAATTTAGACGAGAGGGCAGTTAGAGCTTTAGAAAACAAAATATTGGTGATCTGGTTTGAAAAATTGCAAAATCCCATCATTAATCGCTTTTTTGGTCTTGGATCAGGGTGAAAAAGTGTTTCAAAGTCTGTTTTTATATTTTTAAACTTTTTTTGTGTTGTTATTACTATTGTTTTGGTGCTTGTGTCCAGGACTTGTGTGCTTTGTGGGGTTTTTTTACGCTATCCAGATGTATTGTATTCCTCTGATGCTGAAAGATGCCCCAGTGCTCGTAAATGCTGTTTCTCCACCAACATTGCTATTTATAGTGATAAAACTTTGGCCCAACCTAAAGACTGACAGTTATAATGGCAAAGCTACTATAAATTGCACCTGATTGTTACATATTAAATGTTTAGCAAGACACCCCATCCTACCAAGAAATTTAGTAATTGCCTCTGTCATATGGCAGTAATGTCTGTATCTAAGCAACTTAATATATAAAAAAATAGTCAAATATAATCTAAAGGATATATTTATAGTTTATTGAGAAATGTTTCCCACTTACTGTGCCTGCTCCTTGTGGCTTTAATTTTTTACAGAACTTTGTTCTGAACTTAAGCTATTCTAACACAGATTGTTACTATGTGTAGACCTGATCTTCCTGCCCTCTCTCACTTGGCAGCCAATATGAGAGCATGAACTGGGCTCAGACTGAGTTAATCTCCCACAGCGCATATTTTAATATATTTTTCAGAAAGGACCTTATAATGTCAGGATTACTGCAGAAAAGGGGGTTCAAAGGGAGAGCTGCGCCATATTACCTTAAGTTATGACTGGAAGCAGGCAGCATAAGGGGGTAGGGGGGATTATATATACTAAAGAAAGTATAGCATGTTAGCATTTAGGGCACGGCCACACTGCAACGCAATCGCATGCAATTTCGTTCGTTGGTTGCTTCAATAGGTATAGAAAACCGCAAACGATTGCAATTAAAAATGTGGAATGCAAATCTCAAATCCAGCGCAGCTGAAAACGTGAGTTTTCGGTGCGTTGCCGCGTTTTCAAAGATTTTTAAAGGCGCAGAAAAAACCGCAGCAGTGTGGCCTAGCCCTTAGAATGCCCTTAAGAGTGTGCAGATTACCAACCTTAAAATTAGGGGAGTCGTGCATCATGGGACGGGGCTGTTGCTTCCTACCTGAAAGCGGCAGGGGGGGAGGTCGGAGAAGCACTAATGTAGTAATTTTCATTTACAAAAATCTTTTTTAGTTCAGCAAAAAAAGTTTAGAAAATCACCTCGCTGCTGCTGGTTTTCTAATTAGGAACTGACCTTTTAGTTAGCTAGTTCATAGACCTCCGTATAAATCCTATTGCACTTAGTTGCCAAGTGTTGTATTTATAGGTGCATTGGTTTACTGGGATTTCTCCAGCCCTATGTTAAAGGGTATCTCCATGATGTAAAAACTTTTTTTTTTTTCTATCTGATAGTACACCTTCCCCAACCCCCCCCTTACCTTTATTATTCAAAAACTCTCGCTTGCACAGCCAGGGGAGTCTGTTCGTTTCTGGGGTGTGTCTGCTACGGTGGGCAGGCTTCAGTCAATGTGTTCACATGATATTCATGATCTGTCACACCACTTGACCCAGTGATGCCTATGTAAAAAGTCTTTCACCTGTCTCTAATATGTATTCACAGCTATAGTGCAGGAGAGACACAGGAAAAATAGAAGTTGAACACACTGCTGTAAGAAAGCTGGGGGGACTGGTGTGTTTAAAAGTTATTAGGTTTATAAAAACCATGTTGGGTGTGTGGAAGTAGATGATTTATTTCAGAGGGGATGCTGATAGTTTCACAAGGTGTATTGCAGTGCTTGCTGGGAGTGAGCAGAAGGTGTATTTTACAGGGGATGCTGGGAGTTTCACAAGCTGTTTTGCAGTGCTTGCTGGGAGTGAGTCAGAAGGTGTATTTTACAGGGGATGCGGGAGTTTCCAAAGCTGTATTGCAGTGCTTGTAAGGTAAGACAGGTGTATTTTAGTCCAAACCTTGATACCCTACCCATAATGTCTGTGTAACAGTTACATAGTAACTAGTATTGTAGGTTGTATAAAGACATACGTCCATCTAGTCCAACCTCTATACCCTACCCATAATGTCTGTATAACAGTTACATAGTAACATAGTATTGAAGGTTAAATAAAGACATACATCTAATCAGCGCTGCTCCTACCATGAAGCAACTTGAAAAAGTTGCTCATGGGGGACCCCAAATAATAAAACACTAATAGGCGCATTTCCCCGTGTTCCCCCCCCCCCCCTTTATTAGCGCAGCGTAAAACCTTAAGAGCTGCAAGCACCTGTGACGGTCGGGACTCTCGGAACCCAATCACAGCAGCTGCAAAGCCGAAGTCCGGGGACATCCAGAACCGGAAGTTCGGAAGTTGCACAGTCCGCACATGCACAAATATGATTCTGAACGCAATGCGAGAAGGAAAAACTGCTGCCTGGATCTTGTGGGAGGTGAAAGCCGTGGGAGTTTGTGCACAGCTGCAGTCTGCAGGTCTTGTCTGGATCCCTGACACGGTGACACTGAGGTGTGTGTGGTGAAAGAAAAGTGTGTGTGAGTGAAGAAAGGGGCCTGAAGCCGGGGACAGCCAGAACCAGAAGTTCGGAAGTTGCACAGCATTCACTAATATGAATCTTAACACCGCAACCCGTGAAGGAAAAAAAACTGCTGCGATCTGTGGAGAGTGGGTTTGTGTGTGTGGGAGACCCCTCCCTCCAGCTATATCCCACTACAGCTCCCTCCAGCTATATCCCATTACAGCTCCCCCCCTCCAGCTATCTCCCCCAATGGCTCTTTATTGTAGTCTCCATGGTATGCCTTGCCCCTCCTCTCCTTCAGACTTCCCGGCTCACATGTTATGTGCCGTGTGTGAGCTCGCACAGCCTGGAAGGAGGAAGCAGCAGCTCTTTTGATCTCTCCCCTCCACCGGACCATGCGGAATCTCTATGAAGTCATGTGTGTCCGGATGGAGGAGTAGAGGAGGTAATACGGGTCTTCTGAAAGAACTGGAGCCATGGGAACATGCCGCTAATGTTCATTGGCTGAAGGAGACTGAGCAGGGTAATATCTCCTGACTACGGAAGATAGTTTGTGCGCATGCGCGAAGTGGTGCACACGCGTCGGGAGGTCTCCAGCAGGCGTGCACGTAAATGAAAAGGATCGGTGCCTGTGTTGCCTAGAGGCATCAGAAGCTTTATCTTAATGTATTGCACAGAGGAGGCTGGAATTCAGGGTAGGTGGATAACTTTTCTGAAACTTTTATTGGAGGCTATATTGATTTACTGGAGATACCCTTTAAGCTGTAGTTTTAATGATTTATTGGCTACATCAGGGTGAATGTGCATGCTACACAGTAGGCCACAATCAGGTGCTACCTTTTTAATTCTGGCCAACGTACTACCAGTTGGTAAATCTGTCAGGAGTATCTGGCTGAATTGTCCTGTGACCGACCGCAGCAACCAAAATTCTGGTCAATTGGCCTAAGATGTCTTAATTCAGCCTCAAAAGGCCAATGTCCGTCAAATTTTGTCCAAATCTGGCTAACGTTTAATCACAGGTACACTTGGATATGCGATCGTGGCAACCATGTTGGTTGCAACACTTTTCCATTTGACCATCTATCGAAGAGAAATATCGGATTGTTGTACCAGCTTTTAAGTAACCCAGTTGGCTAAATAGGGTTCTTTACTTGTTTATCTTAATTAAAGGTAATGAAGCTGGCACCTGACTGGTGCAAAGTAGTTGACTTAGGAGTGTGATTGCCTTTGGATACTGTAGCATTTATATATGGTTATGCTGTTTTTAATAAAAATGCTCATTTGGCTTGAGAGCATTGAGTGTCAGAATCCTTCTTTAATAATGATTTGTACAAAAAGAGAGTGGGAGATGCAGTGCTTTGTGGATGCATAGAGGTGATTTTGTCTGGACTAAAAGGTATTTTTTAAAAACTATTTAAGTGCAAAAATTTAAACAAGTACTGTTGATCAGAGCTTGTCTTGCTGGCTAGATAAAACATGGACTTAGGAAGTAGATTTTACAAATGCTACTGTGTTAGGATTTTCTAGACAGGAGTTGCCAATTTAAATCAGCAAGACTGTCTGAACTTTAAGGTTACAATAGGTTGAAAAATTGCCTGTACTTACGGTAACTTGTTAGTGGGGAAGTACTGTTTAATCATGGTTTCCCTTTATACTTTTGCTGCTCCTGGGCATTGGGTTTCAATACAGATAACTGTACTCCATACATTGTTTATATGCTACACAATATGTTGTTTTTTTTTTTTTTTTTTTTTCCCCCCTATAGCTTTTTGACTTTAGCTTCATTCAATTATATATATAAAAAATTTCTGTGGGAATTGCTTTAAACAGCTTGAATAAAGATAGATTTTTTTATTTAAAGATCTGCATTTGTGCTGCATAACCTCATTTTGGAATTAAACATAGTCTAGTTCTATGTAATTAGACCTTTTCTGGTATTTAAATTAAATCCATTCAAAACAGTCTGATCGTTGAAGCGGTTGTTTCTTGTATTCCGTTGCAGTATTAAATATGCCAGATGATTTAGCGGTTTTAAATGTTACTGGCTTCAGAGGGGGTGCTGAACACAGTCCTGTAAATTTTTTGTGGTAATGAAAACATTTTTGTAAATGCATGTTCAATGAGAACTTGCAGGTCCTCCTCACATGGGGAATCAAATTGGCAATGCTTAATTTGTTACTCTTGTATAGAAATATACTGTAGTCTACTAGAATATTCAGCTGGAGAATACTTATTGTGATCTGTTTTGCTTTTGTCTTTCAGTCTCGTCTTATCCTGTGACCAAAGATTTGACTATTGTGTGATCATCTGACTATCCCTGATTGAACAGAACTAGTATCATTATGGACACTGGTGTGATCGAAGGAGGTCTAAATGTTACGCTTACCATCAGGTTGTTGATGCATGGAAAGGTTAGTAGGCTTGGGTAGCATCTTTTTTGTTTGTTGATACAAGAGTTGCCACACTAATTGTGGCATGTAGTAGCCGGCTGACAATTTTTTAAATATCGATACCTAGATATTCAATGCAGAAAAGGCGATTTTAGTGAGGCGTTCAAACCAGTACAATTAAGAACTGGTATGGGAGATCTATGGCAAACTAGGGATAAGGACCTCACCGATACTTTTAGGGAATGGGGGTGTTTTTTGGTAGTTCCTTTAAGGGGATGTCCACCCCCAAACTATAAAATTTAACTACTGGCCCCACTGTAAAAAAAAAAAAAAAAAAATCCTTACATTCTCTGCTCCTTGGTTCTCCTGTTATGCCTCTTCAAAGTTAGGAAACTGCTAGATAGGAGCTGTCAGTGCCTCTCTGTTCCTGTAGCTTGGCTAACCTATCAAGGTAGGAGGCATGCAGTAGACCCTTTCCCCTCTCCCTCCTTCCCATTCCCTCTGTGGCTGGCAGTTTTGTAGCTTTAAAAGCTTGTGCACAATGCAGGGGATACCCTCCCACCGCTAACTGCTATATTCATTACTTCAATATTGCTTTCCTTTAACACTCCTCGTTCCAGCGCCATTTTCATTAATGTCAGCCGTGGCTGCGGTGCGGCCCGCTTGCAGTTCGCGCGGGCAGGGGAGCCAGAACAGCGGAGCATCGAGGAGGTGTCAATAAAGGGGAGTGATTTTGAAGTTATGATTATAGTGGTTGGGGGAGGGGGGGTATCCCCTAATGTTGTAAAGTTTTATAACAGGGTGGACATGCCCTTAAATAGTTAGTTTTCTCTTGAAAATATTTAACCACATTGCCTATAGAACTGTCCATCCCTGTTGCTATGAAGAAGAATTTTATTTTTGTATTTTCCTAGGGTTACTTTAATTAAACCTTTTAGATCCCTTAATTTATATTGGTCCAATCTGGGAAATGAATGGAGCTAATGCTCTAATTTCATGCCATACCATAAATGGGCAAATAAGGAATTGGTGTTATGGCAAAATGTATATTGTGTATAACATGTGGTTTCTGGCTTTGTCTCCTTACAAATGCATTTGCTCCTCTAGGAAGTAGGAAGCATTATTGAGAAGAAAGGAGAATCTGTTAAAAAGATGGTGAGGAGGTATGCAGAAAGCTGTAAAATACTATTTTGGCTTATTATTAAAGAGTAACTGGCCTCCAAATAATCCAAAAGTAAAGGTTATATAAACCCTTCCACCAATTGTAAAGCCATGCCGAATATGTACGTTATATAGAAGGAATAAAATGTACACACACTTGATGTTACTTAAACCTACTGAAAGCAGAAAATCTGAACATTCACCGCAATATAATTTTTATTCAGGGGGCAGCCAGAGATATGATGCAGGGCTCATTGCCCTTTAAATTATATCTGCTTCACTGTGCAAGTTCTTCTGGTCATGTATGATTTGGAGAAGAGTTTTCACAAACTTTGCCTCCTGTTGCTTAGTTGATTGTTCTAATTGGTGTGCCTTTTTGTAGTTGAGTATGCTGGGAGTTGTAGTTTTCAGAGGGTAGCCATGGAATACATGGGAGTAGTAGTTTTCAAACATCTGGAGACTTGTTTGAGAATCACTGTCTTAGTTTATGTATGGTATATTTATAAAGGGCCGCTTGGGGACGCAGCACTGTACAGTAACAAAATACAATAGTCATACAAGGGGAATAAATACATAGTTTGTTACATAAAATATAAATTATATAAATAAAGGTGCTAGAGCTTTGCACATAGAGGCAGGAAGGTCCCTGCTGTTGAGTTTAAAATCTGTAATCTGTCTGTGGATGAACGGAGACCTCCCCCCGGTATGAAAAGATGATTGTGATCGATTGCGAATTACCGACAAGCCCATGTCACGGGTCATGGATGGATCTCTCACAAATCGTGATCCATCCAAAGGCAGACTGAGGGTGAGGCCACACTGCAACGCACAGGAATCGCACACAAATCGCGAGCGTTTCACACGCTATTGTGTGCGCAATTGTTTTGCGTTTGTGCATGCAATTTTGCCGCTTTCCGTTATGGAAATGCATGCGTTAACACTCCAAAAATGGTGAACGCATGCATTACCAAAACTCAAACGGACGCGCAATCGCATTGGAAATCGTGGGAAATTGTGTGCCGCAATTCCATTTTAGCGAAAAACGCGCTAGTGCTAGCCCTGAATGTACCCCGGCAGATCTTTGCTGAACTGCATTATAATCTGCAAGTTTTTGTGGGGCACATTTTTAACATTTGGGGTCCAAGGAAATTTAGCGATCAACAATCAAGTTCTGTATTAAAACAGTATCTATTCCTTTTTAACTGTCTGACACCTGTCTAAAGGGCGTGTCAACTCCCACAGAAACATCAATGTTTGTTAATAAAGGTAATTCTCACCTTTGTCCTGGAGTGCCTGTCGTAAGTTATTTCTCCCGATCTCTCCTGCCGTCATTGGAAACAGTGTCTAATTGTTTTACCTTCATTATTTTTTATTTATTTTTAGAGGTGGGGCTCGGATTAACATCTCAGAAGGCAATTGTCCTGAAAGAATAATTACTTTGGCGGTCCTACTAATGCTATCTTTAAAGCATTCTCTATGATCATCGATAAACTGGAAGAGGTAATGAAGTTATGGGAGAAAAGCACTGTTATTTTAGAATTACTTTTTATAATTTAAAATAATTTAATAACGTAAGCTTAAGTCAAACACAAGTTAGCCTAAGATTAGGGACCTCCTTACAAGGAAAATCCATTTTAAGGGACAGTTCTGTTGAAATGATCAATAATTGTTAGTTATCTGCATATTCTCTTCCATTTTGAAAAATCAGTTAATTTTCTACCTTTGCTGTTCCCTGTGTTGACAGAAGTGAGTGACATTTCAGGTTCTAATGGTCCTTCTTCCCAGGATGCACCACATCCTTGAAAATATCCTAACAGTAATTTCTACCTATTGGCTGTTGGATGGGTCAAAGATGCTCAGATCTCCACACAGAAACTGCCCTCTAAAGTGGACAATGATCTACTTAGTGCTAACTAAGGTCACTACTCTTTGCTCATTTTTGATTCTTGTTTTGATATGTTGATCACCCTATTACTTTTAGATCCTGGTCTCTGTCTTGGGTATCCAGGACACTGCACTTTCTTGGCTATCCTCCTATTCTCTGTGTAGAACTTTAGTGTTTTCCACTCTGGAATTGCTCCATTCCTTTCCCCCCTCGTGGGGGTCCCGCAAGGTCGGTACTTAGTCCTCTACTATTCTCCATCTACACCTATAGCCATGGACAAACTCATAGTTCATTTGGGTTCCATTATAACATGTTGCGGACGATGCCCAAATTTACATCGTGTCCCGATCTCCCCACGCTGACATCCAAGGTCTCGACTGCCTTAGTGCCATCTCTGCCTTCTTATCCTCCTGCTTCCTCAAACTAAACATGGACAAAGACGAACGCCTCCACCCCACGACCCCCTCCCTAGACTACATAAATAAAACAACACACCACCCTATCTATGTCAGCTGCCTGGGAATAACGCTGGATGGTTCCTCTTCCTTTAAACTCCATGTCAATTCGCTTGCCAACTCTGTCGGCTTCAACTCAAAAAAAATCTCCTGAATCGACCCTCCTCTCGAGAGGAAGCTATAAAATTTAGTCCATGCCCTCCCTATATATCCCAGAGACTACTGCAGACACCTGTGTGGTTAATAAAAACAAACGACTGGCATGTTTAATCCATTTCTCAACTTGTACCCACTTCATTTTTCTTCTCGCTTCTCTAATGCTTTTCTTTGCAGTCCCTCCACTGGTTGCCTAACACGCAAAGGATCAGTTAAAACTGCTTACCTATCTAGAAAGACTATAACACAGCCTCAAATCTCTGAGTGATCCAGCCATACTGTCAGGACACACCTCTGCTCTGCAAACGATACCTACTCTCTCTCCAACGTGTTCACCTCTTCCCATGCCCACCATATCAGGACTTTACTAGTGCTGCCCTCCTGCTCTGGAACTCCCTTCCTCCATCTGTCTGTCACTCAACATCCTTAAACACTTAAATGTAAACTTAAAACCCATTCTTCAGCATACAAATAACCTGGTCTATAGGGGGGTACTTCATAGAAATTTTTTTGTAAAGGGTGGGGATAGGGAATTATTGAAATTAGAGCAACGCCTTATATTTTCTTATTCAAGTTTACAACCAACCGGTCTAAATGACCATATAGAGCTGGCCCCTTTTCTATAACTGCTCTCCTCTGTGTGCCCCCCTTTGCTCCTTTGTGGGCTGGGATGTATGTCTGCCATGGGAGTGGGTATGTGGAGCGGAAAGGAGATTGCCTTTCTCCTAGATTAGAATAGTAATAATGAATGTTAAATGTTACCAGCAGAATGTTAAACGGATGTTAAATGTACGAGTAAAATCCTATTATGGGGCTGTAATCAGTAACCATATCTATAGTTTCTGGGCCCTGAAACATAATAACGAGTGTAGGTACAGCCTATAAAAGGACAGAAGTTCGAGGCACACGTCACGCCTGACGAAGCTTGTGACAGCGAAACGCGTACGGAAGTGACGTGTCTGTTCTAGGACCCGGTGTGAGCTGGATAAGAAAAGGACTTGCTTGTCCGAAGGATTATCCCGAAATCGATAGGGCTCTCCTAGCACCAGTAATTGATCACGGAAGTGAGGGGACGCTGCCGTACTGAACTACTTACCACTGGATTCCAAGTTGCTCAGCGAGCCACGGACCTGCTACGTCCGGGGGACCAGTGGAATAGGATTGACTCAATCAGTTTTTATTCTTTGTGCCACTAGCAGGATACTACCTGTATCCATTATCTATGAGGTCGTACCCCTAGGGGATTCTTCCTTTTTTCTGAGTAGGGGAACTCAGAAGTACCTGTATGATAAGCGTTTACCTTTGTACTAAACTTGTTTTGACACACACCTACAGCCCTACTTGCTGACCTACCCTTCCATTCCTGTTGCAGCTATACTTAAAGGGTAAATAAATGCAAAAAAACTAATTTTGATATATCGTCAATAAAAGTTATATGGTCACACATGCAAAAACACATACCCCCCCAACCTAACACGAGTACACACACCTAATGACCTACCCTTCAATTTTCACGGCAGACATTTTTTTAACCCCAAATGTGATACAGGTACAAACACCTACTGACCTACCCCTCCATTACTGTGGCAGCCATACTTAAAGGGTAACTAAAGTTTAAAAAAAACTAATTTTGACCAATCATCAAAAAAGTTGGGTTTTTTTAACCCCCACCCTGACACAGGTACATACACCTCCTGACCTATCCTTCCATTTCTGTGGCAGACATATTTAAAGGTTAACTATAGTAAAAAGAAAATTTGATCAGTAATCAAAACAGTTTGGTTTTTTTAACTTCCAACCTGACAACAGGTACATACACCAACTCATGTGGCACCCATATTTAAAGGGTAAGTATGGTCAAAAAAATAGTCACATTTTGACCAATCATCAAAAAATGTAGTTTTTTTATCCCCCAACCTGCCACAAGTACACACCAACTGACATACCCATTCATTCCTGTGACAGCCATATTTAAAGTGTAAGTAAAAAAACAACAATATCCTCATCATTGGCATTATTGCGTTTTAAAATCTGCAGCACGAACACACACATTCCCTTCCAAAACGCGGCCTTTCAAGCCAAATTTTTTTTGTTGTTCATAAGGTTTTCATTAAATTTCTTCAGTTGTAGCATATAAATAAAACAATACATTGTGTATTAAAACAGTATTTGGGTCTTTTAAAGCTCGCAAATGTTTTTTTCCATGTTGGTGATGTTTCCAATCAGAGCATGATTTACCTAAAACTGGGTCAGTTATACTTTGCAGGACATTAGTACAAAGCCGTCACAAGGGGGCACTACAGTAATCAGCCCTGGTTGTCGACCCTTAGATGGGCCATCTTTTTTCCAGCCACCTTGTAGCTATCCGCTTAATCCGGAAGACGGACGCCATTTTGTCCTACCAAGAGCGTTCTTGTAATACGGGGTTTACGTTTCCCGTCAGCCATCTTACAACCTTGGACGCAGTCAATAACATAAAAACGCACAATAGGTTTATTTCCACAGTGCTATCCTCCAGGAAACACAGAGGGCGTGACCGTTTTGTTTCGGGTACTCTATTAAATAGTCGCAACTCAAGCGTTCTTTGTCGTTGCGTCATCATAGGGCGATGCCATAATGGCTGCGCCTCCCAGAATTTGGTTAGGAAGGATACAAACATGGCGCAGCGTTTCATTTTACAGTCACCATGAAATAATAAAACCTGTATCTATGACCGTGTTTAACCAGATCCGTTGCCGGGGAGATTATATCATAGACGCCATAAAACTACAGCGCCCTCTAGGGACTGCTGTATAATGACTTCCGGCGAGGGCGGGTTCATAGAAACCCCGCACCTCCTTTCCCCTCCCAGACCAGCAGAGGCAGCAGCAGAAGCCGCAGCTCTCGCCAACCCCTCCCGCCGTCGCCATTCCTCGCCCGCCCGGCTCTCTCCTTCCCTCCCTCCCCGGGGCCCCCTTGCCTCCGGACCGTTCCTTCCTCCCCATTCCTCCCTTGTTTTCCTACCCCCTTCTCCCCATCTTTTTTTTCTAGCTCACATTTTTCCCGCCTTAGCACTTCACGGCGGTCACCTACCTTGTCCTTTGTAACTCCGCAGGTAAGATCCAGTTAATGACCTCTATATTCACAGCGGACTTGGCCTGGGCAGTCTCCCCACGCTTTCTGCTGGTCTCCAATGGAGGCGGAGAGATCCTGGGCCGGGTTTCAGGCTTTGTTATTGAGATCCTGGGTGAAGGCCTTGACTCATTGTATTGGATGCACCATGTGTGGAGTCTAATGAACTTCCCACGGGCGCCACCGCAGGCCTGTGGGCGACACTGCAGTGTGATCAGTAGAAAGCAATTGGGTTTCATTTCCTGCTGGCACCGATCAGCTGACTGACCGCATCTCTTAATGTTTGAACTGATGGAAGTTCTTACATTGGAAGGACAGTGGTGTTTACCCACATCCCCAAACATCACACAGTGACCCAGATGGTACAGCAGGGGCTGCATAGTGAATTAAATAGTTATCTTTATGAAAATGGGTTAACACCTTCTATTTAACCGCATACTTGTTTAAAGGACAAAAACACATTGCTATCACTAAAAGGGAAAGTTCAGTGGCAAATATTTCTAAAATTTGTAATTTACATTATGCACCTGGTTATTCTAAATATTCTTTTATTTTGAAACATCAGTTGCATTTATACCCCTTGATATTCCTTGCTGTGGACATTAGTGAGCAAACATTTCAGTTTTTTGTAATGGTCCTTCCCAGAATGCACACTACCTTGAAATGTTCCTAACAGTAATTTCTTCTGATTGGCTGTTGGATGGGTCAAACATGCTCAGATCTCTACTTGGCAATAGAGATGATCGATACTGTTGAGTTTTGTTCTTTGAAAAATGAACCCATAGAAGGCTGAGAAAAAAAGATAGTTTGTCCATTTTGAGGTACAAATGGTAATAGTAGGTAACGTGAAATCCGGGAGTTCTGAAAGTTTCGTCGGGACTTCGAAACCCTCAGATTCGATTCAAACCCACATTACATCTCTACTCGCAACTGAATCAACCCGGGTCAAGGGCAAGACCATAATTGTCTCTATTAAGGGTCCTTAATAAAAGGGTACACAGACACAATGCTAAAAGGGCAGATTAAGGACATTAGGAAGGAAAAAATACTGCTTTTTAAAAGTATATTTATTTGCACTGAACTTCCCCTTGAAAGAGCAGCACTTGGTGATTAAAATTGTATCTTTAGCTTTTAAATGTATTTATGGCTCAAATATAACTTCACTGAATACTTACTAATTAGTTATATTTTTTTATTTTAATATTTTATATTATTTGCACAGGGAAATACAAAGTAGTCATCTTAAATATCTTCTAGGGCAGGTATGTCGAACCTTGGCACTCGAGTTGTTTGAAAAATACACTGCTGGGTGTTGGTGTCTAAACATCTCGAGAACCATGGTTCAACATCACTATCCTAGGGAGATTTACACTGAGAATGTACAATTTAGACGAGAGGGCAGTTAGAGCTTTAGAAAACTAAAATATTTGGTGATCTGGTTTGCAAAAATTGCAAAATCTCCATCATTAATCTGCTTTTCTGGTCTTGGATCAGGGTGAAAAAGTGTTTCAAAGTCTGTTTTTATATTTTTAAACTTTTTTTGTTGTTATTACTATTGTTTTGGTGCTTTGTGTCCAGTGGACTTGTGTGCTTTGTGGGGTTTTTTTACGCTATCCAGATGTATTGTATTCCTCTGATGCTGAAAGATGCCCCAGTGCTCGTAAATGCTGTTTCTCCACCAACATTGCTATTTATAGTGATAAAACTTTGGCCCAACCTAAAGACTGACAGTTATAATGGCAAAGCTACTATAAATTGCACCTGATTGTTACATATTTAAAATGTTTAGCAAGACACCCACTCCTACCAAGAAATTTAGTAATTGCCTCTGTCATATGGCAGTAATGTCTGTATCTAAGCAACTTAAATATATAAAAAAAATAGTCAAATATAATCTAAAGGATATATTTATAGTTTATTGAGAAATGTTTCCCACTTACTGTGCCTGCTCCCTTGTGGCTTTAATTTTTTACAGAACTTTGTTCTGAACTTAAGCTATTCTAACACAGATTGTTACTATGTGTAGACCTGATCTTCCTGCCCTTCTCTCACTTGGCAGCCAATATGAGAGCATGAACTGGGCTCAGACTGAGTTAATCTCCCACAGCGCATATTTTAATATATTTTTCAGATCAGGACCTTATAATGTCAGGATTACTGCAGAAAAGGGGGTTCAAAGGGAGAGCTGCAGCCATATTACCTTAAGTTATGACTGGAAGCAGGCAGCATAAGGGGGTAGGGGGGATTTATATATACTAAAGAAAAGATATAGCATGTTAGCATTTAGGGCACGGCCACACTGCAACGCAATCGCATGCAATTTCGTTGCGTTTGCTTCAATAGGTATAGAAAACCGCAAACGATTGCAATTAAAAATGTGGAATGCAAATCTCAAATCCAGCGCAGCTGAAAACGTGAGTTTTCGGTGCGTTGCCGCGTTTTCAAAGATTTTTAAAGGCGCAGAAAAAACCGCAGCAGTGTGGCCTAGCCCTTAGAATGCCCTTAAGAGTGTGCAGATTACCAACCTTAAAATTAGGGGAGTCGTGCATCATGGGACGGGGCTGTCTGCTTCCTACCTGAAAGCGGCAGGGGGGGAGGTCGGAGAAGCACTAATGCTAGTAATTTTCATTTACAAAAATCTTTTTTAGTTCAGCAAAAAAAGTTTAGAAAATCACCTACGCTGCTGCTGGTTTTCTAATTAGGCAACTGACCTTTTAAGTTAGCTAGTTTCATAGACCTCCGTATAAATCCTATTGCACTTAGTTGCCAAGGTTGTATTTATAGGTGCATTGGTTTACTGGGATTTCTCCAGCCCTATGTTAAAGGGTATCTCCACTGATGTAAAAACTTTTTTTTTTTTTCTATCTGATAGTACACCTTCCCCCAACCCCCCTCCTCTTACCTTTATTATCTCAAAAAACTCCTCTGTTTCTTTGCAGCAGCCAGGGGAAGTTCTGTTCGTTTCTGGGGTGTGTCTGCTACTGTGCTGGGCAGGCTGTCAGTCAATGTGCATCATCACATGAATATTCATGATTTCTGTCACACCCACTTGACCCCAGTGATGCCTGATGTAAACAAAGTCTTTCTACCTGTCTCTGAATTATGTATTCACAGCTGATAGTGCAGGGAGAGACACAGGAAAAATAGAAGCTTGTAACACACTGCTGTAAGAAAGCTGGGGGGACTGGTGTGTTTAAAAGTTATTAGGTTTATAAAAACCATGTTGGGGGTGTGTGGAAGATAGATGATTTATTTCAGAGGGGATGCTGAGAGTTTGCACAAGGTGTGAGTCAGTCTTGCTGGGAGTGAGTCAGAAGGTGTATTTTACAGGGGATGCTGGGAGTTTCACAAGCTGTTTTGCAGTGCTTGCTGGGAGTGAGTCAGAAGGTGTATTTTACAGGGGATGCGGGAGTTTCCAAAGCTGTATTGCAGTGCTTGCTAAGGTAAGACAGGTGTATTTTAGTCCAAACCTTGATACCCTACCCATAATGTCTGTGTAACAGTTACATAGTAACATAGTATTGTAGGTTGTATAAAGACATACGTCCATCTAGTCCAACCTCTATACCCTACCCATAATGTCTGTATAACAGTTACATAGTAACATAGTATTGAAGGTTAAATAAAGACATACATCTAATCAGCGCTGCTCCTACCATGAAGCAACTTGAAAAAGTTGCTCATGGCGGGACCCCAAATAATAAAAACCTAATAGGCGGCATTTCCCCGTGTTCCCCCCCCCCCCTTTATTAGCGCAGCGTAAAACCTTAAGAGCTGCAAGCACCTGTGACGGTCGGGACTCTCGGAACCCAATCACAGCAGCTGCAAAGCCTGAAGTCCGGGGACATCCAGAACCGGAAGTTCGGAAGTTGCACAGTCCGCACATGCACAAATATGATTCTGAACGCAATGCGAGAAGGAAAAACTGCTGCCTGCGATCTGTGGGGAGTGAAAGCCGTGGGAGTTTGTGCACAGCTGCAGTCTGCAGGTCTTGTCTGGATCCCTGACACGGTGACACTGAGTGTGTGTGTGTGAAAGAAAGTGTGTGTGAGTGAAGAAAGGGGCCTGAAGTCCGGGGACAGCCAGAACCAGAAGTTCGGAAGTTGCACAGCACATTCACTAATATGAATCTTAACACCGCAACCCGTGAAGGAAAAAAAAACTGCTGCGATCTGTGGAGAGTGGGTTTGTGTGTGTGGGAGACCCCTCCCTCCAGCTATATCCCCACTACAGCTCCCTCCAGCTATATCCCCATTACAGCTCCCCCCCCTCCAGCTATCTCCCCCAATGGCTCTTTACTTTGTAGTCTCCATGGTATGCCTTGCCCCTCCTCCTCCTTCAGACTTCCCGGCTCACATGTTATGTGCCGTGTGTGAGCTCGCACAGCCTGGAAGGCAGGAATGCAGCAGCTGCTTTTGATCTCTCCCCTCCACCGGACCATGCGGAATCTCTATGAAGTCAGTGTGTCCGGATGGGAGGAGTAATACGGGGATCCTTCTGAAAGAACTGGTAGCCATGGGAACATGCCGCTAATGTTCCCATTGGCTGAAGGAAGACTGAGCAGGGTCAATATCTCCTGACTACGGAAGATAGTTTGTGCGCATGCGCGAAGTGGTGCACACGCGTCGGGAGGTTCTCCAGCAGGCGTGCACGTAAATGAAAAGGATCGGATGCCTGTGTTGCCTAGAGGCATCAGAAGCTTTATATCTTCTAATGTATTGCACAGAGGAGGCTGGAATTCAGGGTAGGTGGATAACTTTTCTGAAACTTTTATTGGAGGCTATATTGAATTTCTCACTGGAGATACCCTTTAAGCTGTAGTTTTAATGATTTATTTGGCTACATCAGGGCTGAATGTGCATGCTACACAGTAGGCCACCCAATCAGGTGCTACCTTTTTAATTCTGGCCAACGTACTACCAGTTGGTAAATCTGTCAGGAGTATCTGGCTGAAATTGTCCTGTGACCGACCGCAGCAACCAAAATTCTGGTCAATTGGCCTAAGATGTCTAATTTTCAGCCTCAAAAGGCCAATGTCCGTCAAAATTTTGTCCAAATCTTGCTAACGTTTAATCACAGGTACACTTTGGATATGCGATCGCTGGCAACCATGTTGGTTGCAACACTTTTCCATTTGACCATCTATCGAAGAGAAATATCGGATTGTGTGTACCCAGCTTTTAAGTAACCCAGTTGGCTAAATAGGGTTCTTTACTTGTTTATCTTAATTAAAGGTACATGAAGCTGGCACCTGACTGGTGCAAATAAGTAGTTGACTTAGGAGTGTGATTGCCTTTGGATACTGTAGCATTTTATATATGGTTATGCTGTTTTTAATAAAAATGCTCATTTGGCTTGAGCAGCATTGAGTGTCCAGAATCCTTCTTTACTATATGATTTGTACAAAAAGAGAGTGGGAGATGCAGTGCTTCTGTGGATGCATAGAGGTGATTTTGTCTGGACTAAAAGGTATTTTTTAAAAACTATTTAGGTGCAATAAATTTAAACAAGCTACTGTTTGATCAGAGCTTGTCTTGCTGGCTAGATAAACATGGACTTAAGGAAGTAGATTTTACAAATGCTACTGTGGTTAGGAATTTCTTAGACAGGAGTTGCACAATTTAAATCAGCAAGACTGTCTGAACTTTAAGGTTACAATAGGTTGAAAAATTGCCTGTACTTACGGTAACTTGTTAGTGGGAAGTACTGTTTAATCACTGGTTTCCCTTTATACTTTTGCTGCTCCTGGGCATTGGGTTTCAATACAGATATACTGTACTCCATACATTGTTTATATGCTACACAATATGTATGTTTTTTTTTTTTTTTTTTCCCCCCTATAGCTTTTTGACTTTCTAGCTTCATTCAATTATATATATAAAAAATTTCTGTGGTGAATTTGCTTTAAACAGCTTGAATAAAGATAGATTTTTTTATTTTAAGATCTGCATTTTGTGCTGCATAACCTCATTTTGGAATTGAAACACTAGTCTAAGTTCTATGTAATTAGACCTTTTTCTGGTACTTTAAATTAAAATCCATTCCATAAACAGTCTGATCGTTGAAGCGGTCTGTTTCTTGTATTCCGTTGCAGTATTAAATATGCCAGATGATTTAGCGGTTTTAAATGTTACTGGCTTCAGAGGGGGTGCTGAACACAGTCCTGTAAATTTTTTGGGTAAATGAACATTTGTTGTAAATGCATGTTCAATGAGAACTTTGCAGGTCCTCCTCACATGGGGAATCAAATTGGCTTAATTTGTTACTCTTGTATAGAAATATACTGTAGTCTACTAGAATATTCAGCTGGAGAATACCTTTATTGTGATCTGTTTTGCTTTTGTCTTTCAGTCTCGTCTTATCCTGTGACCAAAGATTTGACTATTGTGTGCATCATCTGACTATCCCTGATTGAACAGAACTAGTATCATTATGGACACTGGTGTGATCGAAGGAGGTCTAAATGTTACGCTTACCATCAGGTTGTTGATGCATGGAAAGGTTAGTAGGCTTGGGTAGCATCTTTTTTTGTGTTTGTTGATACAAGAGTTGCCACACTAATTGTGGCATGTAGTAGCCAGGCTGACAATTTTTTAAATATTCGATACCTAGATTTCAATGCAGAAAAGGGCGATTTTAGTGAGGCGTTCAAACCAGTACAATTAAGAACTGGTATGGGAGATCTATGGCAAACCTAGGGATAAGGACCTCACCCTGATTACTTTTAGGGAATGGGGGTGTTTTTTTGGTAGTTCTCCTTTAAAGGGCATGTCCACCCCCAAACTATAAAATTTTAACTACTGGCCCCACTGTAAAAAAAAAAAAAAAAAAAATCCTTACATCTCTGCTCCTTGTGGTTCTCCTGTTATGCCTCTTCAAAGTTCAGGAAACTGCTAGATAGGAGCTGTCAGTGCCTCATCCTGTTCCTGTAGCTTGGCTAACCTCATCAAGGTAGGAGGCATGCTCAGTAGACCCTTTCCCCCCTCTCCCTCCTTCCCATTCCCTCTGTGGCTGGCAGTTTTGTAGCTTTAAAAGCTTGTGCCACAATGCAGGGGATACCCTCCCACCGCTAACTGCTATATTCATTACTTCAATATTGCTTTCCTTTACTTACACCTCCTCGTTCCAGCGCCATTTTCATTAATGTCAGCCGTGGCTGCCGGTGCGGCCCCCTGCTTGCAGTTCCGGCGGGCAGGGGAGCCAGAACAGCGGAGCATCGAGGAGGTGTCAATAAAGGGGAGTGATTTTGAAGTTATGATTATAGTGGTTGGGGGAGGGGGGGTATCCCCTACATTGTGTAAAGTTTTTATACAGGGTGGACATGCCCTTTAAATAGTTAGTTTTCTCTTGAAAATATTTAACCACATTAGCCTATAGAACTTGTCCATCCCTGTTGCTATGAAGAAGGAATTTTATTTTTGTATTTTTCCTAGGGTTACTTTTTAATTTAAACCTTTTAGATCCCTTAATTTATATTGGTCCAATCTGGGAAAAGTGAATGGAGCTAATTGCTCTAATTTCATGCCATACTCATAAATGGGCAAATAAGGAATTGGTGTTATGGCAAAATGTATATTGTGTATAACAATGTGTTTCTGGCTTTGTCTCCTTACAAATGCATTTGTCTCCTCTAGGAAGTAGGAAGCATTATTGGAAAGAAAGGAGAATCTGTTAAAAAGATGCGTGAGGAGGTATGCAGAAAGCTGTAAAATACTTATTTGGCTTATTATTAAAGAGTAACTGGCCTCCAAATAATCCAAAAAGTAAAGGTTATATATAAACCCTTCCACCAATTGTAAAGCACTGCCGAATATGTAGCGCTTTATAAGAAGGAATAAAATGCATACACACACTTGATGTTACTTAACCTACTGAAAGCAGAAAATCTGAACATTCACCGCAATATAATTTCATTCAGGGGGCAGCCAGAGATATGATGCAGGGCTCATTGCCCTTTAAATTATATCTGCTTCACTGTGCAAGTTCTTCTGGTCATGTATGATTTGGAGAAGAGTTTTCACAAACTTTGCCTCCTGTTGCTTAGTTGATTGATTCTTAATTGGTGTGCCTTTTTGTAGTTGAGTAATGCTGGGAGTTGTAGTTTTCAGAGGGTAGCCATGGAATACATGGGAGTAGTAGTTTTCAAACATCTGGAGACTTAGTTTGAGAATCACTGTCTTAGTTTATGTATGGTATATTTATAAAGGGCCGCTTGGGGACGCAGCACTGTACAGTAACAAAATACAATAGTCATACAAGGGGAATAAATACATAGTTTGTTACATAAATATATAAATTATATAAATAAAGGTGCTAGAGCTTTGCCACTAGAGGCAAGGAGGTCCCTGCCCTGTAGAGTTTAAAATCTGTAATCTGTACTGTGGATGAACGGAGACCTCCCCCCGGTATGAAAAGATGATTGTGATCGATTTGCGAATTACCGACACGCCCACTATGTCACGGGTCATATGGATGGATCTTCCACAAATCGTGATCCATCCAAAGGCAGACTGAGGGTGAGGCCACACTGCAACGCACAGGAATCGCACACAAAATCGCGAGCGTTTTCACACGCTATTGTGTGCGCAATTGTTTTGCGTTTGTGCATGCAATTTTGCCGCTTTCCGTTATGGAAATGCATGCGTTAACACTCCAAAAATGGTGAACGCATGCATTACCAAAACTCAAACGGACGCGCAATCGCATTGGAAATCGTGGGAAATTGTGTGCCGCAATTTCCATTTTAGCGAAAAACGCGCTAGTGCTAGCCCTGAATGTACCCCGGCAGATCTTTGCTGAACTGCATTATAATCTGCAAGTTTTTGTGGGCACATTTTTAACATTTGGTGTCCAAAGGAAATTTAGCGATCAACAATCAAGTTCTGTATTAAAACAGTATCTTATTCCTTTTTAACTGTCTGACACCTGTCTAAAGGGCGTGTCAACTCCCACAGAACCATCAATGTTTGTTAATGAAAGGTAATTCTCACCTTTGCTCCTGGAGTGCCTGTCGTAAGTTATTTCTCCCGATCTTCTCTGCCGTCATTGGAAACAGTGTCTAATTGTTTTACCTTCATTATTTTTTATTTATTTTTAGAGTGGGGCTCGGATTAACATCTCAGAAGGCAATTGTCCTGAAAGAATAATTACTTTGGCAGGTCCTACTAATGCTATCTTTAAAGCATTCTCTATGATCATCGATAAACTGGAAGAGGTAATGAAGTTATGGGAGAAAAGCACTGTTATTTTAGAATTACTTTTTATAATTTAAAATAATTTAATAACGTAAGCTTAAGTCAGAACACAAGTTAGCCTAAGATTTAGGGACCTCCTTACAAGGAAGAATCACATTTAAAGGGACAGTTCTGTTGAAATGATCAATAATTGTTAGTTATTCTGCATATTCTCTTCCATTTTGAAAAATCAGTTAATTTCGTACCCTTTGCTGTTCCCTGCTGTTGACAGAAGTGAGCTGACATTTCAGGTTCTAATGGTCCTTCTTCCCAGGATGCACCACATCCTTGAAATATTCCTAACAGTAATTTCTACCTATTGGCTGTTGGATGGGTCAAAGATGCTCAGATCTCCACTCCACAGAAACTGCCCTCACTAAAGTGGACAATGATCTACTTAGTGCTAAATCTAAAGGTCACTACTCTTTGCTCATTCTTCTTGATCTCTTGTTTTTGATACTGTTGATCACCCTCTACTTCTTCAGATCCTGGCGTCCTTGGGTATCCAGGACACTGCACTTTCTTGGCTATCCTCCTATCTCTCTGGTAGAACTTTTAGTGTTTTCCACTCTGGAATTAGCTCCATTCCTTTCCCCCTCCCTGTGGGGGTCCCGCAAGGCTCGGTACTTAGTCCTCTACTATTCTCCATCTACACCTATAGCCATGGACAACTCATTAGTTCATTTGGGTTCCATTATAACCTGTATGCGGACGATGCCCAAATTTACATCTGTGCCCCGATCTCCCCACGCTGACATCCAAGGTCTCCGACTGCCTTAGTGCCATCTCTGCCTTCTTATCCTCCTGCTTCCTCAAACTAAACATGGACAAGACTGAACTTGTCCTTTTCCCACCCTCACGATCTGTTCCCCTCCCTAGTCTTACTATTTATATAAACAACACACCCATATCCCTATCTCATGTCAGCTGCCTGGGAATAACGCTGGATTCCGATCTTTCCTTCAAACCTCATGTCAATTCGCTTGCCAACTCCTGTCGGCTTCAACTCAAAAACATCTCCTGAATTCGACCCTTCCTCTCGAAGGAAGCTATAAAAATCTTAGTCCATGCCCTAATCATATCCCAGCTAGACTACTGCAGCACACTCCTGTGTGGTTAACCAAACAACCGACTGGCACTGCTTTAATCCATTCTCAACTCTGCTACCCACTTCATTTTTCTTCTCGCTTCTCTAATGCTTTTCCTCTCTGTCAGTCCCTCCACTGGTTGCCTAACACGCAAAGGATCCAGTTCAAACTGCTTACCCTATCCTAGAAAGCACTATCCAACACAGCCCCTCCATATCTCTGAGCTGATCCAGCCATACTGTCCCAGGCACAACCTCTGCTCTGCAAACGATACCCTCCTCTCATCCACCGTGTTCACCTCTTCCCATGCCCACATTCAGGACTTTACTCGTGCTGCCCCTCTGCTCTGGAACTCCCTTCCTCCATCTGTCTGTCACTCAACATCCCTTAACACCTTCAAATGTAACATTAAAACCCATCTCTTCAGGCTAGCATATAACCTGGCCTAAACATTACCCCTCTTACTACCCAATATGATCCAACCCGCCTTTCACGCTCCACTGCCAATTTATTTACTGCCTACCAATTCCCGTCGCCTTATGTCTCACCCCTATATCCTCTAGTCTGTAAGCTCTTTGGACAGGGTCCTCTTTCCTATTGTATTACAGTATTGCTGTAAAACTCCACACTGTTTACTTATATTATGTATTACCTGCGTATGTAATAAGTATAAATTTGTATAACATGTATTACCCTGTATGTAATGTATGACTATGTAATTGTAAAGCGCCACGGAAGATGTTGGTGCTATATAAATCTTAAATAATAAGCTCTACTGAGCAACTAAATCAACCTAAGTGCTGGGTCAAGGGCAAGACCATAGGGGTCCTGCAAACAGGAAGTCGGTATTACGGTTGCATTTATTTATACACAGACAAAATTGGCAGATTAAGGTCATTGGGATGAAAAAATACTGCTTTTTTTTTTTTTTTTTGAAAAGTACATGTATTTGCACTGAACTTCCCCTTTAAACTGCCCATTTTCCTGAACAGAATAAACTCCCAAAAAATCTGATTTGTAACTATCCAATGCAAGCACACCTGCCGATATATTCCATTTCTTATTTCCCATATTCCTCTGCCGGTTATTTCAGCCTCACACTAGTCTATGGAGCAGGTTACAAATAAAGTTTTGGCTTTCTGAAGTGTGTAAACAGCAGCAGAGGCGCAACATCCAATATCCATTCAGTGTTTATATTTAGTTATAGACAAAAGTTTTGGCATTGACACACAAGTTGTGCAAAATTAATGGCTTCAGTTTTTGTGGTGGCAACTAAGTGTGCAAATTCTTATTTAAATCAGCAAAGTCATATAACTTGCCAATACTGCCTTTATAGTTTAGATGGCCTTTTTTCAGTTTTCTGAGTGGTTCCACGTCTTTGAGAACCCTGTCTTCGAGTCCAGCAAGTGCTAGGAAGTCTCTTCCTGAGGAGACTGTCACAGAATCTTGTCATCTGTGTAGAGCTTGTTTAATATTGGTGGCCTTTCATCTAGAAAGCTGCCGGTGTTTAAATGTTCTAGGGCAACATTTCCCAAAAATACAGGTTTGGTTGCAATCTCTATTTTCTATCATGATAAAGCACCATGTCACAAAAGCAAGAAATCTAAATCTCATTGAGAACCTGTGGTCCGTTCTCAAAAAACAGGTGCAGAAGCCCATAAATCGTGATAAAGCTCTATCCAGGCATAATGGATCACTACGTCATAATTTGTCCCAGAAGATAATATACAGCATACCAGAGTGAAGGAAACCCTGGAGTAGTGACTTTGTGTAAATATGATATTTTTCTAATAAAAGCCTTTTGAAACTTAAGAAATGGTAATAATTGTTCAGTTTACCGTGGAAACATGTAAATAATATTTTAATGACTTAAAATGCAGAAACAGAAAAGTTTGCACAACACTTTTTACTGCCAAAATGTTTGGTTCTGAAATTAGTCCCCACCACCTCCTTAATCTGTCATATTTTTTTTTTTTTTTTTTTTTTGTAAGTTTAAAGGGCATCTATAGTGGGAAAATAAACTTTTTTTTTTTTTTTTTTTTTTTTTTTTTTTCCATGAGTTCTAGATTCCCCCAACCCCCAGAGTGTCATCACTTTGTTCAGATTCCCTCTGTGACCTGAGATACACAAGTTAGAATACGTGATGGCATTCCTCTACTCCTACTTGTACTGTCAATCAAATCCCTGTGACGTGATCCTCTTCCCTGCTCAAAGAGCATTAGCCGGGTGAAAGAGGTAGCTTTGATGGCAGAGTTAAGGCTGCACTTGACCCCCATTCTTGATAGACTTCACTGGTTGATGGGTCACAAAGAGAGAGATCAGGACACGGAGAGATCTGTGTCTCTAGGACAGCTTGCTTTCTATTGGCCACTGTGCATGGGTGTTTTTCAGGATGTTGAACTTTAACCGGAGTTGAGACACGGAGGAGGTAACGGGGAAGGGCGGAGTGCTGCACGCAGATCTGACGCCATGGAATAACAGTCACTGACAGATAGGATAAAGGCAGCACAGAGTACATGAATTTGCAATGGACCAATGTGTTTTTTTTCCACTATAGATGCCCTTTAAGTCTCGTACACACATCCGTAGCACTACCCGCAAACTCGTTCGCGTTTTGGCCGGTAATCGCACGTGTGTGTGTTTGCCACAAGACACAGCCGTGACATATGACCAGTCTGTGCAATGGACGTGTGTACGAGGCTTAAGAGCAAGTATCTTCACCTCTCCCTTTGCTCTAAAGTGCCTTCAGTCTACTTAACATACATCAATATTTATGCAAGTTAGGGATGTAATTTCCTTGCAGATAAAATGCTGAAAGTACCCAAAACATAGAAAAGTTAGTTTACTTTTTATTAAAAGAAAATATAGTAGGTAGGAATTCTTGCTCATTTTATTATGTCTACAAGAGAAGTGTACAATTGTAAGATTTGTTTGTTAATTTAGTGTTTGCTTTTCGGTTTGTCTTCAGGATATCAGCAGCTCCATGACGAACAGTACTGCATCAAGCAAACCACCTGTTACCTTAAGATTGGTGGTTCCTGCTAGTCAGTGTGGATCCCTTATTGGCAAAGGGGGTTGTAAAATAAAGGAGATTAGAGAAGTAAGTATTTACAGTAGTTAGTACTGCACGCACCAATTTGCTATAATCTTGAATTGAATACATGAAAACCCTTAATTATAAAATCAAGCCCAACGTTCTATAGGCTAATGGGGTCTATAAATTTCTCCCAATCCACAATATTTTTTAGCCAAAACCTTAAAGAAAACAATCAGGTTCTCGCAACTTACCCTGTCGACTTGGTGGCCCTGGTGTAGTTTTCCCCAGGCCCTTTGCTGTAGATGAAAATCTAACAATTGAGTGAAAAAAACATAGCAGCGCACACCGGAGCAGGCGACACAGATTTCTGAGGGAGCTACATGTTGGGATAAAGACGCTATTGTGTGCTGCTATCTTTTCTTGTTACCATATGTTTTTGTATGTTCATCCTTTTTTCGTTTTTGTGTTACAAACCATGCAATGATGCACTCCAATAACATTGTTACGAAATGAAGCCATACCATATAAATTCATCTGGTATTGATCCAGGTACTTCGGTGTTTTTTATGCCTTTGTATCAATATAAAGCAGCTGGATATTTAAATAAGTTCCAATTTATGTAAAGATGTTGTGTATAAGCATCTCCTTTCACTAGTCCTTTGATGTAACCTATATAGTCCTTTTATATTTTCTAGACATATAGGTTCTCTAAGAGCTATATTCATAAAAAAAAATTTCCAGGGGCATGCTGGCAGGTCCTCTTGTCATATAATGAAGTGTTGCAAGGCATTTCAATACTTGGGGGCTGTATTTTCATAAACCAGATATGCCAAGTTTTAGTCCAGCCTTTCATGATATTTTGTAGTATGCACTCTATAAATTTGCTGGAATTAACACATTGTATCAAATTAACAGATTTAGCTCTTGTTGCAATACTTCCTTTCCAGCTATGATGCTTCTCATTGCCCCACATATATGCAATTAGTCAGCAAATCTGTTTATTAAATACCTCTGGTGGAAAGTTAAATATCGCTGTAAATAAGAATAGCTGATAGTTTGCAGAGCTGCCACACATGCATCTGTTTAATTCTTCTAATCAAAGACTTTCTACTAGCCAAAACCCTCTCCTGTCAATTGTTTTAATGAAATTTGCACTTTCACACTTGTGCAAACTGCTTGTGGTATTATTTATTCCCACCATTAAACTTAGAAGGTCAGCAAAACATGTATGTATAAACAAGTTTACAAGTTATACTCTTCTTCCTTTAAAGGGTAACTGGTCTCATTCCTTCAAGCTAGTAAAAATTATATAAAAAGCCTTTCCATCATACATTCAAAACAAAAACCTAAATCTCATCTTTATCTAAAATTTGTGAGAAGTTATTGCTGGAAAGATTCAGTAATATTACTTCCTGCTTGAACACTTCCTGTTTTCATCCATGTGACCAGCCTCTGTCTGCATTAGTTCTCAACTGTCAATTTTTCCCCCAGGAACTTCCTAATTTTCCCAGCATGGAGTCTTAACTGAGCATGCTTCTCCCCTGGGTGGATGGGCGGTGCAGAGGTCAGGTGATGTCACTCAACCTACTGGAAGCAGGAAGTTTGAACATTCACCCCAATGTAATTTCTCACAGGCTCCAGTCAGAGATGTGATCTAGGGCTCAATTTAAAGGAAATACTGCAGGATTTAATTTAACCTTTTTTTTGAAACTGCAGTTGTCCTTTAAGGAAACCCCTTAGAGAAGTAAACATAAGTATATCTAGCAACCAAATTCCTGAGTGTCTGTCCCTGTTTTATAGCTCAGGCATATTCTACTGTGCCTCATCTAGGAAGAGAGGAATTTCCTCCTCTGCTACAATATATCATGCTGTACAAAGTTAAGTGTCGAGGTATTTAATGTCTTTATAATGCTGTATTTGAAGAAATCCCCTAGACAAGCATAAAGGGTAACTTCACTGTTCTTCAGTTTGAAGAACAGGAGGTAAAGGAGCTGTCTTCCGATCTTCAAAAAAAAACCTGCAGTAGCAAAGGTACGAACTTAACCGGTCTCGCGCTGATCTGCTGACAGGCCCCGTCAGTTTGTACTGTATACGCATACAGTACAAACTCCACCAGGAACTTAGTTTAACTGAACTTCGTTTTGGCAGTGGAGATACCATTTACCTGAATAATAGACCAGAACTGCTATTTAACCTAAAAAGAATCTCTTTCCTCCCCCATGTAATGTTGTCTGAACCTGTAGTTCTTAATCCATTTTTTTTATTTTAAGGATTTTGCTTAATCCAAAATACTTATCTTAAATATTGGGCAAATTGCATTAAAGCTAGGAAACAGAAGTTTGTGTACTTATTTGCTTTCTCCATTCAGAGCACAGGAGCACAGGTCCAAGTTGCTGGAGACATGTTGCCCAATTCTACAGAGAGGGCCATCACCATTGCTGGGATTCCCCAATCAATTATAGAATGTGTCAAACAGATCTGTGTAGTAATGTTGGAGGTAAGTACTTTAAATGTGCAGTTGCTTATAATAGGAAGATTTAGAATATTTGCTTATTGGCCCAGATGCTATTAGGCTGGGTACACATGGGACAATATTTTGGCAAATCACTGCCAAGTAGCCGTGGCCAACAGTTACTCCGAGATAGGTCGAGGCCATCCCTACCTACGCCATACAGTATTTCTAGGTGACTGATCAATGCAATCTGTCTGCTGGAAATGAAATCTATAGACAAGCCTCTAATCTAATGTCTGCCCAGATTAAGGCTATGTAAATATATGTTGAATAAAGATCATTAGGATTGGACTTTAGAAGATTGGTCCAACAATCCTTATCTATTTTCCGAGTAGCACCTTCTGTTGTATGAAGAGGTAGCAACTGGGAGGATCCCCAAAGTAAGATTTAGTGGTCCCACAGATCTCTTAATCACTAAAGGGATTAAAAGATCACACATATGATTGTCAGAAAAACTGGTCCTACATTGGCCTCTATATGTATGCAGCTTTACTCTTATGAAAGACACTGCATGTGCAGTCAACTAAACAAATACAGTTCAAGTCCCTAGAATAATGTATTTGTTTCTGTTCTATTCTTTTGGCTTCTTAATATTTACATTGGTTCCTAAAACTAAAGTTATCACCACTACTAGCTGCATGGCAGTTCAGGATATGCGAGAATTAGTCAAGAAAGCAAAACTATTGTCATATACTTATCTGGAAGGAATTGATACTTGGCATTGGGTTGCAATGCAAAAGAGAGCAACCTAAATTGTACAGAAATGTTTCAGGTATTGCAGAGAGCTCGCAGCTCTATCATAATTCTTAAAGTGCCCCACTTTAAAGGAAAATGTTAAAGGTATAATTTAAATTAACATATAGCCAGGCAACATGGATTGTATTTAGTCTGATAGTGAAAATAAAGCATTATACATTAGAATTGCTAAGAGTGGAATGAATAAAAATGTATTGTACAAACCTTTGTGGCTTTATAGAATTACTTCTCTGCATCATTTGTTTCTATTAGTGGCTGTTAAAAAATGGTATGTTAGTGGATGTGTGCCCTGTTTAAAATGGGAGTTTGTACAAATTTACCATCAGGAACGCAGCATGCAAATACTAGTTATGTTTAATTATAAAAACTGGGTTTGAGAGGCAAAATGACTTCCAATATTTAGTTTTGTATAGGTAGGATGCTCAGACATTATTAGTTAAAACTGGACCCCTGAAATCTGCTTGCTGCAGGGCAAATGACCATTTTTTAAATTTGCCCCACTAGGTAATTTTCAGTGAGTCTTCATTCGCATTTTGCACTGCGCTAGCACACACCAGTGTTAGTTGGTGAGTGAGGCCCACCAAACCCCATTTTCGCATTATTTGGTAATCTCATAGATGCCTCTAAAGGGGCTTACCTGGCCCAGTCCCTCGCAATCTAGGCGCTGTCCCCTGCTCCTGTTTTGAGCAAAGACAGGAGCAGAGAGCCTCTGTGCTGACACACTCTTCTTACATGTGGCGGCTGTCAAGCAATTGGGCGTGACATCACGTCTTGAATGACAGTGGGGTCCAGGAAGAAGAGCTGGCAGTGCTGCGACAGACCCTGTCCGGTAAGTCTATTAAGAGAGATCTTTGAGATTTCTAAATGTCAAAATGGGGTTTGGGGGGGGGGGGTCCTACCATACTATAAAGTTTATTTTAGGCTTGACATGCCCTTTAAACAAGTGCAATGTTCATGTTGGTAAAGCAGAGTACCAGTTTGCATGGCTACACTAAATTGATGCAGCCTACATCGTACATCAAATGTAAAAATTGACCTGCCTTTCTGCTTGCTGATTTTATAAGCAAGCAGAAATAATATTGGTGGAAGCCGGTCGTGTACAAATGTGGATGTCTTATTTCTAATCAGATTAGTCCTGCACCAGATTGCACTTGTACGATCCTGCATATCCAAATAATACACAGGATCAAGCTAAATTTGACCTCTTTGATGGTTTTCTGGAAAAAAAATTGCACAAAAAAATGTCCATTATGTAGAACATTCCAGATCATAACCTAATCTACTAAAATACTGCACTAGTCGGTTGGGTCAGGACATTTAGGCATAACATCCTTCGTGCAGCTTTGCTTTAAAATGCAATTTTTATTTTTAATGCCTTATAATTCTAGCTCTTAAAACATTTTAATTTATAATTAAATTAATTTTCTTCTACCCCCTAGTCTCCCCCAAAGGGTGTAACCATCCCTTACCGGCCTAAACCATCTAGCTCTCCTGTCATATTTGCAGGTGGTCAGGTAAGTGTTTTAATGCATAAATAGCCTCATATAAGTTGTGTGTAAGTGATCTGTAAAAATTCAAAAGCTATAACTCATTAACTCATATAACTCAAGTCTGTCTATGGAAAATGACAAGCAGTTAGTTACTGATGCTTGTTTTTTTTTTTTTTTTTTTTTTTACAAGCTATTCTTTGTTTGAAAATACAATATGTGCAATCAATAGTGATGGCTGGCTCCCATCCCTTACCTCTCCTTGTTTTCTGGTCACGCTTCGTGTGCATACACAGCCAGGGGAACGCTCCATCCTTAAAAAGATCTGTTCAGAAAAAAAAGTCTGCTGCACCAGCAGTAAGTGTACAATTAAACCCATTCTTAATTTCACAAAAATGATTAAAATGTTGCAGATGGTGTAAGCAAATAGGGTAAAGTGTGGGGACTACCCAGGCATGTTTTGGCCATAGTGTCCTTAATCCTTAAACCCTTGTGAAATAAATTATGGGCTTTTTAACTGTACAGTTACCACTGGTGCTGCAGCCTTCCTTTTTTCTCAATAGGTACAAGACCACAAATATCTAACAATTACTACTTTGTCCTATTACATCATAGTGATATAAGTAGTGGAAAAATAAGGAATTCTCTATTCAACGATTTTTAAGAAAGTTTGATAAAATTAAATCTTAAAACTTTTTATTGTTGAGTAAACATGACTGTCTTGTGCGGACATATAGTAATCCATTTAACAACCAGTTGATAGCAACATGCCTATGGTTAAATTTTACAATCCATCTGAAGACATTTATCCACCAACTCTTAATTACCCCTGCAAAACTTTTTGTTCATTTTCCTATTGTATGACCTTTTTGAACAAAGTGTAAATGTCTCTGATTGAAGTGTCTGCCTTTTAAGTCTTCATTTTGATTAATATGTTTTGATTTTGTCAGCCATTTGGGTTTAAATCATGGATCCAAAATGACTTGGTGGTTCATGGGCCCATCTAAGAGCCAGAGCAGGAAGTAAAGTAAATGTGTGTGAATATATTTAGTATCGGACTTTTTTTTTTTTTTTTTCTTTCTTTTTGTAAAATTTAATTATCTAGTAAAAACCTTGACATTTGTTTTAGTTTTATTGCATCTTTGGAATGTCTGGTGCCACCTTAAATTTGAGACTTAAGTGGAGATATTTTAGCTTTTGTTTTAAAATTACAATTCTTAAGCCAATCAAACCTGCCAAACCGCAATGGTCACATTACAATCTTACATAGATTTTTCTTTTTTAATCTACGCAGATTTGTGTTTTCCTTTTATGCCAGTGTATTTCACAACTGCTTTGAACCAAATGGAGACGTGTCAATCCTGTGTGTGAACTTCAGTATTGGTCCTCCATATTTTTAGTTGGACTAAATTTCCCAATTTATGTACATGGGTTTTTTTGTATTATATCTTGACTTTACTTTACAAAGAATGTAGTCTTTTATATTCTATATATTTAAACTGCGGCTGTAACTGAAGCCAACCACTCTTGAAAAGCACCTTGCTTATGGCCAGCCCAGTGGACATTTTAGAGCTAGGTATACATTTTTTAAATATTTTTTACTACTGGGAGCATGCAGAGTTCAAGATATAAATAAGCTTTAACCTTTGACCTCATTTTGGATCCATGAGAGACTGGATGGTGTGGGTTTACATTAAGACAAGAGGACAAAGGCCATGACTTTTATCAGAGGTGACTGAATCCCATTTTCGCTTTGTTCAACAGGTGTCACGCCAGGCCGGAGGGCACGCATGTGAGACTGACCTGTGGGAGGGGCGAAGGTCCCACACAGGGGGGGTCTCCCTAGATGCTGTGGATCTCCATGGGGTAGGTCCAGATTAATTTTTTTATTTTCTCACTTCCCCTTCCCTATTCTTAGGTAGAACATTGTCATCAGAATACAGAATAAAAGTAGGGGGATGCCTGTCCTTCTGGGTATAATCGCTTATCATGTTAAAGATATATACTTTTTTTACGTTGACGTGTTGGTTCTGTAGAACATTTCAAACTTTTTAGTAGAGAATAGCAGACATGACGATGCAGTTTTTGGGTCAAATGAATACTAATGTTCATACTTTTCCATGACTTATATGCTCCACTTTTTTTCTTAGTATTAAAATATTAAGTTTACTAATGTCATGGACATTTTTGTCCTGTAACACATTTAGTTTTTAAAGCCATTTTATTTTTTGTAAATCTGTAACAATAGCTATTTGTTAAAATAAGGGAAATTCATTTTAAATTTAACATCTGTTGCAAATGAACGTTTCAGCAGGTTGCCAATTTTTTTCCTCCTTATACACATAGAACACGCATAGCAATAATTGCTGTAAGTCTAATTTTTCCTAATTTATCCAATTGGTGACTCAAAACCATTTCTTTAAAAAATATAAAAGTTGGAACTCTATACCCTTTTTGATTCTTTGAGATGTAATGCCTTGATTGTTTTTTTAATACTATTTATCAACAGACTAGTGAAAATTGTAAAACTTTGTTAGTGTATTGAGCACAAAGTATCAAATCTGCATAAAGGTTCGGTATCCATTTGCGTATAAACAAGCATTGTTAGTATTCATGTGACCCTTTTTGTGCATAACTTTCAAGGTTTGTATTGCCATTTAGTCAACAAATGCTAACTATAGTCTTCTAACAGAACCATTTCTTTAGTGGAAGGTTAACACTGAACCAAAATTATTTCCTAGGAGTGTTTTTTCAGTTAATATATTTGAATTTTTTTTAAGCTCAATCTTTAATTCTTTTTTTATTTTAGGCTTACACCATTCAAGGACAATATGCCATTCCTCAGCCTGATGTAAGTTTTCCCTTTTCATTCTAATAAAGCTTAATGTACTAACTTTTTGACCAATAAATTGCTGCTATTTTAATTCATGAAAGGCTATTGATTGGTATATTGATCTTAAATCTGTAGGTGGGAATATTTGGCAAAATGTGCCTTTGTGTATGAGGCCTTAATTTTGAACTCTCAAATATTTTGAAGCAGGAAGAAAAATAAAAGGAATCTTGCAGCTTTGTAGAAATGACTTTTTTTTTTTTCTCCCCCCTTCCTTAGCTGACCAAGTTGCACCAGCTTGCAATGCAGCAGTCTCACTTCCCTATGTCTCATAGTGGCAACACCGGATTCAGTGGTAATGACCTGTTTGCATGCCTTACAACAATAGGGTACACCACTAGCTGCTTTCTTGTATTGCAGTATTTTTAACTTCTATACATGCAGAACTAAATTTTATACTGAAAACAATTATTATTGTGAATATATATAGCGCCAACATCTTCTGTGGTGCTTTACACTTGCATTAATATACACAAGGAAAACCTACATGTTACAAGTGTAGTGCAAATAATGTAAGTGCTGGTCCAGCAGCATTCAGTGTGTTACAAGTTACAGCATTACTGTGGTACAATAGGAAGGAGGGCCTTGCCCGAGAGCGTATGAGGGGGGGGGGGGGGGGGGGGGGGGGGGTGAAACCTAAGTTGTCGATGGAGTATAACTAGCAGGACTGCGATCAGGGGTCAAAGTGTCCGGGTCCAGATTGTAAACCATTCTCCTTTAAGACCCCTTAAAATAAGTTATTGTTTACCCAGCCCTCCCTATGAGTTCCATTAGTTGGGTGCTAGAAGGACTTCTGCTTAAATGCAAAATATAGCTTTAGAAAATGTTATTACCATATATTATGGCTGAAATATACAGTGGACATGCACTAAGATGTGTATTTTTTTTCTTATTATCCTCTTATTTTTAATGGGATTTTAATTTTAGGTGGCATCGATGCTTCAGCTCAGACAACTTCCCATGAACTCACCATTCCAAATGATGTATGTATTATAAGCATCTTTGTGTCTAATTTCATTGCATATAATTAATCTTTAAATGTTTATGCTAGATCACACTTCGAACAGATTGCAAATACACAGCATTTTAAATACATGAAATTCTTTACTTCTCAATAGTCCCTGCAGGAAGGCCCAATGGTTGTCCCCCTGCACAAAAAAAGTTGTGCAAAACAGCCGATTTTGGTGCTGGCCAGTACCGTAAGCAGCTGATCACTGGTGCCAACTGGTATCGCACTTGCATGTTGGCAAAAAGCTCTACAATCCACTATATTAGAAAGTGGTGCCAATTTTTTTTTTTTTTTTAAGAAAACTCACATCAGGATTTGAAAGCTTCTAGGGTTGATTGTGTTATTCATAATTGGAAAAACATTCACTATAAATGAAGATAAAAAAACAAACTAATATAATTTGTCTTTTTTGTAAAATTTTTTTTTTCCCTTTTGTAGCTCATTGGTTGTATCATTGGACGACAGGGAGCAAAAATAAATGAAATTCGTCAGATGTCTGGGGCACAGATTAAAATCGCTAACCCCGTGGAGGGTTCAACAGATCGTCAGGTGACCATCACAGGGTCCACGGCCAGCATAAGTTTGGCTCAGTACCTTATTAATGTCAGGTAAGAAATGTTTAATTTAGTGCTTTCAAATTAGGAAGACTTTTTTAAACTGTGTCCTGTACTTTGTCTTTAATGAACAAAGATTATCTAAGATGTGATTTAAACAAAGTATTTTATAAATTAGTATAGCTAATCTATATACAAGGTTTACTTTAACTCCATTAATTTACTGCGGAAGGACCCTAAACTAGAGTGATTAGCTGTTCCTTTCTGCAGCTTTACCTTTCATGAAGGTAAATTATAACTTTCACTATGGGTGCATGTGGGTGACCATTTTGCTAAAATGTTGATTTTCCCTGCACACTAGGCAGTGGCCATTTAATAGCTGGGCTGTGAGCAGTGCTAGATCATGTATTAACTGCTTGTTAGCATTTTCTAACTTCACAGGAAAAGCATGATACAGGGGAATGATGTTGGTGGGAGCTGATATGTATTGTATAAACGTGAGCTCTTCTTAGGTAGGGGTAGGATTGATTTTTACCTACCTCCCAATATTTAATTGAGGAGTTCTGGCATGATGGTTAGTGGTTTGTGCTTTTATGTGTTAAAGATAGTGCTGAAGCCTGGTAGATGTAAAACATGTGCAGGAAGCTTTCTTTGTGCTTTAGCTCCTCAACAAAATATTGGGAGCTAGGAAAACTCAAACCTACCACCCTGCCCCAGGTACTTTTTTCATTTTAAGTACTAAAAAAAACCCAAATACTTGCACTGTAGTTCTATAGGGACTCCTGGGATTTTGGTGCTTATCAAAATAGAACAAGGGATCCAGTCCAATTTTAATAGAAAGCATGTTTTTAGTGAGGTATGACTTTATTTCATGAGCACCCTTTAAGCCACATAGACTACTACTAATGAAATGAGGTTTTGGCTACAGCCACCATTTTGGTTGATCAGCACAATTTCTCTGCAGAGAGTTGTCTAAAAGCTACGGGTGGGTTACTTCTAGTTGTACCAAAATAGCATTTTATTAAGAGAACTTGTATGTAGCCATACCTAGTTAGCTTCCATTGTTATCCTCCTGTGCTCCTCCGTTTGTTCCTACCTTCCCACCCACCCGTTTTGTTTTTTGTTCCTTTTTTCTTTTTTCCTCTGTTACAGTCTAGAAACCGCTAAACCCTCCTCTTCCCAGAGTGCCACGACCCCTGACCTTCTCAGCATCTCTCAACCCTCCACCCTTTCCTCTTCCAACGCCGTCCCCTCCTCTCTGGTGATCGCCTCCACAGCCGGGGCTTGTGAACCCTCCTCAGCCTCCACATCCTCTTCCTCCTCCTCGGATACACCTTCCAGCCTTCCCAATCCCTCGACTGCCCCTTGTGTCTCCAATCTGCTTGACATGAAACCCGTCCCGCTCCTGGCTCTTAATGTCGTGTCCACCGCCTCCTCCTCTACCTCATCTTCCTCTGCTACTCCTGCCTCTGCCGCCCAGCCGTACACTAAAGTGAAATTGGACAAGCAGCGCTTCTCTCCTTACTGAATTTCTTATTGTTTAAAATGAGATCTTCTTGTCCACAATATATTTGTTCTGATGCATCCACTGTAATAATTTAAATCAGGGTTGGACAAATACCAATAGCCAGGTGAATAATGTGCAATGTACATCTGGCAACTGATTTTTGTAGCTTGCTACCTAAAATTTGTACTTCTTGAAATGTGTGACTGGCTCTTCATGTTGAAAATTAGTCCACCCCTGCTTTAAATATTGATGAGCTTTACTTGTCTTTAGAAGAAAACGTTTGGGAAATATTGGAAGTGTAGTATTGACCAGAAACAATAGTTTCCCTTCTTGCCTATTTTCCCTTTGTATATATGCTAGTAGTGATAGTTGTGTGCAGTAATTATAATTAATATTGTTGCTTCCTTCAGAAACTCAAAATGTGTTGCACATTGATTGTGAGTATTGTTTTAATAAAAACAGCCATTGGTTTGTTAACCACACACAGGCTATAGTTGCAATTTTGTTTGGGTAAAGGGGAGGGACATTTATGAAGTAGTTTTTTATTAAGATTTTTGGAATCAAATGGTTAAGATCCTAGTTTTATTGCAGATAATTGAAATCTCTAAACATTCTTTATTTGATGAGTAAAAAAATGTTTAAATACAGGTGAATTTGCTAATTCTTATGCTAGGTGGTATTAAAAGGACATTTTTACCCCATGAAATGTGTAAGTACCTGGAACCCATTATTGTAAAATAATACTTAGATTTTGTTGAATATACAGTTTACATACTGTATATGTACATAGTATCATATAATTTTTTTAGTTTTGTCATCCAAGCTTTATTCTTGCATTGTTATTAGAAAATAAAATGCTATGTATATACCATATGTGAAGTACCGTACTTAATTATGTATTTTTTAGGTTGACATTGGAATCTGAAAGGAATTATTCAAACACCCCCCCTTCTTTTGAAACTTTCAAGTAGTGTAAAAAGCTTGAACTAGATGGACATAGACTCTTGGCATAGTTAATTAGTAGCAAAAATCTTTACTGTTGTTTTCTGCACCTTTTCAGTTGACTACATTATCGGGTGTTCATTTTGTCAAAGCGGCATAGGAAACAACCTTTTTTGTTACTATTGTTTGCCTGTCATCAGAGGGGGTGATGTTATGCGGATATGAAGGTCTGCATTGTCACCCGATAATAAATAAAAGTCAATAAATGAGTTCCAGGGTGTCTTTAAAACATGTTTATGGTTTCTGGCAATTTCTAGACCGTGTCAATTTAAACTGTTCAACTGATGCTTGTTTGTTTTCCCTGATGAAATTGAGACTTTCCAGGGTACTTAATTGCCAACAGATTCTTGTACAAGTCATTCTGAATTAAGAAAGCCAGTCTGATGACTAGCGAAACGTCTTCAAGAACTAAACTTTTCTAAGTCCAGTTAATCTAACTGAATACAACCGACATATGCTGAAAGGAGTATGAAGAACTTTGTGTGTTGCTAAACATCTAATGTGAAAGGATTATTTTTTAAAGGATAAGTACACTGTATAAACAAGTTGTTTAATTGTAAGCTGCAGCTTTAAAAAGTCCAATCAGTGTTGATTGGACTTGTCGAAGTTTAAAAACAAAGCTGGAATCTCCTGAAATAGATCATAAAGATAAGTGGACAGATTTTATTCATATTTTTTTGTTTTAATTATGGTTGATTTAACATTTTTATATTTTAAAGTGAGTTGGATGTAGATGTGCTAAAGTCCCTAAAGCCCACCCCCATAGTGGGATTGGCTATTTTGATTCATTATATTTGATTGAATCGCTCACAGCATTGACCCCATGTATGCTATTTTTCCACTCAACATTATTGATCGGTTTATCGGAAAAGCAAAGATCGGGCTAGGTGAATGCTGCGTTAAGGTGGGGAATTTCGACTGATCCTTCCGTTCAGATTTCTGACCGTTGCGGCCCGATTGGAAGAACATCTGCCTGTGTATGGCTAGCTATAAGTTTAAATGTGTGCATTGTATGGAGACATGGATATTATTTTCTATATGTATGTTTTATTCATTTCTATAAGGTAATGTGTGAATACTGAATAAAAGGGAACTGTAATGCACTCGTACAAGTATAACTTGCATGATTCATTTTGGGTATAAATAAACGGTCGGTGTGAATCCTTTTAATTACCAGTACAATTTAAGTAACTAGCATGTGTTTATATGTATATACAATCAAGAATTTCTACTATCATCCCTGAAGACAATGATCTCTATCTTAAATTGGGTTTTCAAATGGCTTTAGTTCAAAATCTACTTTAAAGTTTAGAAATAATTGTTTTTTCATAGAATAGGGAATGGAACCCTACAACAAAAGATGTTACCATAACCAGAGTAGTCGAATGGGGAGAACCCACAACCGAATTTCTCTTATTGTTTGCTTTCTTAAGTTGAAAAATTTCAGCTCATCATGAGTCAATTCTTTTAGTTCAGGCAAATATGTAAGCATAGTGGACTCTCACAATTTGTTAAACCCTCCTAATGATTTAATACTAATATTTTTGTCTTTCAGGCTTTCTTCAGAAGCTGGTGGCATGGGAAGCAGTTAGACCTCTTCCAACATCTTCCATCTGATACGCTCACTGTCAGTCTGCATATCTGCAAACAGCCTTTTTTTTTCCAGGTTTTAACTAGTTTGCAAACTTTAAGTTTCCTTGTGCTTTTTCTCATCCATTAGTTTTTGTTTTGTTTTTTTTTTTCCCTTTGAAACATTTTTAATTAAATTTCCCATTTCTCGCTGTTAAATCCTGCTGATACAGATTTTAGTTTTATAAAAGTTTGTCCTGTACCCTATGGATTTTTTTTTTTTAAAGATTTAAAGTCACATTATAAAGAGTGGGGTAATAAATGCATTTCAATTTAGTTCTGTAATGTCAGGATTTTTTTCAGAAAACAGTTAAATAAAGACGGACTGGAATTTGTGTAGTTTTTCTTCCTATTTTCTGTTTGAGCTGACAAAGGGGGGAAAAGCTGCATTGAAAAAATGTAGGTTCTATAGAAGCCTGTAAACCTTGCCACATGGTATGTTTGTAATTGGAACCATGTTATGGGGAGAAACTGAGGGAAGAAACGAGAAATGAAATTAAGTCTATCCCATTTTACATAGTTCCTAGATCTAAAGGCATAACGAGCAACAAACTAAAAATATCTACTTTTATTTCCATGTGATGGCTTTTGTTGGAATGTCCTGGGGCGGTTTCTCCACTTTGTTCGGAACTTGGATTTTAATTTTGGTTTTCTATGCCTACTTTCAGATGGATGTCATGCAGCCATTCCATGGTGTTGCCAATAGCCAAAAGCTACATTTTGCTAGCAGCAAACCATCTGAAATTGTCTTGAAACAGGCCAGCTCATCAAGGCCATACACAAAACTATCATAACCCGAAACGCCAGTCCATAAAGCACTGCGCTTTGTGGGTTTTTCCTGTGGATGCACGTGTGAGCCTTACTGCCTTGTATAGAAAGGAGTGTCGCATACTGGATTTTAGCAGTCTCAGTCATTCTGAGGAAATTAATTAATAACAAAAGGTTGGAGCCAGATTAATCTGCTATGAAGATTTAATTTACCTTCAGATACGCTATTAAGAAATGAATTGCACAGAGCTGTGCTAAGATTAGGTTCACTCCAAAATTACCCTTTTAATGGTTACACAGTATAGAGCTGCAGGAAGAGGAGACTGAAGGGTATAGAGATGGAATGCAATCTGAGAATTGCAGACGTAAAGCGATTTTTAAGAGCTATAGGACGATTGAAAAATTTTTTTAGGTGTATGTGGCAGGTTAAACATGATCTTGTGACCGGATGAGCCTAAACTCATAAAATCTAACTAGAATATGTAGCAGTTTATTATGACGATTTTAGGCTGCATTTAAACCTTTCTGGACTGAGTTAAGAGAAATAGCATTATTAAAGGATAACTGTATTGCCTCTGCATTTTTTAAAAATTACTTTAAAAAGTGTAAAAGTATGCAGCCCTCTCTGTACATTTTTTTTTTTTTTTTTTTTTCCTCCTAATTTCGAGCCTCTCTCTGCCTTCAATTAGCTGTGCTGTGAAGGGGGCGTAACAATTCTGTCTGCCACTAACTCTTACTCAGAGCTAGCATGTGAGAAAACTCCTCCACCCATACTTGATCAGCTTAATTATGTTGGCTGTACCCTAAGAACCAGACATTTCAAGTTTGTTAAACTGGTGGAGGAGGGGAAAGGTTGTAACAGATTCCCACCAGCGAATGACAAGCGATCTGTTAATCATGGCCCTGGGCTGTCTAGGAGGTGGGCTTTTAGCACTCATCTTTGCTGTGTGATATTTAAGGGAGGGCAGCACAGCTGTAAATAAGTAATTTCAGCTGCTGGAAGTGTGGACATGTAATGGGGGGTGATGGTTTTTTTGATATTGTTGTTCTTTAAGGGTGTCCACAAATAGGCCCCAACAACACTTGGTTCAAATTGTCTTGGTTGAATAATGAAGTACATTTCCCAAAATCCCGTTCTGACTAAAATTTTTGAAAATGCCGTTTTTTATCTTGGTAATCACCTCTAACCTACATGTCTTACTTGGTTGAGCCCTTTACCCAACTGTCTCAGGAGAGACTCAATGTCACCCCAATATATTTGGCGTGTCTGATAGTCCAACATTGAGTCTCTAATGAGACAGGTAGGTTGCTGTCTGTCTAGGTGACCCTGTTTTATCCTTGAGAATTGACTCTGGCTCAAAAAGATTTGTCTCAATGGGCTATATTCACAAAGGTGCAATACCGTGCCTTTAATGATAATTAAACCGATGGTTAATTTCTGATCAGTTTAATGATTGTTTATTAACGATAACAATCATTAATTATAGATACGACCATAAATCTTTGACAATGCAATCATAGATTTACGAACCCCATAGAATACCATTGCGGTAGTTTGCTCCTGCATAGTATTATATGACTGAATGTTGGGCGTTAATGTACGATTGCGCCCTTAATTATTAACGCGTGGTATTGCTAAATTGCAATACCGTGCGGTTTTAAATAGGGCCCAATTGTGTAGAGGTACACTTCTGAAGTTTGAACCCGACATGAAAATCTGTGCAAACCGTGGCTCAGTGGTTAGAACAGATGTCTTGCAGTGCTCTATAAATCTCCCCACAATCTTAACACTCGTTTCAGCTGATAATGGGCCCTTTATCGGCTGGTCAGTCGGGCAACAATCCCCGACAGGGCCAATTATTGGCCAAAGCGACCGTTCGTACACCGTGCGTCACGGGTCGGGACCCGTGATCGCACGTGTGTACAAACCTTTTCATATGATGTGAGATGTGCTTGGATTGTAAACTCTGCAGGGTCTAATGTGAATGGATTAAATAATTAAGCGCTGCAAAATACAGAATGTAGCAATTTGCATACAGATAATGCACATATGAGAACTGTTAATAGAATTTGTGGAATTGTTGCAAAGATGTCTATTTTAAAATAGTAGGTTTTAACAATTTTTCTAGTCTTTCTACAGAACACTTGATTTAATTCCACTCTTAATCAAACCGAGTCAGTGTCTGAGGTGCTTGATTGAGATATTAAAAATGTGGCGCAGGGTTAATCTGCTCTCAAGTTTACATTCACCTTCGGCTAGATAACCTATTAAAAAATGCATTGCACAGAGCTATTCTAAGATGAGGTTTGCCTTATGGGTATCTGCACAGGTGGGGCTTAAGTCCCCCCTGGAATTTTGTCGTCCCCCCGTGATACCTACCTGCAGCACACACTCAACAAGGGGGAGCGCCAAGACGTAAGTGTTAATGTTTTTTTTTTTTTTTTTATCAGCTGTGCCCAGAACTAGGTATCACTGGGCCCCCCAGCAAAACTATGATGGGGCCCCTATCCATGCTTCATCCACAGTGGTTTTCTGGGAGGCTATAGCTGTCATAAAATAAGATGGGGGCTCCCCTGGTAGTTACACCTTTTTAGCGATACTGCACCTTTTAATGATCGGTATCATAAATTTATGATCGTTAAACCTTGTTTATCCCCGATTGGTTTAACGATCGGAAATTTACAATACTGATCATAAATCTACGATAACGAAATCGTAGATTTACGATCCCTAAAGAATACCATTCCGGTAGTTTATTACACATTCGGTTCTAAATGTAGGATCGCTAACAAGCGAAACAGCAATTTATAAATAAGCCGCTTGGTCCCCTGCACTGCCTCTTCCAAAGCCGACATGCAATACATGTGCAAGAATAAATGAGAAGGTGACGTTATAGAACATTAATTTGGCTTTTCAAGCTTATTTACTTCACTGAGCATGTTATGTTGAAAAGCGTAAAAAACGATTTCTATACATGTATGGGTTCATACTTGCTAGCCATATTATTGCTTGCTCCACTACTTGCACATGTAAGCCAATTTTTAAGAATACGGAAATCTACATTTCAAATGAGTGCATCAGCCATATGCAGAAGTCATGTGTAAATGAATGAATTGGGTAGAGATTTTTTTTTAACATTGTAGAATCAATTGGACTTTAATAGGTCAGGTCAGAAAATTTCAGTTGACTATGATTATCTACAGGTATTTACATAGTAACATAGCAATTGTGGTTGAATAAAGACATGCGTTCATCAAGTCCAACCTTTTCACCCTCCTTTCTAACCCTACCTAACAGTTGATCCAGGGGAATGCAAAAAAAAAAAAAAAAAAAAAAAACAGCTAAAAAAGGGGGGAAATTCTTTCCTGACTCCAAATGGCAATTGGAAAGTATCCCTGGATCAACAGAACTACAGTATATGTATTAATACCAGTAATTCTGTTAGTTTTTAATACCAGTCATTTTTAGTTTTAGAAACTTATCTAGCCCACTTTTAAAGCTATTCAATGAACTTACCATTACCACATCTGCTGGAAGACAGTTTCACCGTTCTCACTGTAAAGAAACCTTTCCTAACCTGAAGATGAAACTTCTTTTCTTCCAATCTTAAAGGATGTCCATGTGTCCTCTGATATGACCTATTAGTGAACAATGCACCAGAGAGTTTACTGTATGGTCCATTAATATATTTGTATAAAGTGATCATATCCCCTTCACTAATGTAAACAGCCCTAACTTGTCTAATCTGCCTGCAAAGTCAAGTCTCTCCATTCCCTTGATTATTTTAGTTGCCCTTCTCAGAATTGTTTCCATTTCCAAGATGTCCCTTTTGTATATGGGATTCCAAAACTGCACCGCATATTCCAAATGAGGTCTTACCAGTGCCTTGTAAAGAGGAAGTATAATGTTTTTTTCTCTTGGATCTATTACCTTCTTTATACAAGATAATGTCTTGCTAGCTCTAGCTGTTGCTGCCTGACATTGTTTGCTACAGCTAAGAATGTTATCTACCAGAACCCCCAAATCTTTTTCCAGTCAAGATTCACTTAATCCAGAGTTATTTATGGTGCAGGTGGCACAAGGATTGTTAAACCCTAAATGCATCACCTTACATTTATCAATGTTGAATCTCATCTGTCATACTGCTGCCCATTTTGATAATCTATCTAGGTCAGCTTTCAGCAATTGCACATCATTAGAATTCTCCAAAGTTCTGCATTGTTTAGTGTCATCAGCAAACACAGAGACCTTGCTCTCTGTGTCCACTTCTAAGTCATTTATAAACAGATTAAAAATAAGTGGCCCCAGTACGGAACCCTGAGGCACTCAACTTAGATCTTTAGCGCACATAGATGTAGCCCCATTGACCACCACTCTGCGATCCAATAACCAATTCTCTATACATGAAAAAAAAAAAAATTCTTCTAAGCCAACAGTCCTCAGTTTATACATTAGCCACCTATGTGGCACAGTATCAAAAGCTTTAGCAAAAGCCAAGTACAGTATATAACATCTACTGCTATGCCAGAATCTAAATTCTTGCTTCTTCATAAAAAACAAGTACATTTGTCTGGCACTACCTATTTCTCATAAATCCATGCTGACTACTACTAATAAGATCGGTTTTTGGATGACAAGTCAAGGATATGATCCCATAACAAAGTTTCCATCACCTTCCCTATCACTGATGTTAAGTTTACAGGTCTATAGTTACCAGGTTGGGAATGGGTTTTTTTGAATGTTGGTATTACATTGTTGTTTTCCAATACAGCAGCACATCACCAGACAAAAGTGAATCTGAAAAGAAAAGAAACAGTGGTCTAGATAACTGAACTAAGCTCTCTTAAGATCCGAGGATGTATTCCATCCAGTCCTGGGGCTTTATTGATGTTAACTTTTTCTAATTGTTTCCGCACCATATCCTCTTTTCAGCCAGAGTGAATATTCCTAATTTATACCCTTCATATTATTACAGTCCCTACTATAAGGACTAGGATTCTCTAAAGTGAATACAGAAGGAAAAAATGGTTCAGCACATTAGCATTCTCGGCATCCTCTATAACCATCTCTGTCCCATTCTCAGTCCTCATTTTTTTACTATTGATATGTTTAAAAAACATTTTGGGGTTAAACTTGCTTTGTTCTGCTATCCGTATTTCATTTTCTATTTTAGCTAGTTTAATTGCTTTCTTGCACTCATTATTACAGCTTTTATACTAACGTATGCCTGTTCGGTTCCCTCCTTTTTATTTTTTTCCATTTCCCTTTTTACCTGGGCATTAAAGAGGACCTAATTATTTTACACTTGTTCCCTAAAGGAATAAATTTAGAAATGTAATGGTTTAATATCCCTTTAAAATCTGTCCACTTCTGCTCAATATTCTTACCTAGGAACAAATCCCTTCAGTCTATGAGCAGGAATGATTTCTTTAACAACATAAAATTTGCTTTCCTAAAGTTATACGTTTTTGTCAAACCAGTGCACTTTTGTTTTTTGCAACCTATATTAAATGACACTATATCATGATCACTATTCCCTAAGCTTCCCATTACCTTAATTTCCAAAAGGAGCTCAGGGTTATTAGATATCACCAGATCCAACAACGCTTCCTGTCTAGTAGGAACTTCTACCATCCGTGAAAGAAAATGGTCATAAAGAGATTTAAGATTTAAGGAGATTTAAGTTCCCTTACTCCAATCTATGTCAGGGTAATTGAAATCCCCCATAACCAGAACATTCCCCATACCAGCAGCCTTCGCCAACTGCATATGGAGGTTCATTTCCACATCCTTACTGGCATTTGGCGGCTTATAACATACCCCAACAATTAACTTACCCACCTTCTTGCATCCTGTACACGGCCCCACCCATATTGTTTTGTCTTATCATCTATACCTCCATCTATCTCATCTTTTAAATTTGGCTTCAATTCCTGTTTAACATACATACATACTCCTACTCCTTTCTTATTAACTCTGTCATGTCTAAATAAGAAGTATCCTTCAATATTTACTGTCCAGTTGCGTGAATTATTTAGCCATGTTTCTGTTATACCGATCACATCATACCTTTCCTTTAAAGCTATTAGTTCTAGCTCTCCAGTTTTTCCAGACAGACTTCTTGCATTTATAAACATACATTTTAGATTATCATTCAATTTATTTCCAAACTTGGACGTACATGCCTCCTTATCCTCTATGCTCTCCCTCCCCCATTTCAACCCTCCATTATCTTATTAACCCCCTGATCCCTATTCCCTCTGTCTACCACTGTGCAGTCCAATGTACCCTCCCCCCATACCTAGTTTAAAAACTCCTCCAACCCTCTAGCCATATTCTCCCCCAAAACAGCTGTGTCATCATCATTGAGGTGCAGTCCATCTCTATAAAAGAGCCTGTAGCCAATAGAAAAGTCTGCCCAGTTCTCCAAAAACCCAAACCCCATCTCCTTACACCACCCTCTTAGCCACGCATTTATACTCCTAAGCTCCTGTTGCCTCCCTAGTGTAGCACGTGGCTGCGTTAGTATTTTTGAAATCACTACCCTTGAGGTCCTTACTTTTAACCCTAACCCTTCAAAAAAATTTTTTAAGGGCCTCACCCCCACCTCTAAGTTTGTCATTGGCACCAATGTGAACCAAGACCACTGGGTAACTCCCAGCCCCACCCAATAATCTGTCTACACGATCCACGACATGTCGAACCCTAGCACCAGGCAGACAACACACTGTTCGGCATGCAGGGTCTTGGAGGAATATTACCCTATCTACCCTTCTAATAATGGAGTCCCCTACCACTACCATCTGCCTTTCCTTCCTAGCCCCCAATTCTCCCTCCCTTGTATTAGAGATGGCCGTCCCATGGGTGTTCAATGGCCTGCTCCATACATGCTACTTCTGAGCCATCGTCCTCCACATCTTCACCTAACACGGCAAATCTGTTGGGATCGACCAGCTGCGAAGAAGTGTCCTTAACCTTCCTTCCCCCTGGTCACCCTTACAAATCTATCTTCCTTTTCTACCTTATCTGCCCCATTTCCACCCTGCCAGTACCTGCATTTCCCCCAGTTTTACCAACCCCTGCAATGCTGCAAATTTCCCCTTTAGATTCTGCACCTCAGATTCCAAAGGGGCAACCCACTCACATCTGACACATACATAGGTCTGCTCCAAGATTCCATACATGCGGCAGGATGCACATTGCATGGCCCCTAAAAAACTGTCCATACTAAACAGCAATACACAGCAACAGCAATACACAGCACAGAAGCAGAAATGCAAAACACGGACGGCAATCTTGTTCTTAAACCCTTTTTTGTTCTAAACGCTTTTGTTTCTCAACGCATCCCTTTAAAACAGAAAATCCCTTTACAATTGGATCACACAGAGCTGGATCACTCTGGAAGGAGAACTTTTATATGAGGTTCAAACCAAATACCCTATATTGCTCTGGCAATTTAAACCAATTAGCTAAATCCAAAATCAAATCTACCCTTCACTATCAAGTAATTTGTAATCCCTGTGTAAGAAAATACATACTTTATAAAGCATTAAAGGTCATGTCCATCCACACTATGCAGTGTGTAAAAATCCTTACCTTACATCCCTGCTCCAAATGGTTCTCCTGTAATGTCTGTACAAATCCTAGAAAGTGAAGACCAGGAGCCTGTCTGGGAGGGAAAATGTTTCTGCCTCTTAGGTGTCCTCTGAGAGGTTTCTGGCTTGCTCAGTGTAGCCCTTTACCCCTCTCCCTCCCTCCAGATCCATGTTAGCTGTCTAGTGCCCTAGCGTGAACCCCCTTTTCTATCGTGACCTCCCCTAGTCCATTGGGGACGAGACCAATGAAAAGATGCGCCCGGCAAGGAGTGCATTTTCCTATTGGCAATATGGTGAAGCCAGAAGAGGTACCTGATTGGTGAAGGAAAGTTTAGGTAAGTCATTGTGCAGATTTAAACTGTACCCAGGACCATGCAGTTCAGTTCCTCATCCTGGGTACTAATTATGGCAGGAAGAAGGTGAGCGTGGAGCGTATTGTTCTCCTTTAATATGCATTTTTCTTACATAGTGCAGCACACATTCTGCCACCAGTTATTAAATCTGTGTAAATTAGGCTCTGCTCTGAATCCAATGACTTTGTCTTACATAACTTATCATGTCTTTATGATTGAGGGTGAAACCAGAGTACCCAGAGGAAATTTACACTAGCACAGGGAGAACGTACAAATACCTTGCTAATGTGGCATAGGAAAGGTTTGTTGACCACTGGGCTCCCATGACTGAACTTTTTTTATAGTGATGCTGTGTTTACTGTGGGCTAAAAAATGATCTAAGGTGGACTAAGAACCTCCTAGGAGAATGTGCAGGGCATCCATTCATCTATTTGCTTAAAAAGAGAAATCAATTGATTAGAACCCTGTATTATAGTATATTAAAACCCGGTTATCTGCTGTTGTTAAAGATCGATTGCACTAGTGGGAGCGCACACTTGTGGCAGCCTATTGGGACAAACCCATTGATTGTGATGCGCTTCCGTGCACTATGCGATTGCACTCCGATAGTGTAATATTACTGCACACTTGCAACACTGCGATCCTGCGTGCTTTTGTGAGCTGCAAGTGGGGCCCCCGGCATCAGTGTTCTGCATAATTGCAATGGAAATTGGATTGGATTAATGTGGAAGATGGTGTGGTGCAAGTCACCCTTGACATTGAGTCTCTATTCCTTCCAAATACAATCCAAAGAATTTGAGATTAAAATAGAGAGGTTATAAACATCAGTGGATTAAAAAAGGGACTTGAAAGAAACACAAAACCAAGTAATCAATGAAAAGGGTAAAATCAGGCTGGTTACCACGTCCAATAACAACGGGTAAATACTGGTATCTGCTGCAAGGTGACCCTATAATTGGTGAAAAAGTGGGCCCATACATCCTGTTCATGGTGAGACAGGCATGCAATTTAAAGTTTTAAATTGAGTTGAATTTGGAACAAAAATTGTTACAAGCTGAAAGGGAAACCTGATTACCAAGGGATTAAATGAAGTGCTAAATGAAGAGGACAGAGAATGGTAGCAGGTCTGTAACTAGCTTTAGAAAAGATCCATTTTTGAGCATAAGGCTTATGACTACAGATGGACTAGAACTGGAACTCGAACCCGAGTTCGAGTCAAACTTAACAAGTCCTAACGGACTTGGACTTGAACTATCCTGGACACGGATTTCTCTGACTTTCTGGACTTGCAGCATTATTTTCGATAATTATCGAAAATGCAATAATTATCAGATTTACAGGCCGTTCGCTAACCCTAGATTGTATCGTTTGCTAACCCTTGAATGTAGCATTCGATTTTCGGTAACCCTCGAAAGTATCGTTCGTTTTCGATAACCCTAGACTGTATGCAGGGAGATTCAATAAAAGTTCCTATCGTTAAAAATGGTGCTAATTTTGCCCCAACCAATCTTATTTACCATTTGAAAGCTAACATCTGATTGGTTGTGGCAAAATTAGCACCATTTTTAATGTTAGAACATTTATTAAATAACCCTGATTGTTCGCTAACCAAAGTATCGTTAGTTTTCGGTAATCCTCGAAAGTAGCGTTCGATTTCGGTAACCCTCGAATTTATGGTTCTATTTTCACTAACCCTCGAAAGTATTGTTCGGTAACCCTCGTATTGGCCATAACCCTCGAATGTAACTTGTGCAAAAAAAGACAATCGTGTTTAAAAAAGTTTTGGTGATAGTAACATGTTCCCCAGACCATTTCCCAGGTGCCACAGCCACTTACAGTAAGTTGCCATTGTTAGTTTAGCTGTAAATCATCCGGACTTTTCAAACTATCACTCCCCATTGATTTTAATGGGTCCGAATTCAAACTTTTACTGAAGTTTGAAAGTTCGAAAACGGACCGAACTTTATGAAGTTCGGCCATCTCTTCTTATGACACAACTTATGACACATGCCTGTCACAGAGACACTGAGACATGGCATTCTTTCAATAAAAGGCAATTGTATGGAGACTACAGTTACCCTTTAAGTGTAAAATCATTTATACCTTGATCAGTAATGTTGCGTCTCAATCAATTTCTGTTCAATTGTGTTAAAAAGTATTTACACTTAAAGAATCACATTTACCAGAAAAAGTCAATCTAAATCTTCATTGAAAATAAAAATGACTCGGTTCATGGATTTTAACCTTAAAGGGACACTATACTGAAAAAATGACTTTGCCTCATCTTAATCTATAATTGAATACATGTAAGTAGCACTTACTCTGATTTGCGTGTGTTGCTGCATGCCTTAAATCCAGCACACATTTTGTTTAGGAGCAGTATCCCCCCCCCCTCTTTTAACCCCTCCCACTTCCATCCGACCTGACTTTTCCCCCACAAACCAACTGTCAAGCCTGCACACAGACCACAGCATTCCAACTGTCAAAACTTTGTCACCATTCCAGCTACAGTAAAACTACTCACAGAAGAATAGTTTTTGAGAGCAAGGTACTAGATTGACAGCTGAAATATAAGAAGTTTTAGATTGGATATCTAAAGAAATAGGGAGCAGATCAACAAATAAATGATACAGTGGTTGGTAAGAATTATAGTTTCCAGTCATGGTCAATTTAAAAAAACCTATTTTTCAGTATAGATGCCCTTTAATATAGAGTATAGCCAAAGAGGGAAGATTTCTGGGTGCATTACTAAAACACATATAGTCAATGGTGACCCATAAAACCCTACCTGAGCAAAACACAGTGCATATATATATATATATATATTTATATATACAAAAGTGCTCCCATTCCAATGTGAATACTGTTTAATGGCTGTAGTGTTTACCAACCTGTAAATACTGTGGTTTATAAATATTTTATGTGGTGACTGCGGTTTTGCAGCTGAAAAAAAGTGTCTGTAGTAAACAATCATCCCCTTCATTGAAAGGATTACAAAGCTGGTCATAAACTAAAGGTTCAAACATAACAACTGTGTATAGGCACGTTATTGCCCAAAACGGACGCTCGTTCGGCGATCGTTTCCTGATCCACCGGGCGGATCTCCAAAGAAGTGCCTATACACTGGCCAATTATCGTCCAAAAAGGCCGTTCATACACATTGTGTGCACGTGTGTACGAACCTTAAGCCAAGAAGCAGCAAATCCCTGTCAAATCAAATAGGATTTGCTGAACTCCCCCCTAGTCATGGGAAAAGAGACGAATTACTGCTGTTGGGATCTATGGTTCTAGATAGAATATTTCTACAGTGTGGTTGACATCTCCTTTTCCTTAAAGAGTAACTGTGGTCTCAAATTCTTCCAAACTAGTAAGAATTATATAAGAAGCCTTCCATCATACCTTCAAAATAAAACCTAAATCACATCTCTAGATAACATTTGTTAGAAGTTATTGCTGGAAAGGTTCTGCAATATTACTTCCTACCTAATTGAACTCTTCCTGTTTTTAGCCATGTGGCCAGCTTGTAGTCATGTGACCAGCCTACGACTGCAAAAGTAGATTAATGATCCCCCATAGAATAGCATTGTGTGTTACTACCACTAGAGCAGCCATAGCAGTTGCTATGAGGCCCAGAGCCAAAGGGGGCCCCATCCAGGTCCCTGCAGGCATGTCCACCCTCCTAAGAAAAAAAATTATGTTCATTCCCACAAACCACATTTTCGGTTTACTTAAACCTTTCAATGATGCCAACAAGTTTAAGTAAAATGAAAACAGGGTTTTGTGGGGCTACTACATGAGGTACATTTGGTCTTAGTAGGGTGGACATGCCCTTTAAAAAAAAAAAACTTGCTGCAATCGTCTGGGTTAGTTTGATCTAAACCAAATTCATTTTTATGTGGGGGGCCCCATCTCGAACCTTGCTATGGGGCCCTGTGATATCTAGCTACGCCACTGACTGCTTGGAATTCTTTTTACGGCGCAGTTGTACATTACTGATAATGTCTTTAAATATGGCCATTAATCTTTTATAATAAGTCTACAATAAATAAGGGATAATACGCTACCTACATTGTAATATAAGGATATTACGCCACCTCGGAGTTCCCTGACCACATATTCATACAGGTCATGGAACTCCGAGGTGAAGTAAATCCGTATATTACACTGTAGGTGTATTAGTCATTTATATAGGAATCCCTGTTTAATGTATAAATAGTTAATTACTGTTCCTATTGAAAAGAGAAAGAAGGACCGAACATTGTCTGTCAACAATAAACAGGGCTTCCTATATAAATGACTAATACAGGGAGGGGGAGACAGTGGTAGGGGCAGTGGGAGACAGGAAATCACTCAGTGACATCATTGAGTGACTGTAATATAGATTCTCGCCACTGCACCTCCCCATTAAAAATGCCTAGCCTTATGTATTATAAAATAATTCTGTCTGAAATGTCATGTTACAGGCCAATCTGCTCCTTTCAGTTGAAGAGATACCGTAGCTGGAAGTTACTGTGGTTGGTATTTTCTAGTTAGTAAATAAAATGGTCAATATTAATTGGTCAGTGAATGAGAGGTCATTAAATAATGGGAAACAAGTGCAGACATTCTAATTACAACTCAGTATTGAATTTACTGATCGCAGTTAATACCACAGTTTAATGAACTGGCCCCAAATTACAAATAAAGTAATTCACCCTGGTTTCTCTGGAAGGAATAAAAGGAAGAACCAGATAAATTGATGGCCCTGAGCTAATGGGGGGTTGAATATTTATAACAGGGCTGGTGGAGTTATATAATAAACCAGCCAGGTCCTGTGTCATATCCATCAGTTGAAATCCCTGGGAACCCGAACCTAAGAAATGTCACCATTACTGGTCTTCATTCATTCTGGATCATATCTATTACGCCACAGCATTTATGTAGCATTATCATGGTAATGTTATTTGTAATTTAAAATGACTTTCAGCAGACATGTGGCATAATGCAAATTGGATATCCTATTGGTATTTTAATCCAGAAGGGTAAAAATCATTCCTCACTCCAGCTACCAATCACAATGGACCCTGTTCATAACGGACACTATTTTATGGTAAGTGGAATATCACACTTGTTCAATGTGGCTATAGACAGGACAGAGTTAACTGAAAGGCAATTGTATTGGTTCTGCACTTTAGGTGGCATCATCAAACATAACCCAGTGTATTTTAGTTGTTTCTTGGAAAGGTTGGGTAGAAGATCATTTTGCCCCTTTATAGTATCTCATTAAAGCGAATAATGATCTCACATTTTTGCATGGTGATTTTCTGATGTAAATGTTTATCAGAATGTTTCTCAGCCTTAATGCAGTTGAGAAATACAGAGTGCCCTGCAGTTAATTCACTTACCCTAGTTGAGCTTAGACATGTTCATTTATTAAGGAAGAGAGAGGCATTTCCGATTGATTTATCACTATTTTGCGATACCGCGCCATTGACCGTTATTACTGCGATGGTAAATGTCTGATTGCCCATACAAACATATTATTGCAGTAGTTTACGGCTGCCTTGGTAATGTACGACCAAGTGGCGGTTAATGTGTGTCCAGGGCGTACATTAACGATAACCCGCGGTATTGCAAATTTGCGATATTGTGGTTTTTTTAATAGGGCCCTTTGTTTTTCCCTGTGTTAAAGAAGAAACATTGGAAGTAAAAGGGGGTAATTCCTTAGTTAAGAATTACATTAAAAGACAAGTCGTACACCAATTTAATCTGTAGCTACTGATTCATTTTAGGGTAGGCTCACTGGGGGCTGTTTCACCAGGGGGGTCTGCATATCAGGGGTAAGTTTTGACATTAAAGTCTGGCCATCAAAACAATGAAACCAATGCAGCAAAATTTTAGTAGTTCCAGGTGAAAATTCCATTTGTAGTTTTCACCAGTGGCATTTCCATACCTGAACAAGGAGTTCCGACCCAAACTTGATGTCAGAATCTCCAGCACATTCCTATAGAACATTCCAGTAGCGTAACTACCACCCCGCCATTCCCCCGGGGGGGCCCGGGCGGTAGTATGACCCACCACAAGCCCAAGATGCCTTGTGCGATCACCTGTTTTAAACAGCTGATCGTGCGTATGAATGAAACATACGCGCAATCAGCTGTTTAAAAGAGTAGACCCTAACTTCCGGAACTGAACATGAAGCTCGGGTTCGGTCTTTTAAACAGCTTATTGCGCGTAAGTTTCATTCATACGTGCGATCAGCTGTTTAAAACGGCTGATCGCGAGAGGCATCTAGGAGGGGGTCAGGGGCCTGGCCTCCATTCTTGCGGGGGGGGGGGGCCTGAGCCCTGCAGGTATGCCCCTGGAACATTCAGTAGAAAAGGGCCCTAAATCTGTATTCTCTCCTTGATTATGTATCATGTCTCTTCCACTTTCACCGGTTATTGGTGTGCTAGATCACTGAGAGGGTGGAAGGTTTATTTTTTTAAGACAGGGATCCTTATCAGCCATAGAGCAATATTTTCAAGTTCCCTGTAGCCTTGCTATGTGTATTCAGTATAATCATTGTGGCAGAGTTTTTCCTGAAAGTATATAAGCAAGAGGAGCACACGTGAATTTTCACAATTCGAATTACGAATACGAATAAATATTTGTTGTTTATGCACCAATAAATTGTGAAAATTCACTAAGAAGTAGTGTGCTCCTCTTGCTTATATATACTCTGGATTGCCTTAAACCCTCTGAATAGGGGTGTGTGGAGGATTGCACCTACCAACTACTAGGCCAAAGCCAACAGCAGTGTGCTGAGTGGCTTCTGATTGGATTGTGTTTTTCCTGACGGTGCAGAACCAGAAGTGGTGTTACTTCCCTTCGCCAGATCCTGCAATGCAGTAAATCACTTTACGAGTTTTACAGCACCGCGGACCCCCGGTTAAGTAAGAAGTGCTCTGCACCTCTGCCTTAAAGGCGTTAAGATCTGTGCTACAAGGTGGATTAAGTGCCTATAATATACTAAGAGATGAGTACTGTACGATAAGGTGATACCTTTTTATTATGGACTAACAGCTCATTTTTACAGACAAGCTTTCGAGAGATACACTTCTCTCTTCCTCAGGTCAAGCAGTACTAAGAAACACAGGGTACATCAGAACCAGTGCCTATAATACATAGGATGCGCCATTTCCAAAAAGGTTTTGGTGTAAAACCTGCGCAAACCTGATAATACATGGGTTTTATGCTAATTTTGCCTGTAAACAGGCAATATAGCCCTGTTTGTATTTAAACCAGTATATAGGAATATATTTTAATATATATAGTAGTATAGTATAGTATTTGAGGTTGAATAAAGACATATGTCCATCCACTCCAACCCATCTAGCAATATCCTCATTTCCTTCCTAACTGTTGATCCAGAGGAAGGCAAAAAAACCCCACCAAATTTATGAAGGGAAAAAAATTCCTTCCTGACTCCAAGTGGCAATCGGAAATTTCCCTGGATCAACTCTACTTTATGTGTCAATACCAGTAACTTGTAACATTCCTTGTTTGCAGAAACTCATCCAGCTTTTTTTTTTAAACTGACCAATGAACCTGCCATATCAACGTCCACTGGGAGACAGTTCCATAGCTTTACCATTCTCACAATGAAAAACCCTTTCCGAACTTGAAGCCTAAACCTTTTTTCTTAAGGGATGTCCACGTGTCCTCTGACATGTTCTATTGGTGAACAATGCCCCAGATAGATTATTGTATGGCCCGTTAATGTATTTATACACAGTAATCATATCCCCATGCAAGCGCCTTTTCTCCAGCGTACATAATTGTAACTTTTCCAGTCTCTCTTCATATTCAAGCTCCCCCAATCCCCTTATTAATTTAGTTGCCCTTCTCTGAACCCTTTCCTTTTCAAAGATTTCATTTTTGTACACAGGATTCCAAATTTGCACTGCATATTCCAAATGAGGCCTTACCAATGCTTTGTAAAGCGGGAGAATAACATTTTCCTCCCTTGAATCCATACCTCTCTTTATACAAGAAAATACCATGCTGGCTCTGGCTGTTGCCGCCTGGCACTGCTTGCTTCCTTTAAGTTTGTTATCCACCAAAACTCCAAGATCCCTTTCCAACAGGGATTCACTTAACACAGAGCCATTTATAGTATAAGCAGCACAAGGATTTTTAAGTCCAAAATGCATCACCTTACATTTATCAACATTGAATCTCATTTGCCACTTAGCAGCCCAATGAGACAATCTATCTAGATCCCCCTGCAACGATTTCACATCCTCTGAAGTTTTTAATGGTCGACAAAGTTTTGTGTCGTCAGCAAACACAGAAACCTTGCTGACAATACCCACTTCCAAATCATTAACAGATTAAATAGAAGCGACCCCAACACAGAACCCTGTGGCACCCCACTTAGCACTTTAGTCCATAATGATGAAGCCCCATTTACAACTACTCTCTGCATCCTATTCATTAACCAATTTTCTATCCATGTACAAATGTGACTCCCCAGACCAACAGACCTTAGCTTATACATTAATCGCCTATGGGGGACTGTATCAAAAGCCTTTGCAAAATCCAAGTAAACTACATCTACTGCTATGTCAGAGTCTAAATTTCTACTTACTTCCTCATAAAAGCCAAGCAAGTTAGTTTGACAAGATCTATTCCTCCTAAATCCATGCTGGTTACTACTTATAATGTCAGTCCTTGAAACATACTCTAGAAAATGTTCCCTTATTTAACTTTCCAGGATCTTCCCCACCACTGAAGTTAAACTTACAGGCCTGTAATTACCCGGCTGTGAATGACTACCCTTTTTGAATATTGGAATAACATCAGCCTTTTTCCAATCCAGAGGCACACCACCGGACATGAGGGAATCTGCAAAAATAAGAAACAATGGGCCCTATTTATAAAAGATCGGTATCGTTATCGTAAAATACCGATCGTTATCGTAAAATAACGACCAGGTTTTTACCGATAACGACCGTTATTTACCGATAGCGACCGTTATTTACCGATATCGTTAAATACCGGTCGTTATCGGTAAATATCGGTCGTTATTTACCGATAACGACCGTTATTTACCGATATCGTTAAATACCGGTCATTATCGGTAAATAACGGTCGTTATCGGTAAATAACGGTCGTTATCGGTAAAAACCCGGTCGTTATTTTACGATAACGATACCGATCTTTTATAAATAGGGCCCCATGGCCTAGATAAAACTGAACTTAGCTCCCTAAGTACCCAAGGATGTATTTTATCCGGTCCAGGAGATTTACTAATATTAACCTTATTTAGTTCTTTCTGTACCGTATCCTCCGATAACCAAAGTGCACTTAAATCTTTTATACCATTATTGCTTCTATACTCTATGATATCTGTACTTGGCATACTTGGTATAGTGTATACGTATTCAACAAATTTGCTTTATCGCCATCCTCCGTAACTAACTTATCCCTATTAATTAATGGTGCCACATTCTCAGTCCTCATCTTCTAAGTATTAATATACTTTAAAAAAATGTTATTCTTAGTGTTGCTTTGTTCAGCTATCCTAACTTCATTATTAATTTTAGCTAGTTTGATTGCTTTCTTACACTCCTTGTTACAGTTTTTATAATCCCTAAAGGCCCTTTCTGTTCCCTCAGCCTTAAAGGTTTTAAATGCCTTTTTCTTCCTTTCCATTTGCCTCTTTACATCAGAATTCAGCCACATGGGCGCGGATTTATTTTTTTTACATTTATTTCCCAAGGGTATAAATTTAGATGTGAACTGGCTTAAAATCCCCTTGAACACAGTCCACTTCTGTTCAGTACCTTTACCTGATAATACATTATCCCAGTTGACATTCTGAAGGGCAGCTTTTAAACTGGGAAAATTTGTCTTTGTTAACCCAGCGCACTTTTCCAAACGTCACTATTTCATGGTCACTATTCCCTAAGCCTCCATCCATGATGTTAGATATTACCAGATCCAACAGAGCTCCTTTTCTAGTAGGAACCTCAACCTCCTGTGAGAGAAAATTATCCTGCAGCAAATTCAGGAACTCATTCTGTGATGGCAGTTCCACCACACCAATCAGTGTCAGGGTAATTAAAGTCCCCCCTAATGAGCACACTCCCCAAACTTTCATCCCTTGCCAACTGCATATGAAGTTGACTCACCTCCTCCCTGCTAGCATTTGGCGGCTTATAGCAGACACCAACAATGACATTACCCCCTTTCCGGTTGCCTAATTCCACCCATATTGCCTCCACTTTATCATCCATATCGCCAGTTATCTCTTCTTTTAAATTTGGCTTCAATTCTTTTTTAACATAAACACATACTCCTCCCCCTTTCCTTTTTTCTCTATCCTGCCTAAACAAGGCATATCCTTCTAAATTTACAGCCCAGTTGTGCTATACCTATTTCATCATACTTTTCATTCTTCATAATTTCCAATTCACCCATTTTGCCAGCCAGGCTTCTCGCATTTGTAAACATACATTTTAGATTATGATCCTGTAATTTATTCATACACTTTAATACACATGCCTCCCTATTCCCTAATGCTAGCCCCACCCCCATTTCCGCCCGCCACTGGCCTATCTACACCGATTTCCTCCTGGGCTATCTATCCCAGTGAGACTGCTAATACCCTCCCCCCCAAACCTAGTTTAAAATCTCCTCCAACCCTCTAGCCATCTTCTCCCCTAAAACAGCTGCACTGCCATCAGTGAGGTGCAACCCATCCCTACTAAAGAGCCTGTAGCCGACAGCAAAGTCTGCCCAGTTCTCATTAAATCCAAACCCTTCTTCCTTACACCACCCTCTTAGCCACGCATTAATGCTCCTAAGCTCCCGCTGTCTCCCTGGCTTAGCACATGGCTGCAGTAGTATTTCTGAAAACACTACCCTGGAGGTCCTTGCTTTTAACTTGGCCCCTAGCTCTTGGAAATCATGTTTAAGGACCTCACCTCCTCCTCTAACTTTGTCATTATATATGTGTTATTCTTGAAACACGTAGATCTTGTGTGGTAAATAAATTTTTTTTTATTATAGTCCTGTGAGTGTAGCCTTTTGAACTTTTATATGTATACCTGTTTGGATTACACCCGGGCATTCATTTGATATTTAGTGCTAACCTGTTCTCTGCTTATATATATATATATATATATATAATTTTGCTTACGTACATAAGAAATTAATCCAAACAAAAAACACAAGAGTCTGGTATTATTTTTATTACAAAATGCTCGTCTTTTTAATAGGTTATATGCAGGGTCAGTGGCTATCATAACCAAGGTCCTGCCAGTTTTGCAATACATACACACTATGATGCACCAGAGTCATTTGGGCAGCACTGCATATGGATTACCTCAAGAGTTCAGCCGTAGGGGCAGTGATTTAAGATCTCTACAATGTGGGGGTTGGTCTGCTCTTAATTGTCCTCAGTGTTTAAGATAGTGCAAGACAAGGTTCATCAAATAGCAGTGTAAGAAATGCAAGTGTGAAATACAGATTGTATGGTATACGGACATTCACAGGATTCTTACAGCATCTCACCCAGGGGCCATATATCCTCCTCTATCACAACTATTTCTGTAGGCCAATCAGGAAATGTACAAGGCCCTTATTCCCCTTCATCTAGCAGCTAGAAATATCCCTGATACCTAGAAACCTGATCCCTTGAATAACAATTATCTTCTTACTGTGCCTTAAAAGGAGCCATAGCTGTCTAAACACCCATAACTCTTGTGCAATCTAATTAAAGGGCATGTCTACCCTAAATATACTACACTACCAACCTTCTGTGTGTAAACACTCTACTTTTACAATTTAGAATGTCACCAGTAGCTGGCATCAACCCAACAAAATTCTGCCACCTCCACTACAAGGGTTTCTGCATCTTCTCCCCCCACTGTAGTTTGGTAATGCATGCTGCACTATACTCAGTATGAACTTGAGTTTGAGCGGGGTGGCTTGCTCAATCATTGGCTACAATGTATGTGCCATAATGGACAATAGGACAGACAGATGTGGCAGGGTTGATGTTGGCTAATGGTGATGTTCTGGATTCTAAAAGTGCAGCTCTTTAACAAGTTCTCATATGCACATATTATCAAGGGTAATGTACCTGTGTCAACTTTCTTCAGTTTGATAGATTTATTTACAGCATAATTTATGGCTATGCTTAAAGGGTATATCTACTACAAAAATACAAATCTATTAACCTTCTCCTGAGTGTGTGTTAGCCCCTACCACTCCAGTAGTCAGTGTCAGCCTACCAAAGTCCTGCCACCTCCCTTGCTGTCAATCTTGGCTGTGTCGCTGATGTCACAGCCAATTACTGACTGAGGTTCCCAAGCACACACAGCACACATGCTGACCTCAGAACAAAGTCAATGGGGATCAGACAGGAACCTTTTTAGTGTGGACAGCATTACTACATTGGGTTACTGCTGGTTCACATTCTGGGTTGTAAAAGTGCAGCAGTGGGAGCTTACACACACTGAGGCGAAGGTTGGTACATGTATTTTTGGGGTGGAAATGCTCTTTAAAAATCTATAAAAAAAAAAGCCCAAGAGAAAAATAGAAACATACAGTGGTTAGACTTTTATTAATTTGACCTTTAGAGAGGTGATTGCACCTTAAACTAACAAATAGTAGAATGTTGCCTAAAACAGTAATACCAATTGTTCGTTCCACCACTTTCTTATACCCGTAGCTATTACACGCCAAGTGAACCATGCAAGATGCTTTGAGTGACACTGGCACACCAGCATGGCACCATGATGGCTTCCCTCACCCTGAAACTACATAAAACTATCAGAACGTCCAGGACATAATCTATAGTAAAATTCCGACTGCGGCGATCCTTTCACGAAAGTCTGCGGTATCAAAACCTGTCATTACTCCATTCTGTGTCCTTTTTATATCCGAGACCGAATCTTCTCACTAACCCCTCTTAAGGTGGCCATACACATGTGATTTCCATTTGCGGCACATTGCGATGGAAATCACATGTGTATTGTGAAGGGAATCTGCACACATGGAACCGACTGATCTCCATACGCGGTATGGGGATCCGTCGGCCGTGCGGTCATACACCGCATGATCGGTATCGGCACCCTTTCCTGTGTTTTCCGATCGACCGTTGTGCCAACTACGGCATACACAAGAGGGATAATAGGTAAATAGGATTTACCTATTATCGTTCATATGTATGACCACCTTTACGCCCAACAGTCACCTAAATATTTACTGCAGCCAATCTATCTATTCAAATAATGATACCATCAGAGGTTTGAATGATACAGCCTTAATGGCAGAATGATAAGACCTCTGAAGATCTTTGGATATGATGAATTGACAAACTTGCTCCATAAGGCAACAATCAGTATTTCGTTATAGTGTACACAGGTAACAGTTCATGGGTAATTGTTTGAGCCAGGTGTGTCAATGTAAAGAAATCCTATGTAAGGCTGGGTACACATGAAGGGACTATTTTGTCCCAACCGATCGCTCGCTACGTCGGTTGCGGCAAGCTCGGACGCAGCCAAATTTGTGCATGAACGATCAATCGGAATTTACTGACATGTCCGATCGAACGTTCATCCAATCCGAACAAAGGAACGCTCAAGGTCAGTTGCAGCCGGGTGCCACACACCAGCAGATTTTATCGGTCGACCGACAAAAAGTGCCGTGAATCGGTTGTTTGGCCGAAAATATCTGCTGGTGTGTACACAGCCTAACATTCAGAACCCCACAAACCTTTTTCCCATTTGTGGCCCTATTTCTAATAGCTTGGTACTGGTGAGTCCAAATCTGCAATCACCAAGTTAAACGTTATTTTACGAACAGCGTTGAAAAAAATGGAATGATCTGGAAATTTAAATTACTGCTCAGTTTGTTTTTAAAAATGTGTGGTATTGGTATTTGCAGCATTTTACTGCACCGCACCTTTATGTATAGACTGCATAGTGGGGCGAGTGGAGAGAATAAAATGATGGACATGCACTTTATTGGCCAATTAGAAATATAACATTACTGACAATGGTCTACCTTTACGGTGTTTAGGCTAATTAATCAATAACTGGCCATTTTATTAGTACTGTCCTTGATATATACAAACACAGCCAAAAGGATTATCCCTCAACTTTTTTCTTCTAAAGAATCTCATTTTGATATGGATTAAAATAAAGTAAATGTCATCTACAATTATTATGAAATCTTGATTTTATACAATGCAGATTGTAGACATGGCTATGGTATTTTGGGACAGTGTCATAGAATACTGCATGGTAACATATCGTGGTGCTTTTATATATACAGTATATATGTACACTAATTATCATCAATCATGTAAAAAGGTAAAAAAAAGTTCTTTGTACCCCTCCAAGCACATTAGAAGCAATAACTGCAGTGAAGTGCTTAAGGTAGCTCTAAATAACGGCAGCTTTAAAGGGGAAGATCAGTGGAAAATATCACTATTTTTTAAATTCTTAGTTTGTATTATGCATACATAGTTATTCTATATATTCTCTTCCATTTTGAAAAAAAAAAATCCTTCTTCTTCCCAGGATGCACCACTACATCGGAATGTTCCTAACAGTAATTTCTACTGATTGGTTGTTGGATGGGTCAAACATGCTCAGATCTCTACTGAGCAACTGAATCAACCCAGGCGCTGGATCAAGGGCAAAACCATAACTGTCTCTATTAGGGGCCCTACAAACAGGAAGTCAGTATTTTGGAAGCTTTTATTTATACACAGACAAAATGCTGAATGAGCAAGTTAAGGTCATAAGGATGTAATTTCTTAAAAATATATGTATTTCCACTGAACTTCCTCTTTAAAAAGGTTGATTTTTCTGTTTGATCAATGTATTCCTGTTCAATCATGTTAACCCTCTTTCTTTATATTCAGTAAAGAATTGCATTTATTGAAGAATCGAATATGAAACAAACCGCTTAGCTGTTGATCAAATGTAAATCGATTATGCACAGCTCAATTTGTCTATGGCTATACTAAAACCTCATACAAATGTGCAATTGCGGGAGTCGACCCACGATGTGTATGCACGGCTGTTTCAGCTGTCATGTACTCGTGCCATGTATGGGCCCAAAGGGCTCGTTGATAATCCGCCTGGTAGATTGGGCAACAAGCCCCATGCCAATGGCCGTTTCATCTGACAAAGTGCCCATACACAGCACGGTCATCAGCCAAAACAGCTGTGCATACACCTTGTGGGTCGGCCCCCACGATCACACTTGTGTATGCACCTTCAAGCTAACTACACACAATAGTTACTGCTTGGCAGTAGTCAAGCAGTCTATTCTCTACTATGGGGTCAGGGAATAATTGGGAGATCTCCTGCAGTGGCAATTAAATGATCCCGTAGGATGTGTCTCTTTATGATGTTGGCCGAGGGGTGTACACACATTAGTACTTCGGCAGAAGTAGTTGTGTGTTGCCCATTTTGATCTACCATGTAAGGAGCTTAGACACTGACACTGCATTGTACACTATGACACAAATTCCTGAGTATTTCTCTCCATCCAAATAGGTTTGGTGACTTGGTTATAAGTTGGAAGACATTTGTGATACTAATTAAATTAAATGGAATTTTACAAGACATTCTACAAAAATACAACAATCGCTTTTGTCTTTTAAGGGGTACAAATAATTCTATTAATTTAACTCGTTTTAGGAATAAAATGGTTCCTCTGTTCTACGAACTATGGAACAATGTACGCGGATGACATTTGTTTCTGATTCTAAAAGACAGAGGTAAGAATCCATTTGGCCACATTATATACTTTTCTTTGGTCTGTACAGTTAATGGAAAAAGTGAAAATCACCCAAAGCACAACTACTGGATAGAAGTTTGCAGGAAACTACCCTGGCAGCTAATGGATTAAAGTGCAGAGTTTTACATAACAGTAAATAAGCATAAATGACTTTTTTCCTGAATGGCTCCCATTATCTATGATGGACACATCAATAACAAATTCAACATGGTGGCAATATCTGCCTTTGTCATAGGGTCACTATTGGCATATTAAGTCAAAAATGAATATTTAATAGTGATAATAAATCACATTATAGGTGAATTTATCCCTTTTCCCAGAAGACTTTAAAATAAGCAGTATCCATTGACCTATTTATATTGAATGATGGTTGGATCTTTGTGCAGCACCTGACAAAAGTTCATAGTCCACAATACAAAGTCGGGGCACATACAATGGCAATTTGCCTGTAATGATTGTAGGTGCAAACCCCAGAAAATCCTCTACGCTGGGACTCAAAGCTATAGCACAAGAAAAATCAGAGGTGAACACTCATTCAAAGGAATTATTCATTTATATGTGAATCACACACACACACAATGTTTCAGTGATCACATTGTCCCCTTTATCAGTTCATCATGGGATAAAGGGGACAATGTGAGCCAAAAACATGTGTGTGAGTGAGAAACAAATCAACAATTCATTTGAAGTAGTGTGCACTTCTGATCTTTCCTGCTTACGCAAAAGTTCATGGTCGTGGGCTAAAACTAAAACTGGTTTTACCATTGGGTATCATCAGAAAATTAGAAATAAAAGAAAATATGAATGACCTTCAATGGATACTATCATTTGTAAAGGGCTTGTTCACCACTTTAATTAAAAAAATATAGTTTGGTTAATTCACCCCCCACCCAAACTACAATCATTGGAAAGCTGACATGTGTAGGGTTAATCTCCCCCTTCCCACTGCCACTCAAAAGGCTTCTGCCTCCTGTCCAAGCTCTCCAACCTTTTTTTTCAAGCTTGAACATGCTCAGAGGAGGCAGCTGGGGAATAGCATTCAGTCATTGGCTGAGATTTAAACTGTCACATCCAGGACTGTCAGCTGCCAGGAGCAGATAGAGGAGTAGCACAAAGTCAGGCATTTCTGGTCAGCATTCTAACTATTGCAGTTTGGTAATTTTTATTATTTGGACATGCCCTTTAAGATGCAAGTCAATGTACATAGCCTACCTCTAAATGTGGCTGCCATTTACCCTAGGACTTGGTTACCATTTTAAGATACATAATGCTGGTCAGGAAGGAATATGTTTATTAAGGCTTTTCCTATTTCTTATCATAACCGCTATGGCTTTCCAATACACACTTGCGCTGATGCTGACACTGAAATGTGCATCAATCATCTCTTTTCTATGGTTCACTGCCTAAGTTCTACATGGTTTGTGACTACAGTTAAGCCAACAGATTCAAAGCTTTCCAATGATCTTAAAAAGAGGATTTGCCTATGTGTATTGGCTGTGATATCTGACAAAGTGACTTCTAAACAAAGTGGCTGTGGCTAACTACATCTTTTCTTTCCAGATTTTAGGCCTATATTTTATAAATACAACTGTGAAAATAAAAATACAATAACCTTGTTTGCTACTTGTTTTTCATTACTAGTTCTAGATTCCACCATCTAACCACTAGGGGGAATATTAGATAATGGAAATGTTACAGTTCCATCAGCAGAACATACAGTATATATGCCATGGATATTATTTTCTGCAGAAATATAAGAACAAACAGTTTTCACCCTTATGTTATTATGAGGTTCTTATACATAAGGTCTTGGAATATGAATGGGAGCAACAGTGGAATATTTCCTTTAAAAAAAATCACTTAGCTACGTAGCTGAGTGATTTTTTTATAAGAATATATTCCACTGTTGCTCCCATTCACTTTAACCATGATCTATCTGCTCAAAAGGACATCTTAGTTTAACAGAGGAAAGGACCTTATGTATTTAGAGAAATAATGTGCTACATCACAATATAAGGATATAAAATTATATTGCCTGGACAATATAAAAGCAAAAGGCCGTAAGCCCAGTGTTTTTATAAAGGGCAGGGAACTCCGGGGGAATTTTATTTCTGTATATTATATTGTGGAGAGACACATTATACCTTATATAATAATGTGATATTATGGCCAACAGATGATGTTTAAAGATGTAGACGGAAACCCACAGATTAGCTACCAAAGGTGCTTGTTTCTTTACAACATGCATCATCTAAGTGCAATTCTAGTTCACTTTAAAATAGTTAAATAAAAACCTCTAAGAAAACATAACACACTCATTTGTATACTCAGGATCACTGCCATATTCCTCATAGAGGCCTATTTTTAAAGGCAAGGTATCAAATTATCTGTATCAGATTATGTTGATATTTTATAACCATGGCACTATATACCAATACCTTGCAGAATTTATGACCAATTTATATTACACTGTTATAAAATAACTATACCATATTGGCAAAATCAGCCAAGGTTGGAAGGAGATTCCATGCAATAATTCACTCAGCTGAGAGCACTGAAATAAAATGTATTTAAAGTGGATTACTGCATGGAGTCTCCTTTCAACTTTGTTTGCTGAAATTGCTGTCGAGGCCAGGGCAGAGGAAAGTGGAGACCCTTAAAGGCATACCATAGGTGTGGTATATGTAAAATCAAAGACCATATTTGAAAAATACAGATGTGGTCGGCAAGAAGTCACGGTATTAGTATTAACTGACACCAAGCCTTTAAAAGTAGGCCCCTTATTGTTTTATATATTAAGAAACCCCCATTAATATTTTATCTATAAATTTCTATATATCGCCTTTAGTTCTCCTTTAAGCAGATCATAGCAAAACACTTTGCCTTTTATCCCTGTGCTTGATTTACTGTTCTGCTAACTATTTCCTTTTATCGTGGAATTTCATTCGGTCTTACAATAGGATATAGATTTTACTTTGACATCTTAGCAGTACCAGTAAGATATATACATATATATAGAATTGATGTGGGCAGTGGAGAAATCTGTTTTAAACATACCTAACAGTTTCCACAAGAAAAAAAATGGTGTATTTAGGAAACAGGCCAATAGTAATGAAGATGTGACATAAGCAACCTCAAAGCACAGTTTACTGGTGACAATCATTGGTCTGCATTTAGATCTACACAAGGCAGCATTCCATTCCTTGGATTGTGTTGGATTGCTTCTAACCACACTCCCTGAAAAACCTCAACAGTCAAAAGGGGACAGCCACCTTATTTGGATTATTCTGTTCTTTATAAACTCTGTAGTTCCTTTATAGTCTATTGTAAAGGGACTGACATTCAGCAGAAAAGTTTAACATCAGATTTTGCATAAAATAGTGAATCTATACAGTCTGCCAGGGACTAATAGTATATAAGAAATATGACCCATTGCTCTCTCTCTCCATTACTATATATAGTTTAAAACCTTAGCCACTACAAATGACTCCATCATGTATTGTGACACAGCTGATCGAGATGATATCTCTGCTACTGAACAATATTACCGAGCCCTGCAGATCCCATTCAGGAATTTACAAAGGAAGATCCAGAGGGTATAGCACCATAAAGAACTTCTTGTCCAGGCATGGAACTGCACAAAAGTGTCTGGTAGAGCGTTGCATTTGTAACCCCTTCCATGCAAAAACCTGCTGGATATTTTAGCTCTATGAATGGGGTGCGTGAGACTTGGACAGTGTCCATTATACTGTTATATTTTCTTTAATCTGCAACGCAATGTTTTCAGAAGCTGGCAAGAAATGTAATGCAGCCGCCTGACAAACAAGAGGATTGCCGTGTATTAACCATATCTTTCCACAGCTAACACAACTGGAGTTTCCAGTTTTCTGGAAAAATAATTGTATCCTTTTAATTCTAGCAGACAAACGCTGGAAAATCGATTGGCCATGCACTGGATGCCAACCGGGCATTAAAAGGGTGTATTCTGTCCATGCATAGTGAGATCAAAGGTACCATGCAATGAAGTTGTACATAGACAGGAGATAACAATTCACTTTGTGCTCATTAACTCCATGGTTGCCAGCATAAGACAGGTTTCCCTGGCAACCACAGTGTTATTTTGTTCTCTTTTGGCACAGGGCTTCCTTGCTATCCTTCCAGGGCTTCTGGATTCAGGGGTCTGTGTATGTGTAGAGTGACTGGGTAGAGATGGTGCAGGAAACTGAAACATGTGACTTTCCATCTTTTCCTGCACTACAAACCACACAGTTTAACAGATTCAATTGTAGTTCAGCAACAGCTGGAGGGCCAATGTCTGCAGGTCCCTGACATAGGGATGTATGTGTGGCTCAGTCTATTCACATATTATGTATTATATTTATAGATAATATTTATATAAATAATTCCTTTATGTACAGCGAGAGGTATATTTGCAATGACATCATGAGGTTGCTGCAGCCAGCGAATGGTCAAGTTCGGTGCTGTCACAGTCGGAGTCATCGTACAGCTCAATGTTCTGTAGAGGGAAAGTAGAAATAAGGAGAAAAAAAATATGATTTGTGTCGTACAGTTACAAACAAATATTCGTAAAGGTACAAGCCTTTGTGTGTAAAATACCATGTGGTACCAAAATACAGCAATGTTATTGTATGGGCGATCGTAAATTTACTATTGCAGTCGTAAATCTACAATCGCACATTTACGACCGCAAAGGTAGATCTGCCATTGTAGATTTACTCCTGCAATCGTTAAAAGTGCGGCATCACAAACTAGCGATATTGAGCCTTTAATATGGCACATTATGCCAATTACTGCAATCTGTGTGTCTTTAGTCAGATGAACACAAAACCTGGGGGAGTGTATACTGCAGGTTTTTGTTACTGTACGACCGCAGCTGTAAACATTCGTGCATTCTACATTTCTAGAATACCATGTGGTGGTATTCTGGACGATTGTAAATCTACAATTGCGGTCTTAGGTTTACGATCTCTATCATACATTTACCATAGTGATCGTAAAGTAACAATTGCCAAAATTATTGTTAAAGGCACGGTATTGCTAAAAAGGCAATAGCACCATGTAGAACTGTCTGCTATTGGTACACAAACCACAGGAAGAGCCAATTAGATCTCAAAGTGTATAGGGAATGTTCAGTATCCATTAACCTTTTGAATTTAACATCTTTATTCTAGAAATATGTTCTGGTCATTTGGAATTTCCACAAAGGGCAACTATAGCACACAAACAGAGTTAGGCATTTACACAACATACCTGGGATGGATGTAGGAGACTTTAATTCTACAAGAGGTCACCTACCTCTTTGCTAAATGTAGTTTAAACTGCTCTGTGTAGGGGGCATTATAGTTGCACTTAAAGCCCACCATATTAAGGTGACAATGGGCCCTATTTATAAAAGATCGGTATCGTTATCGTAAAATACCGATCGTTATCGTAAAATAACGACCGTTATTATCCGATAGCTTTACAACTACCGGTCGTTTTATCGGTACATACGGATCGTTATTTACCGATAACGACCGTTATTTACCGATATCGGTAAATACTGGTCGTTATCGGTAAATAACGACCGGTATCGGTAAATAACGGTCGTTATCGGTAAAAATCCGGTCGTTATTTTACGATAACGATCGGTATTTTACGATAACGATACCGATCTTTTATAAATAGGGCCCTATGAGTATGAATAATCTTATTGCTGTACCAAGACTAACATCTCACCTCTTCTGCCGTCTGCTCGTTGCTAAGCTGCGTCTTCACTTTCTGGACAATGGCTTCTTTCTCAGAAAGTCCATCAGACTGGGTGAGAAGATCCAGTGGTGGTTCTGAGCTCTGGGAAACCAAATCCTCTGATCGTTCATCAGGTCGCTCGTCTGTGTTAGTGCTCAGCACATCTGGGGTGACACTATGTGAGGGATCAGTAGTGTTTCCTTCCTCCCCATCTGAGAGATTTCTGAACTGGGTGACTGATTCTGGGACATGCCTGTCTGCCACCTGCAAACACCACAGTAACTACATAAACAACCAGCAAAATAAATCCCACAACTTTAAGGGCATGTCTACCCTCACGTCGATATTTCACACACGTTTCATTATGCTTACCTACTGCAAAGATCCTCCTGAACGAACTTACAGACCCAGATCCCTCGCCTGCAAGTTCAGCCTCCTCTGCTGCTGTTGCGAGCTGGTTACGAGTGTACGGCCACTGACTGGATGTAATCATCACGGATTGAAATAACAGCCAATACCTTAAAGCAACAGGGCAGAAGGGGAAGGACCGGGGTTCTGTTATTCCTTTCAAACTGGAAGGTACAACGAAATGGGGTTCAGGGGTCTGCTTAGCATGTATGTAAAAATTAATTTGAGGTGGACATGCCCTTTAAATATATTTCCTTAACACCTCTTAGTATAATGCCGCACATATAGTACCACAAACACTACACAAGATCTACCCTGCAATAAATCCAACTGTTTTAGAGGATGTGGTCAACAAGGAGACATGTTCCACATGTAGGGAACATACCCAAAAGCCAAAGAATACTGGCAAAAAAATATTTGAAATTCTAACAGAGTTCTTGCTGGTAGATTTAAACCAGATCCAGAGTAGCCTTCCAAGTTTTGCAGCAGACCTCACCCCCAATCACGACTCACACCCACGAAGAACCCCAGGCGGATTGACAACGACCCCAGGACCAAACGCATACACACGCCCCACTAACGGCGCATGTGTGAGTGGTGATCGGGGGTTGGAGGTCTGCTGCAAAATTGTACATGTGTAGCAGCCAAAATAGGAGCGCAGTGGAGAACAGATTAATTTAGAGACTAAATGACATGCATTTATGGGAGATTATTTCATGTATGCGCAGGTGATTTTTGCGTAACCTGTGCATCCGACGCTAATATGAGCTAAAGTCACGCTAACCGGAAGCGAACTGGTTAGCGTGATTTTAACTCCATATATTTGCCCAGCGAGTCTGGGTAAATGAGGCCCTTAGAGATATAAAATGCAATGTCAATAGCCAAGGTATGCTGCCAATTTATTTGAGAAAGAATAAATGAATGTAACATAACTGAATTGTACATAATTATACTCACCTTCCCTCCGTCCCTCTTAGTTGTCGTACCTTTTACCCGGGTGAGGACCTGACCGCTGGTCCTCACCCCTGGGTTCGCGAGAGTTAAAGCACAGTGTTACTGAAACCTGCTCTGGCAGGCTCCGTCCCCTCCTGTCTTTGCGCGACGAGGCCAATAGAAGGCACGCTCGTTCTAGCGTGCCTTCCTATGGGCCTGTCGCCGACGAGAGGGAGGGGCAGAGCCTGCCAGAGCAGCGTTTCAGTAACACTGTGCTTTAACTCTCGCGAACCCAGGGGTGAGGACCTAGCGGTTCAGGTCCTCACCCTGGGTAAAAGGTACAAACCTAAAAGAGGAGCGAGGGAAGGTGAGTATATATGTCCTTTAAATCTGTTAAAAAAAAAATAAGCATTGTATATTGTCCTTTTTTTTCTGTGTTTATTTTATGTTGTTTTAAAAAAAAAAAAATTATTTAAAACTAAATATATTTCCATATGACACTTTGTTGGTTACATAAAGCAGGTTCGGGAGGATTGAAGTAATTTAATTTTACTGTTTTGTGAAAGCAGCAGTTAAGGGATTAGTATAGATTAGAACTTATCCTTGCAAAAAACAATGGCCGCAGGGGGCAGCATAATAAACATTTTGTGAACTGAGACGCAGGAACTGCCTGCATTAGATATTTACAGTTTTACTTAAATATGTAACTGAAAAATCCACATTATTCTAAACCTCTAATATAATATAACTATATACTAGTGATTTATAAAACAACTTTCACACAATGAATAAACATAGAATCGAGCGTCAAAGGAAATCTAGGGCCACAGTATCTCTTATTTATGGCCAAAAAAAATAGGCCAAAAGAAAACTGCAACATGGTCGTAAACACTGAGGCCGAGAGCCGTACTGCAATCTAATGCTGGACTCCTTTTTATATATGCAGCCCTGTTTTCTCAGGGCACCTGAGGTTATGGAAACTTACGAAGGGAAATTGAAACCAATGTATATAGAGCATTGCCATTCTGATAACAAACAAAGAACCACGCTATTCAGTATGTAAGGACTCACTTCAATGGACACATCACCTGTGTATTCTTATATCATGGTGCAGAAATCAAAAACCATACAGCCATTTAGCTTCAAACAAATTGACAGCAGCCCCAGGCCCATCTCTAAGGCATGCAACAGGAAAGGCGGCACAACACTGGGAATCACATGCCCAAACATCCTCCTCCTCAATATGCAAAAATAACTTATTGGAACCGGGCTGACCAACACTAGTCCATAATCATAGGCACCATTTTCATCTTTTCTTGTCATTTTTAGTGAAAAATACACGCATTATTCATTCTATTTATTAGTTTATCATTCTTTCCAGTCTTCCATGGTGTCTGCCCCTTAACCCAGTTTCATGGCCCAGACATGCTCATTTTGCTTCATACAAGGAGACACTATCCAATCAGCTACTGTTTATCTCTCTGTGCTAAGGGGTGGTTTGTACAGTTAACTGATAATGTTTAATTTTTGGACTGTAAATGAAGTAAAAGATGATTTACCTAGGTTTTCTAATCAGTATGATTGTGAATTTAGATCATACCAATGATCAGTAAGATTTCGAAAAAGGACCCCAATTCTTCCTCCTCTATCACTTGCTCTGTTGCCAACTAACCCTGTTTAAAATTAGACCCCCACACTTAAGGTGGGTATACATTCTTCCTCCTGGCTGACGATCGAGGCTTCTGACTGGTCGGCCAGGAGGAAAGAATGTTGGTTGCGGCAAAAGCAGCCACGTCCGACAGTTAGCCACGTCTGATCTTGCGGTCCATAGAGGACTGCACGATCAGTGGTTTGTTTTCCGACCCGTCTGATCATGCTTTGTCTGATGGACGAAGGAACAGTCAAGATCGGTCAGAGTCCCGCATACAATAATTCGTCCCGACCGACCGAACACTGAGATGTCGGTCAGGCCGAATTATTGATGTGGTGTACCATCTTAAGAGATCTAAGATGAAGCACAGATATTGGTCATTGAGCCCTCAATTTCTTATACTCCTTTTTTTGAATGTTTATTATATATAATAGATTATATATAATCTATAGATATAGATTATATATAATCTTTTCTTAGTAATCCCATCTTTCATAGCATCATATTCAGATTTATGGCATAATTGCTATCTATTCCCAAAAGGAATTTGCAGTTATTTGTAACAGGGGTCTGGGTGCACTTACCTCTGTCTTCTTTCCATCTCTAACTCACTGTCGACTTCCCCTTCTTCTCCTCAGAGAAAGGCCTCGCTTCTAGAAGACACACAGGACATGACACTTTACCATCTGCTGCTACCTTTAAAGGCCCAGTGACACAAAATGGTTTCTTCCTCTACATATGCTCTGTTTTAGTTATTTTATCTTCCAGACATGTATGTCAATGTGCCCTAATCTCAAATTATTTTAAATTTTTATTATAGTAAGCAGTAAACAAATGTTTTTTTTTATTTCTAGTGTTGCAAATCTGCAACGCACATGAACGGAGCTGCCATACCGATTATCTACAATCATCTAATTGTAAACAATATAATCATACTACCCATTTCCAATATCTTGTATTATTTGACTCTAACGTTGTATTGTAACTGTTTTCAGCTATTTATATTATTATTATTATTATTATTATGACTGATGATGTTTTCCAAACTTACTTACTTACACATTCAAGCACATACCTGACTCCTTGTAACAGCTGCTCTATACAGCATTGCTGCTGGTGTGAGGTGCTGCCCCCCTCTTGCTGTTCTGCTTCCTGTACCCCGTCCTGAGGGGGAGTCTGGGCTTGGAGGTCCAGGCAATGACCGAACAGTGAACACTCTGCACTTTGGCTTTCCCTACGAGCTTCAGCCTCCAAGGAGTAGATAACAGGTCAGGGCTTGAGGAAGACAGTGGGTGTGGGTCACGTACAGGTGGCTGGCTTGGAGGGGTGGGCTCAGGGGTAACTGCAGCCCTTAAATTGACCATGTCCTTTGCCTTCTGTACGAGGTTTTCCCCTTCGCCCTCTTCCAGGGGATGGTGGGAGTTTCTGGCAGCCAGATGGTGTTGATGGTGATAATAGAGTCTACTTTTGGAAGAAGGACTTCAGACTTTAAAATATCGGGCCTAAAATTAAGAATATGGTCAGCAAATGCAACCTAGCCTTTCTCAATGAGACATATTCAGTAGTACCATCACAACTGCCTATATGCCTGACACACACTACTGGAATTCATTTCAAGTGTACCAACTTAAGTGGTCATACACTATTACAATCGTAATTACGATCTTAAACTGATTTTGATAGACAGATTTACAATGTTAATTGTATGTCGATGTACTATACAAGTTGTTCGACATTCAATTTGTTTTGTGATTAATGTCGAATGTCATCCATTGTGTGGTTACATTACATTAACACTTAATCGGAACTCAGAAAACACTACCATCATTTTACCAATGGACTTAAAAAAACGGCTTTCCGATCGTAATTACGATTTAATGTGCATAATAAGATCGGGAAAATGTACAATTTTTGGGCCAATCAATGGAAATGTCTGATTGTATTTGGATTATATAAATCTGCCTAGTGTATGGTCACTATTTTCTAATCATTGTTCCAGTTGTATTGAAGTGACACACTTAAGGGCTGATGCAATAAGAGGTGCAAACATTTCTCAGGCTATATCTGCAGCCACCAATCAGAGTATAACTGCAGTAACTTAGTAAAAGGTAACATCTTATTGGTGGTGCAAATTTATAGCACAACAAATGTTTGTACTTTTTTGTTCTAACATTTGGGAAAATAAACAATATGATTGAGGGGAATTGTTCCACAGGCAATTAAAATAACCCTAACATCACGCTGGTTAAAGGATATCCAGAGGGTTATAATATGGGGTGCATTGAGGGATGGCAACCTTGACATAACTTTTGGAAACTAATGTTATATCACAGCAAAGCAAATGTCACCTTTTCCATGTGGGGATAATTTCTGTGGCACGTTTCTCTTTTTATCAGTTTTTCCACGGTGCTCGATGGACGTGTTTGCTGCCGTAAGAGTGACGGGTATTTCTTCTCCATTACTTGCTCCCTCCTGAAATAAAAAATACCATATTTGTAGCCTTATCACTTCCTAGATATCGTAGCTATTATACAGGTAAGTATGACTTATTCCTTTTATTCGCTTTGTTTTATGAACTTCCAGCAATAGGGTAAACCCCCCCCCCCCAAATGTGGATCTCTTTTCCCAGCACACTCACTTGAGCAGTTCCTTCTCTTTCATTTCCAGCTGCTGCATCAGTGAGTTCAGTTCCACATAGAGTGTGTTTGCTCTCTGTAACTTGCGTTCATAGTGCTCTCTGATATCCAAGGCATGCCTGCAAAGAGTCCAACATAGTTAATCCTGTAGCAAACACTAGTCATCTATTATGTAAATATGGGCATCAGTCTAGATTTACTGTCAGGATTTATTTTAGTCAATTTCAGTGAGGGGTCTTAGTTATCCTTAAAGGAGAACTAAACTTATTTCTTCTTATCCTAATGTGAAAGCTTTTCTGTCTAGAACACCTATACGTTGTAAGATTCTTCTCTAGTCAGTTGCACTTATGTACATGTGAGAAATTGATTCTGTAACTGAGAATGCTTCATGTTAATATATTATTAGGGACAGTAGCATTTAAATATGTGTACAACAAAACTGCACTGAATTCCCTGTTCTGCGTAAGGGAGAGGGAGGATCTTTGTGCAGTTATTTGATTGGCTGTCAGCTCCTAGGAAGCAAGGCTGCATCTTCCTCGTTTCGATCTGTTTAGCACAACAAAGCATGTGAAGTGTACTGCATACACTTAGCTGGGTGTTACCCAGCTAAGGCATTATGGGAGCTGACCCCTAGTACCCACAGGTTAATTTCATAAATAACCAGCTAATGTTTGTGAATGTGCTCTTCTATTGGGACAATGTTGTCTAAAGCATTAGTTCCCCTTTATAGGGTGTGATCATGGTTTTATTACATCAATGCGCAATCAGTTACTCACCCTTAGTTCCTCACGACGCCGAGAAATCAACTCCTCCTCTAAGCGCTGGAGACATGTTCCTTCTGACTTGATTTTCTCAAAATGCAGCCGAACCTCTTCACGCCACTCAACCTTAAAAAAAAGAATGTTAATAGAGAAGGCACAGATAAGTAATTTTATAATAAACCATAGTCATTGACTTAATTGGGCATATCTATAAAAGTTAAGTTGTGACATGCACTGCCATGCATTTCTCACAGGCTAATGTATGGCAAAATGCAATCATAGGTGTGTGAGAAATGTGCTAGTGTGGCTTCCCTACACCTTCATTTCCACAAATAGAAACACTTGCTTTGACTCATTGAAAGGCAATTCCCAATCCTCCATGTTTCAGTGGGTAGAATTAAAAAAATATTTTAAATGATATTGTGTAGGATCTCCTGCGTGTGGGCAGCACATGAGTCATGTTGGCTCTGGAACATATCAGTGTAAATAGTCATTACCCAAACCGTTGCCCATTTAATGCTAGTAGCCCTGCCCCCTCCCAAATATCTTGATATTTTTATAATAAATGTACCTTTAGGCTGGTAAAAGGTAAAACAATGTATTTCCTGCTACAAAAATAATTACTGAATATCATATAACATTTTGAAAAGCAAGACTTTCACCTGGGCATTGAAGTAGGTTTCCTGTGGGGTGGAGAGGACATCAGCGGAAGCAATATCTAAGTGCAGCAGATTTGGCGGAATGAGGTCTGTTTCTGGGCTTGCTGTTCCTACATAGGCAAATAAATACATGGAACTGGTAGCACATAACACAGTAATTGAGGTTGAATAAAGACATACGTCCATCAAGTCCAACCTTTACACCCTCCTTTTTAATCCTGCTTTTTAATCAAAGAGAAGGCAAAAAACACAGCTTTAAAAAAAAAAAGGGAAAAAGGGAAAAAAGGGGGGTGGAATTCCAGTATCAAATAGCTTAGGCTTTGTATTTGGCGTTACATACACTTCCATGAGCAGGCTTCCTATTCTAAACCATTAAAGTTTAAGATTGATCAAAACCGATCAGGTACGGGATTGGCTGTCTTTTTAGCTACACTCGGACGATATTCTACAAACCCTTGTTGGAACCACATGATTTGCCTTTTATTGACCGTGTGTGTACCCAGACTCCTGTTACCCAGACTTCTGTATAAATACCACCACTTTCCTCTAATATGACTGTTGACCCAAGGATGCAAAGCAGCAGATCAGTAAAATTTGGACAGACATGCGGCAGGCAAATCACTCCTGATCTGCTGTGTCTTCCATCAGGCCAACATGAGAGAGATTGGTTGGGGTCACCATTTGTGAAGCTGTAGGATTGTTGAGGATGGGAAACACAACTGCCAGGAGGTATAGACTGGAATGATTTGTAATATACAATAAATTTAGATGGTAATGTCAAACATAACACACACAACATCATCGCCCCCTATTTTAATTTCTTAAGTATTCCGTTTCACATACATATATATAATGGAAAAGGTGCTTACTTAATTAAACTGGTGGTTCGGGTGCACATGCCCCAGACCCTTCACCACTCATGGATCCTGTTGCTTCAAAATTGCTTCATTCATAGCACAATTGAACTCACCCGTCCCTCTGGGTGGTCCGACCCTTCGCTTCGTCCGTATCCAAATCCAGAATCACCATAGAGAAAAAACAGGTTTTAGCGCACACTGGAAAGGAGAACTAGTTTGGTGGGTAAAAATAACTCACTTTTATTGAGCTGTGACACCGATAAAAAGTACAAGCCTGCTTTTTTGTCTATGGTGATTCTGGATTTTGGAATGATTTGTAGTTCAACTAATGTTCATCATTGCCACGTTTATAGAATAAGAATATATATCAGAGAATGGCTTGTGCTCTTCTTATAAGCAAAGAAGCAAGTGATGCGTCCTGCACCATCAGAACAAAATGGAGAATGTAGTAATAGCAGGATTTGTATGGCTCAACTTACCAGCACTGCCTGAGAAGCAGCTTAAATCCATCAGACAACTGGATGGCACGGAGATCAACTGTTACTTACTGCCTACTCCCCATATAATGGCTGAAGAATCTACATCTTTATATGGGATCTCTCCAGTCAATAGTTCCCAAAGAACAACACCAAAGACCTGAAAAAAAGGCAAAAACAGACATTGTCTTAGTAAAGAGGATTAACTCTCTCTGGTCTCAAACCAAGAAGTGGAATCAAGGCCGTTTCTAGGTGTAAGTGATGTAGACGAAAAGCTAGGGCACCATTCAATGAGAAGATGCCATTTAAACTTTTTTCTTTTTTTTATCAGCTAAACAGCAACAAGCTGTTACCAATCTAGTTTCCTGTAGCCTAATTTGTATACAGTATAATCATCCTGGCTGACTTTTCAAACTATTCAAAGACTAATCAAAGAGATGGTAGGAGAAGTTTGTTGGAAGGGGACACCAGGGGAAACTTGCTTTAGGGCACCAAAATGGCTATAACCAGCCCTTATGTGGAATCTATACTTATTCATGTCCTGGAGATAATAATCGCAAGGCTATGTCCAGAAACAAAGATGAAATGTGAATAGAAGGGTTAGTAGGATCTGTCTCATGGGACAAAGGGACAATAGCTGCTGTAAAGATGTCTGTCTATAACACTATTAAACTAAACATTATTTCCACGATGCAGGGGGATCATGGAATGCAGTGGATTTGGAAAGACTAAATAGAACTATAATGTTTTAAACACTGAAAATGGAACTGTAGATTGAAGATTCTGGAGGGGGGAGAGGAGACAATGTGTGAAATGAAATTACAGACAAAACAATCCCACAGAGGAAAACACACGCTTATGGAAGTCCAGCCCTGCTGAGTCATGGCCTTGCACTTCATATATGTTACTGCTATTCCCAGAGTCCCAGTGCTCCCACGTGCCCATGTGAGCATACGTGTGAAAGAGCAGCCTCATTACCTAGTCACACGTCATTTCTACACGAACCAGCAGCTCGATGAAGAAGAAATCAGAGCCTTTAAATGCATATAAATATAGCAAAGGAATAGACAAAGGAATAGGTAGAGCAGTCTGCAAAGCCTGAAAGCCACAGGCAACAAATACAGTATATTGAATTTCTATTGTTACTGTTTTCTATTAGCCATTTCTTATAGATGTTTGGTAAGAACTCAACTAACAAAGAGGAGCATTTGCTAAATGCATTCTGGGTAAAACCATTCCACCATTACTTAAACCACCTGTTTGTGCCGCAGCAATTTGCTCAAACTGTCCAAAACACTGACTGCAATGCCAGTGACTATCATAATGGATAGTCAGAGAAAGACATGTAAATTCCCAAGGTTGGACTTGGACATATTAAATCCCATTATAATCTATAAATACAAAGTTCAATAACAAACATATAAACCAGGTCAAAGCTCCCCTTTACTCTTCCCTTATAAAACTCATTTTCATGCAGAAAGTCTGATTTTGCTATATTAGAAGCTTATGCAGGCCTCATGATTTAATGAAATGTAACTGAAACGTCACGTGTGTTTTGCATAAAACACCACATTACTAAAGACTGGAGTGCATTATGTGTTTGTTATATGGTTATTAATGAAATGTAACTTCGCCATTCAGCACGGAGATTTTATATGTCACATATATATGTTTTATATTTCACATTTAAAGGCAAGGGGTGGCATCCCTATTCCAGCTGATGGTGAAAATGTTTAGCCTTTACTTCTTTATCTTATCCCTCCAAAACCTCAGAACAGTGGCGGAAGCCTCTTCCCTTATAGCATCTCAACTATGGCTCACAGGCAACCGATCAGCATCTCAACTATGGCTCACAGGCAACTGATCTTTCCTTATAGCAACTCAACTATGGCTTACAGACAACCACTCTTCCCTTGTAGCATCTCAACTATGGCTCACAGGCAACCAATCTTCCCTTATAGCATCTCAACTATGGCTCACAGGCAACCGATCTTCCCTTATAGCATCTCAACTATGGCTCACAGACAACCGCTCTTCCCTTATAGCATCTCGCTCACAGTCAACCACTCTTCCCTTGTAGCATCTCAACTATGGCTAACAGGCAACCAATCTTCCCTTATAGCATCTCAACTATGGCTCACAGGCAACCAATCTTTCCTTATAGCATCTCAACTATGGCTCACAGGCAACCGATCTTCCCTTATAGAATCTCAACTATGGCTCACAGACAACCGCTCTTCCCTTATAGCACCTCAACTATGGCTCACAGGCAACCAATCTTCCCTTATAGCATCTCAACTATGACTTACAGGCAACCAATCTTCCCTTATAGCATCTCAACTATGGCTCACAGGCAACCGATCTTCCCTTATAGCATCTCAACTATGGCTCACTCAGCTATTTATTATTATTTTATTATATTATTTGACTGATGATGTTTTCCAAACTTACTTACTTACACATTCAAGCACATACCTGACTCCTTGTAACAGCTGCTCTATCAGCATTGCTGCTGGTGTGAGGTGCTGCCCCCCTCTTGCTGTTCTGCTTCCTGTACCCCGTCCTGAGGGGGAGTCGGGCTTGAGGTCCAGGCAATGACCGAACGTGAACACTCTGCACTTTGGCTTTCCCTACGAGCTTCAGCCTCCAAAGAGTAGATAACAGGTCAGGGCTTGAGGAAGACAGTGGGTTGGGGTCACGTACAGGTGGCTGGCTTGGAGGGGTGGGCTCAGGGGTAACTGCAGCCCTTAAATTGACCATGTCCTTTGCCTTTCGGTAACGAGGTTTTCCCCTTCGCCCTCTTCCAGGGGATGGTGGGAGTTTCTGGCAGCCAGATGGTGTTGATGGTGATAAGATAGAGTCTACTTTTGGAAGAAGGACTTCAGACTTTAAAATATCGGGCCTAAAATTAAGAATATGGTCAGCAAATGCAACCTGCCTTTCTCAATGAGACATATTCAGTAGTACCAATCACAACTGCCTATATGCCTGACACACTACTGGAATTCATTTCAGATTGTACCACTTAAGGTGGTCATACATATTACAATCGTAATTAGATCTTAAACGATTTTGATAGACAGATGTACAATGTTAATTGTATGTCGATGTACTATCAAGTGTTCGACATTCAATTTGTTTTGTGATTAATGTCGAATGTCATCCTTGTGTGGTTACATTACATTAACACTTAATCGGAACTTCAGAAAACACTACCATCATTTTACCAATGGCTTAAAAAAACGGCTTTCCCGATCGTAATTACGATTTAATGTTGCATAATAAGATCGGGAAAATGTCACAATTTTGGGCCAATCAATGGAAATGTCTGATTGTATTGGATTGTATATAAAATCTGCCTAGTGTATGGTCACTATATTCTAATCATTGTTCCAGTTGTATTGAAGTGACACACTAAGGGCTGATGCAATAAGAGGTGCAAACTTTCTCAGGCTATTTATCTGCAGCCACCAATCAGAGTATAACTGCAGTAACTTAGTAAAAGGTAACATCTTTATGGTTGGGTCAAATTTATAGCACAAACAAATGTTTGTACTTTTTTGTTCTAACATTTGGGAAATAAACAATATATATGAGGGGAATTGTTCCACAGGCAATTAAAATAACCCTAACATCACTGCTGGTTAAAGGATATCCAGAGGGTTAATAATATGGGGTGCATTGAGGGATGGCAACCTTGACATAACTTTTGGAAACTAATGTATAATCACAGCAAAGCAAATTGTCACCTTTTCCCATGTGGGATAATTTCTGTGGCACGTTTCTCTTTTGATCAGTTTTTCCACGGTGCTCGATGACGTGTTTGCTGCCGTAAGAGTGACGGGTATTTCTTCTCCATTACTTGCTCCCTCCTGAAAATAAAAATACCATATTTGTAGCCTTATCACTTCCTAGATATCGTAGCTATTATACAGGTAAGTATGACTTATTCCTTTTATTCGCTTTGTTTTATACTTCCAGCAATAGGGTAAACCCCCCCCCCAAATGTGGATCTCTTTTCCCAGCACACCTCACTTGAGCGTTCCTTCTCTTTCATTTCCAGCTGCTGCATCAGTGAGTTCAGTTCCACATAGATGTGTTTGCTCTCTGTAACTTCGTTCATAGTCTCTCTGATATCCAAGGCATGCCTGCAAAGAGTCCAACATAGTTATCCTGTAGCAAACACTAGTCATCTATTATGTAAATATGGGCATCAGTCTAGATTTACTGTCAGGATTTATTTTAGTCAATTTCAGTGAGGGGTCTTAGTTATCCTTAAGGAGAACTAAACTTATTTCTTCTTATCCTAATGTGAAGCTTTTCTGTCTAGAACACCTATACGTTGTAAAGTCTTCTCTAGTCAGTTCACTTATGTACATGTGAGAAATTGATTCTGTAACTGAGAATGCTTTCATGTTATATAATTATTAGGGACAGTAGCATTTAAATATGTGTACACAAAACTGCACTGAATTCCCTGTTCTGCGTAAGGGAGAGGGAGATCTTTGTGCAGTTATTTGATTGGCTGTCAGCTCCTAGGAAGCAAGGCTGCATCTTCCTCGTTTCGATCGTTTCACAACAAAGATGTGAAGTGTACTGCATACACTTAGCTGGGTGTTACCCAGCTAAGGCAGATTATGGGAGCTGACCCCTAGTACCCACAGGTTAATTTCATAAATACCAGCTATATGTTTGTGAATGTGCTCTGTCTATTGGACAAGGTTGTCTAAAGACATTAGTTCCCTTTATATGGGTGTGATCATGGTTTTATTACATCAATGCGCAATCAGTTACTCACCTTAGTTCCTCACGACGCCGAAATCAACTCCTCCTCTAAGCGCTGGAGACATGTTCCTTCTGACTTGATTTTCTCAAAATGCAGCCGAACCTCTTCACGCCACTCAACCTTAAAAAAAGAAAAGTTAAATAGAGAAGGCACAGATAGATAATTTTATAATAAACCAATAGTCATTGACTTAATTGGGCATATCTATAAAGTTAAGTTTGACATGCACTGCCATGCATTTCTCACAGGCTAATGTATGGCAAAATGCAATCATAGGTGTGTGAGAAATGTGCTAGTGTGGCTTATCCCTTACACGCTTCATTTCCACAAATAGAAACACTTGCTTTGACTCATTGAAAGGACAATTCCCAATCCTCCATGTTTACAGTGGGTAGAAATAAAAAAAAATATTTTAAATGATATTGTGTAGGATCTCCTGCTGTGTGGGCAGCACATGAGTCATGTTGGCTCTGGAACATATCATGTAAATAGTCATTACCCAAACCAGTTGCCCATTTAATGCTAGTAGCCCTGCCCCCTCACAATATCTTGATATTTTTATAATAAAATGTACCTTTAGGCTGGTAAAAGGTAAAACAATGTATTTCCTGCTACAAAATATAATTACGTAATATCATATAACATTTTGAAAAGCAAGACTTTCACCTGGGCATTGAAGTAGGTTTCCTGTGGGGTGGAGAGGACATCAGCGGAAGCAATATCTAAGTGCAGCAGAATTTGGCGGAATGAGGGTCTGTTTCTGGGCTTGCGTTCCTACAATAGGCAATAATAACATGGAACTGGTAGCACATAACACAGTAATTGAGGTTGAATAAAGACATACGTCCATCAAGTCCAACCTTTACACCCTCCTTTTTAATCCTGCCTTTTAATAATCAAGAGGAAGGCAAAAAACACAGCTTTAAAAAAAAAAAAGGGAAAAAGAAAAAAGGGGGTGGAATTCCAGTATCAAATAGCTTAGGCTTTGTATTTGGCGTTACATACACTTCCTGAGCAGGCTTCCTATTCTAAACCATTAAGTTTAAGATTGATCAAAACCGATCAGGTACGGGATTGCTGTCTTTTTAGCTACACTCGGACGATATCTACAAACCCTGTTGGAACCAACATGATTTGCCTTTTATTGACCATGTGTGTGTACCCAGACTCCTGTGTACCCAGACTTCTGTATAAATACCACCACTTTACCTCTAATAATGACTGTTGACCCAAGGATGCAAAGCAGCAGATCAGTAAAATTTGGACAGACATGCGTGCAGGCAAATCACTCCTGATCTGCTTGTTCTCCATCAGGCCAACATTGAGAGAATTGTGTTGGGGTCACACATTGTGAAGCTGTAGATTTGTGAGGATGGGAACAACACTGCCAGGAGGTATAGACTGGAATGATTTGTAATATACAATAAATTTAGATGGTAATGTCAAACATACACACATAACAACATCAATTCAGCCCCCTATTTTAATTTCTTAAGTATTCGCTTTCACATACTATTATATATGGAAAGGTGCTTACTTAATTAAAACGGGTGGTTCGGGTGCATGCCCCAGCCCTTCACCACTCATGGATTCCTGTTGCTTGCAAAATTGCTTCATTCATAGCACAATTGAACTCACCCGTCATCTGGGTGGTCCGGACCCTTCGCTTCGTCCGTATCCAAAATCCAGAATCACCATAGAGAAAAAAGCAGGTTTTAGCGCACACTGGAAATGAGAACTAGTTTGGTGGGTAAAATAAATCACTTTTATTGAGCTGTGACACCGATAAAAAGTACAAGCCTGCTTTTTTGTCTATGGTGATTCTGGATTTTGGAATGATTTGTAGTTCAACTAATTTCATCATTGCACGTTTATAGAATAAGTATATAATATTCAAGAATGGCTTGTGCTCTTCTTATAAGCAAAGAAGCAAGTGATGCGTCCTGCACACTCAGAAACAAATGGAGAATGTAGTAATAGCAGATTTGTATGGCTCAACTTACCAGCACTGCCTGAGAAGCAGCTTAAATCCATCAGGACCACTGGATGGCACAGGGAGATGCAGACTGTTACTGCCTACTCCCCATATAATGGCTGAAGAATCTACATCTTTATATGGGATCTCTCCAGTCATAGTTCCCAAAGAACAACACCAAAAGACCTGAAAAAAAGGCAAAAACAGACATTGTCTTAGTAAAGAGGATTAACTCTCTCTGGTCTCAAACCAAGAAGTGGAATCAAGGCGTTTCTAGGTGTAAGTGATGTAGACGAAAAGCTAGGGCACCATTCAAATGAGGAAAATGCCATTTAAACTTTTTTCTTTTTTTTTATCAGCTAACAGCAACAGCTGTTACCAATCTAGTTTCCTGTAGCCTAATTTGTATACGTATAATCATCCTGGCTGACTTTTCCAAACATTCAAAGACTAATCAAGAGATGGGTAGGAGAAGTTTTAGTTGGGAAGGGGACACCAGGGAAACTGCTTTAGGGCACCAAATGGCTATAACCAGCCCTTATGTGGAATCTATACTTATTCATGTCCTGGAAGATATAATCGCAAGGCTATGTCCAGAAACAAAGATGAAATGTGAATAGAAGGGTTAGTAGGATCTGTCTCATGGGACAAAGGGACAAATAGCTGCTGTAAAGATGTCTGTCTATACCTTTAAACTAAACATATTTCCACGATGCAGGGGGATCATGGAATGCAGTAGTTGGGAAGACTAAATAGAACTATAATGTTTTAACACTGAAAAGGAACTGTAGATTGAAGATTCTGGAGGGGGGAGAGGGAGCAATGTGTGAAATGAAATTACAGACAAACAATCCCACAGAGGAACACACGCTTATGAAGTCCAGCCCTGCTGATGTCATGGCCTTGCACTTCATATTATGTTACTGCTATTCCCAGAGTCCCAGTGCTCCCACGTGCCCATGTGAGCATACGTGTGAAAGAGCAGCCTCATTACCTAGTCACACCAGTCTTCTACACGAACCAGCACTCGAATGAAGGAAATCAGAGCCTTTAAATGCTATATAAATATAGCAAAAGGAATAGACAAAGGAATAGGTAGAGCAGTCTCCAAGCACGTGAAGAGCCACAGGCAACAAATACAGTATATTGAATTTCTATTGTTACTGTTTTCTATTAGCCTTTCTATAGATGTTTTGGTAAGAACTCAACTAACAAGAGGAGCATTGCTAAATGCATTCTGGGTAAAACCATTCCACCATTACTTAAACCACCTGTTTGTGCCGCAGCAATTTGCTCAAACTGTCCAAAACACTGACTGGCAATGCCATGTGACTATCATAATGGATAGTCGAGAAGACAATGTAAATTCCCAAGTTTGGACTTGGACATATTAAATCCCATTATAATCTTAAAACAAAGTTCAATAACAAACATATAAACCAGGATCAAAGCTCCACCATTTACTCTTCCCTTATAAAACTCATTTTCATGCAGAGTCTGATTATTTGCTATATTAGAAGCATTATGCAGGCTCCATGTATTTAATGAAATGTAACTGAAACGTCACGTGTGTTTGCATAAAACACCACATTACAAAGACTGGAGTGCATTATGTGTTTGTTATATGGTTATTAATGAAATGTAACTTCGCCATTCAGCACGGAGATTTTATATGTCACATATATATGTTTTATATTTCACATTTAAAGGCAAGGGGGGCTCCCTATTCCAGCTGATGGTGAAAATGTTTAGCCTTTATCTCTTTATCTTATCCCCCAAACCTTCAAAACAGGGGCGTAACTGCAGGACAACCCCCCAAAGCGAGATTGGAGGCCAGGCTCCTGACCCCCTCCCCAGAAGATCCAGGCTTAGCTGTTTTTAAACAGCTGATTGTGTGTATGAAGTAAGATATGCGCAATCAGCGTATAAAAACAGCTATCTAGTACACGCTCGCGGGCCCTCTTACTGTCAGGGTCACTCCATCAATCATATAATAGGGCTAGCCGCCCCAACCCTAGCTTTAAACCTTCTAAAACAGCCTCTAAATGTGCTTACCAACCTTTGTTCTTCTGGTAGCTCTTCTGCTATTTCTGTGCACAGAAGGGGCAGAACCAGCAGCCGCGTCTGTGACTGGCTGAGACTCAGAGTGAGCCAAGGGAATATGGTTGTTGTAAGTACATTTTGGGTTTTTAAAGCTAACATTTAGGGTTTTCTAACAAATAAAAGCGTCAGGGGTTCAGAATGGGAGGAGGGAGGGAAAGCTCCACTGCGCATGGCCGGAGTCATATAGAGGAGCAGAAGTGGCAATAAGGTTACACCCAGAGAGCCTTAATTTTTCTGGATTTTCATAAGGCCCTGCAGGCACCATAGGAGAAGAGAAAGGTACGGATCTTTAACACTATACAGTGGGGCAAATATTAGTTTGGGGGTGGACAGCCCTTTAATGACTGTGAAGACGTGCTGCCATTGTAGTTAAACGAAACTGAATGACTGAAGGATGGGAAACCCACTCGAAAGATCTGCCACATGCCAGTTACAAGAAGTAAAGGTTTAATCGTAACCCTTTAAATCTGTGGAGACTAAAGACATGCTATGTGCTATGAATTTACACAGGCGTTTATTTAGTCTTAACACCCTAGTAAGCACTTTGACCTGAGCACATAAGAAAACGAACAAATGTACTTTCCTTTGTTTCCCAGAATTTAAGTCTAAAACTATTAGGAATTAATTCCAGCAGATTTATTTACTTCTACTAATAAATGACTCATTTCAATCTTGATTAGCGAGAGCCTGTCGAAATGAGGTCCCATCTGCACACTAGCCACAGGAAGCTTTTTAGTGTAGATGGAGCTAAGTGGGTGCTTGACAGCATGTGTGCTTGTGTGTGTTGTCTGCCATCAGTGTGGAATATAATGTGCTCCTGCCCTTTTAGGAAGAGGTCACAGTCTGGCAGATGGACATTAATCCCCCCCACCCATCATATGTCTTGTCGCCATAGAAACTCTGTCTACCCCCTCTCAACAATGATAATGTTCCCATTCCACAATTAAAGTGACTAAAGGGATCCAAGGCATAAAGTAAAGACAAAGAAAGAAAGTATAACACAAGAACATGAATGAGAGGGGTGCCTGGGAATAAAAGGAACACAACCATTTATTTCCTCAGTAGCTTTCTCCCTTACCTTTTTCACAGTATCAAAGAAGAGTAAATAATTGTAAACTGCAGAAACACCATCCCCAATTCATTTACTTTCATGGACATCTGTCAGTCACTCCCTTACCCAAAAACACCGATCTTCCCTTATAGCATCTCAACTATGGCTCACAGGCAACCAATCTTCCCTTATAGCATCTTAACTATGGCTCACAGGCAACCAATCTTCCCTTATAGCATCTCAACTATGGCTCACAGGCAACCAATCTTCCCTTATAGCATCTCAACTATCGCTCACAGGCAACTCATCTTATCTTATAGCATCTAACTATACTCATAGGCAACCAATCTTCCCTTATAGCATCTCAACTATGGCTCCCAGGCAATCAATCTTCTATCTAAGCATCTTAACTATACTCATAGGCAACCAATCTTCCCTTATAGCATCTCAACTATGGCTCACAGGCAATCAATCTTATCTTATAGCATCTTAACTATAGCTCATAGGCAACCAATCTTCCCTTATAGCACTCTAACTATGCTCACAGCAACCATCCTCCCTTGTAGCATCCAACTATGGCTCACAGGCAATCAATCTTATCTTATAGCAATCTTAACTATAGCTCATAGGCAACCAATCTTCCTTATAGCATCTCAACTATGGCTCACAGGCAATCAATCTTATTTAGCATATTAACTATGGCCATAGGCAACAATCTTCCCTATAATGCAATCTCAACTATGGCTCACAGGCAACCATCTTCCTATAGCATCTCACTAGGCTCACAGGCAATCATCTTATCTTATAGAATCTTAACTATGGCTCATAGGCAACCATTTTCCCTTATGCATCTCAACTATGGCTCACAGACAACCGCTCTTCCCTATAGCATCTTAACTATGGCTCACAGACAACCGGTCTTCCCTAATAGCATCTCAACTATGGCTCACGACAACCATCTTCCCTTAAGCATCTCAACTAGGGCTCACAGACACCGATCTTCCCTTATAGCATTTCAACTATCTCACAGACAACCCCTCTTCCCTTATAGCATCTCAACTATGGCCACAAGGCAACCTATCTTCGTTATAGCATCTCAACTATGGCTCACAGACAATCACTCTTCCCTTATAGCATCTCAACTATGCTTACAGGCAACCAATCTTCCCTATATCATCTCAACTATGGCTCACAGGCAACCGATCTTCCCTTATAGCATCTCAACATGGCTCACAGACAACCGCTCTTCCCTTAGCATCTCAACTTGGCTCACACAGGCAACCGCTCTTCCCTTAGCATCTCAACTATGGCTCAAAGGCAACCACTCTTCCTTATAGCATCTCAACTTGGCTCACGGCAACCGATCTTCCCTATAGAATCTCAACTATGGCTCACAACAACGTCTTCCCTTATAGCATCTCAACTATGGCTCACAGGCAACCATCTTCCCTTATAGCATCTCAACTATGCTCACAGACAACCACTCTTCCCTTATAGCATCTCAACTAGGACTTACAGGCAACCAATCTTCCCTTATAGCATCTCAACTATGGCTCACAGGCAACCGATCTTCCCTTATAGCATCTCAACTATGGCTCACAGGCACACCAATCTTTCCCTTACAGAATCTCAACTATGGCACACAGACAACTCTTCCCTTATAGCATCTCAACTATGGCTCACAGGCCACCGCAGCATCTCAACTATGGCTCACAGGCAAACTGATCTTTCTTCTATCACCTCAACTATGGCTTACAGACAACCACTCTTCCCTTGTAGCATCTCACACTATGGCTCCAGGCAACCAATCTTTGGCCTCGTCGCCGACGAGAGGAGGGGGCAGAGCCTGCCAGAGCAGCGTTTCAGTAACACTGTGCTTTAACTCTCGCGAACCCAGGGGTGAGGACCTAGCGGTTCAGGTCCTCACCCTGGGTAAAAGGTACAAACCTAAAAAGAGGAGCGGAGGGAAGGTGAGTATAATTGTCCTTTAAATCTGTTAAAAAAAAAAATAAGCATTGTATATTGTCCTTTTTTTTCTGTGTTTATTTTATGTTGTTTTAAAAAAAAAAAATTATTTAAAACTAAATATATTTCCATATGACACTTTGTTGGTTTACATAAAAGCAGGGTTCAGGGAGGATTGAAGTAATTTAATTTTACTGTTATTGTGAAAGCAGCAGTTAAGGGATTAGTATAGATTAGAACTTAATCCTTGCAAAAAACAATGGCCTGCAGGGGGCAGCATAATAAATCATTTTGTGAACTGAGACGCAGGAACTGCCTGCATTTAGATATTTACAGTTTTACTTAAATATGTAACTGAAAAATCCACATTATTCTAAACCTCTAATATAATATAACTATATACTAGTGATTTATAGAAACACATTTCACACAATGAATAAACATAGAATCAGAGCGTCAAAGGAAATCTAGGGCCACAGTATCTCTTATTTATGGCCAAAAAAAATAGGCCAAAAGGGAAAAACTGCAACATGGTCGTAAAACACTGAGGCCGAAGAGCCGTACTGCAATCTAATGCTGGCACTCCTTTTTATATATGCAGCCCTGTTTTCTCAGGGCACCTGAGGTTATGGAAAGACTTACGAAGGGAAATTGAAACCAATGTATATAGGAAGCATTGCCATTCTGATAACAAACAAAGAAACACGCTATTCAGTATGTAAGGACTCACTTCAATGGACACATCACCTGTGTATTCTTATATTCATGGTGCAGAAATCAAAAACCATACAGCCATTTAGCTTCAAACAAATTGACAGCAGCCCCAGGCCCATCTCTAAGGCAATGCAACAGGAAAGGCGGCACAACACTGGGAATCACATGCCCAAACATCCTCCTCCTCAATATGCAAAAATAACTTTATTGGAACCGGGCTGACCAACACTAGTCCATAATCATAGGCACCATTTTCATCTTTTCTTGTCATTTTTAGTGAAAAATACACAGCATTATTCATTCTATTTATTACGTTTATCATTCTTTCCAGTCTTCCATGGTGTCTGCCCCTTAACCCAGTTTCATGGCCCAGACATGCTCATTTTGCTTCATACAAGGAGAGTACAGCTATCCAATCAGCTACTGTTTATCTCTCTGTGCTAAGGGGTGTTTGTACAGTTAACTGATAATGTTTAATTTTTGGACTGTAAATGAAGTAAAAGATGATTTAGCCTTAAGGTTTTCTTTAAAAAAAAAAATCAGTATGATTGTGAATTTAGATCATACCAATGATCAGTAAGATTTCGAAAAAGGACCCCAATTTCTCCTCCTCTATCATCTTGCTCTGTTGCCAACTAACCCTGTTTAAAATTAGACCCCCACACTTAAGGTGGGTATACAATTCTTCCTCCTGGCTGACCGATCGAGGCTTCTGACTGGTCGGCCAGGAGGAAAGAATGTTGGTTGCGGCAAAAGCAGCCACGTCCGACAGTTAGCCACGTCTGATCTTGCGGTCCATAGAGGACTGCACGATCAGTGGTTGTTTTCCGACCCGTCTGATCATGCTTTTGTCTGACTGGACGAAGGAACAGTCAAAGATCGGTCAGAGTCGCCATACAATAATTCGTCCCGACCGACCGAAACACTGAGATGTCGGTCAGGCCGAATTATTGTATGGTGTGTACCCATCTTAAGAGATCTAAGATGAAGCACAGATATTGGTCATTGAGGCCCTCAATTTCTTATACTCCTTTTTTTGAATAGTTTATTATATATAATAGATTATATATAATCTATAGATATAGATTATATATAATCTTTTCTTAGTAATCCCATCTTTCATAGCATCATTAATTCAGATTTATGGCATAATTGCTATCTATTCCCAAAAGGAATTTGCAGTTATTTGTAACAGGGGTCTGGGTGCACTTACCTCTGTCTTCTTTCCATCTCTAACTCACTGTCGACTTCCCCTTCTTCCTCCTCAGAGGAAAGGCCTCGCTTCTAGAAGACACACAGGACATGACACTTTACCATCTGCTGCTACCTTTAAAGGCCCAGTGACACAAAAAATGGTTTCTTCCTCATATGCTCTGTTTTAGTTATTTTATCTTCCAGACATGTATGTCAATGTGCCCTAATCTCAAATTATTTTAAATTTTTATTATAGTAAGCAGTAAACAAATGTTTTTTTTTATTTCTAGTGTTGCAAATCTGCAACTGCACATGAACAGGAGCTGCCATACCGATTATCTAACAATCATCTGAATTGTAAACAATATAATCATACTACCCATTTCCAATATCTTGTGATTATTTGGACTCTAACGTTGTATTGTAACTGTTTTCAGCTATTTATTATTATTATTATTATTATTATTATGACTGATGATGTTTTCCAAACTTACTTACTTACACATTCAAGCACATACCTGACTCCTTGTAACAGCTGCTCTATACAGCATTGCTGCTGGTGTGAGGTGCTGCCCCCCTCTTGCTGTTCTGCTTCCTGTACCCCGTCCTGAGGGGGAGTCTGGGCTTGGAGGTCCAGGCAATGACCGAACAGGTGAACACTCTGCACTTTGGCTTTCCCTACGAGCTTCAGCCTCCAAAGGAGTAGATAACAGGTCAGGGCTTGAGGAAGACAGTGGGTGTGGGTCACGTACAGGTGGCTGGCTTGGAGGGGTGGGCTCAGGGGTAACTGCAGCCCTTAAATTGACCATGTCCTTTGCCTTTCGGTAACGAGGTTTTCCCCTTCGCCCTCTTCCAGGGGATGGTGGGAGTTTCTGGCAGCCAGATGGTGTTGATGGTGATAAGATAGAGTCTACTTTTGGAAGAAGGACTTCAGACTTTAAAATATCGGGCCTAAAATTAAGAATATGGTCAGCAAATGCAACCTAGCCTTTCTCAATGAGACATATTCAGTAGTACCAATCACAACTGCCTATATGCCTGACACACTACTGGAATTCATTTCAGATTGTACCAACTTAAGGTGGTCATACACTATTACAATCGTAATTACGATCTTAAACTGATTTTGATAGACAGATGTACAATGTTAATTGTATGTCGATGTACTATACAAGTTGTTCGACATTCAATTTGTTTTGTGATTAATGTCGAATGTCATCCATTGTGTGGTTACATTACATTAACACTTAATCGGAACTTCAGAAAACACTACCATCATTTTACCAATGGACTTAAAAAAACGGCTTTCCCGATCGTAATTACGATTTAATGTTGCATAATAAGATCGGGAAAATGTACAATTTTTGGGCCAATCAATGGAAATGTCTGATTGTATGTTGGATTGTATATAAAATCTGCCTAGTGTATGGTCACTATTATTCTAATCATTGTTCCAGTTGTATTGAAGTGACACACTTAAGGGCTGATGCAATAAGAGGTGCAAACATTTCTCAGGCTATTTATCTGCAGCCACCAATCAGAGTATAACTGCAGTAACTTAGTAAAAAGGTAACATCTTATTGGTTGGTGCAAATTTATAGCACAAACAAATGTTTGTACTTTTTTGTTCTAACATTTGGGAAAATAAACAATATGATATGAGGGGAATTGTTCCACAGGCAATTAAAATAACCCTAACATCACTGCTGGTTAAAGGATATCCAGAGGGTTAATAATATGGGGTGCATTGAGGGATGGCAACCTTGACATAACTTTTGGAAACTAATGTATAATCACAGCAAAGCAAATTGTCACCTTTTCCCATGTGGGGATAATTTCTGTGGCACGTTTCTCTTTTTGATCAGTTTTTCCACGGTGCTCGATGGACGTGTTTGCTGCCGTAAGAGTGACGGGTATTTCTTCTCCATTACTTGCTCCCTCCTGAAAATAAAAATACCATATTTGTAGCCTTATCACTTCCTAGATATCGTAGCTATTATACAGGTAAGTATGACTTATTCCTTTTATTCGCTTTGTTTTATGAACTTCCAGCAATAGGGTAAACCCCCCCCCCCCCAAATGTGGATCTCTTTTCCCAGCACACTCACTTGAGCAGTTCCTTCTCTTTCATTTCCAGCTGCTGCATCAGTGAGTTCAGTTCCACATAGAGTGTGTTTGCTCTCTGTAACTTGCGTTCATAGTGCTCTCTGATATCCAAGGCATGCCTGCAAAGAGTCCAACATAGTTAATCCTGTAGCAAACACTAGTCATCTATTATGTAAAATATGGGCATCAGTCTAGATTTACTGTCAGGATTTATTTTAGTCAATTTCAGTGAGGGGTCTTAGTTATCCTTAAAGGAGAACTAAACTTATTTCTTCTTATCCTAATGTGAAAGCTTTTCTGTCTAGAACACCTATACGTTGTAAGATTCTTCTCTAGTCAGTTGCACTTATGTACATGTGAGAAATTGATTCTGTAACTGAGAATGCTTTCATGTTAATATAATTATTAGGGACAGTAGCATTTAAATATGTGTACACAAAAACTGCACTGAATTCCCTGTTCTGCGTAAGGGAGAGGGAGGATCTTTGTGCAGTTATTTGATTGGCTGTCAGCTCCTAGGAAGCAAGGCTGCATCTTCCTCGTTTCGATCTGTTTAGCACAACAAAGCATGTGAAGTGTACTGCATACACTTAGCTGGGTGTTACCCAGCTAAGGCAGATTATGGGAGCTGACCCCTAGTACCCACAGGTTAATTTCATAAATAACCAGCTATATGTTTGTGAATGTGCTCTGTCTATTGGGACAATGTTGTCTAAAGACATTAGTTCCCCTTTATATGGGTGTGATCATGGTTTTATTACATCAATGCGCAATCAGTTACTCACCTTAGTTCCTCACGACGCCGAGAAATCAACTCCTCCTCTAAGCGCTGGAGACATGTTCCTTCTGACTTGATTTTCTCAAAATGCAGCCGAACCTCTTCACGCCACTCAACCTTAAAAAAAAGAAAATGTTAAATAGAGAAGGCACAGATAAGATAATTTTATAATAAACCAATAGTCATTGACTTAATTGGGCATATCTATAAAAGTTAAGTTGTGACATGCACTGCCATGCATTTCTCACAGGCTAATGTATGGCAAAATGCAATCATAGGTGTGTGAGAAATGTGCTAGTGTGGCTTATCCCTTACACGCTTCATTTCCACAAATAGAAACACTTGCTTTGACTCATTGAAAGGACAATTCCCAATCCTCCATGTTTACAGTGGGTAGAATTAAAAAAAAATATTTTAAATGATATTGTGTAGGATCTCCTGCTGTGTGGGCAGCACATGAGTCATGTTGGCTCTGGAACATATCAGTGTAAATAGTCATTACCCAAACCAGTTGCCCATTTAATGCTAGTAGCCCTGCCCCCTCCCAAATATCTTGATATTTTTATAATAAAATGTACCTTTAGGCTGGTAAAAGGTAAAACAATGTATTTCCTGCTACAAAAATATAATTACTGTAATATTCATATAACATTTTGAAAAGCAAGACTTTCACCTGGGCATTGAAGTAGGTTTCCTGTGGGGTGGAGAGGACATCAGCGGAAGCAATATCTAAGTGCAGCAGAATTTGGCGGAATGAGGGTCTGTTTCTGGGCTTGCTGTTCCTACAATAGGCAAATAAATACATGGAACTGGTAGCACATAACACAGTAATTGAGGTTGAATAAAGACATACGTCCATCAAGTCCAACCTTTACACCCTCCTTTTTAATCCTGCCTTTTTAATCAAGAGGAAGGCAAAAAAACACAGCTTTAAAAAAAAAAAAGGGAAAAAAAGGGAAAAAAGGGGGGTGGAATTCCAGTATCAAATAGCTTAGGCTTTGTATTTGGCGTTACATACACTTCCATGAGCAGGCTTCCTATTCTAAACCATTAAAGTTTAAGATTGATCAAAACCGATCAGGTACGGGATTGGCTGTCTTTTTAGCTACACTCGGACGATATTCTACAAACCCTGTTGGAACCAACATGATTTGCCTTTTATTGACCATGTGTGTGTACCCAGACTCCTGTGTACCCAGACTTCTGTATAAATACCACCACTTTACCTCTAATAATGACTGTTGACCCAAGGATGCAAAGCAGCAGATCAGTAAAATTTGGACAGACATGCGTGCAGGCAAATCACTCCTGATCTGCTTGTTCATCCATCAGGCCAACATTGAGAGAGATTGTGTTGGGGTCACACATTTGTGAAGCTGTAGGATTTGTGAGGATGGGAAACACAACTGCCAGGAGGTATAGACTGGAATGATTTGTAATATACAATAAATTTAGATGGTAATGTCAAACATAACACACATACAACATCAATTCAGCCCCCTATTTTAATTTCTTAAGTATTCCGTTTCACATACATATATATATATGGAAATAGGTGCTTACTTAATTAAACTGGTGGTTCGGGTGCACATGCCCCAGACCCTTCACCACTCATGGATTCCTGTTGCTTGCAAAATTGCTTCATTCATAGCACAATTGAACTCACCCGTCCATCTGGGTGGTCCGGACCCTTCGCTTCGTCCGTATCCAAAATCCAGAATCACCATAGAGAAAAAAGCAGGTTTTAGCGCACACTGGAAATGAGAACTAGTTTGGTGGGTAAAATAAATCACTTTTATTGAGCTGTGACACCGATAAAAAGTACAAGCCTGCTTTTTTGTCTATGGTGATTCTGGATTTTGGAATGATTTGTAGTTCAACTAATGTTCATCATTGCCACGTTTATAGAATAAGAATATATATATTCAGAGAATGGCTTGTGCTCTTCTTATAAGCAAAGAAGCAAGTGATGCGTCCTGCACCATCAGAACAAAATGGAGAATGTAGTAATAGCAGGATTTGTATGGCTCAACTTACCAGCACTGCCTGAGAAGCAGCTTAAATCCATCAGGACAACTGGATGGCACAGGGAGATGCAGACTGTTACTGCCTACTCCCCATATAATGGCTGAAGAATCTACATCTTTATATGGGATCTCTCCAGTCAATAGTTCCCAAAGAACAACACCAAAAGACCTGAAAAAAAGGCAAAAACAGACATTGTCTTAGTAAAGAGGATTAACTCTCTCTGGTCTCAAACCAAGAAGTGGAATCAAGGCCGTTTCTAGGTGTAAGTGATGTAGACGAAAAGCTAGGGCACCATTCAAATGAGGAAGATGCCATTTAAACTTTTTTCTTTTTTTTTATCAGCTAAACAGCAACAAGCTGTTACCAATCTAGTTTCCTGTAGCCTAATTTGTATACAGTATAATCATCCTGGCTGACTTTTCCAAACTATTCAAAGACTAATCAAAGAGATGGGTAGGAGAAGTTTTAGTTGGGAAGGGGACACCAGGGGAAACTTGCTTTAGGGCACCAAAATGGCTATAACCAGCCCTTATGTGGAATCTATACTTATTCATGTCCTGGAAGATAATAATCGCAAGGCTATGTCCGAGAAACAAAGATGAAATGTGAATAGAAGGGTTAGTAGGATCTGTCTCATGGGACAAAGGGACAAATAGCTGCTGTAAAGATGTCTGTCTATAACCTATTAAACTAAACATTATTTCCACGATGCAGGGGGATCATGGAATGCAGTGGATTTGGGAAAGACTAAATAGAACTATAATGTTTTAAACACTGAAAATGGAACTGTAGATTGAAGATTCTTGGAGGGGGGAGAGGAGACAATGTGTGAAATGAAATTACAGACAAAACAATCCCACAGAGGAAAACACACGCTTATGGAAGTCCAGCCCTGCTGATGTCATGGCCTTGCACTTCATATTATGTTACTGCTATTCCCAGAGTCCCAGTGCTCCCACGTGCCCATGTGAGCATACGTGTGAAAGAGCAGCCTCATTACCTAGTCACACGTCATTTCTACACGAACCAGCAGCTCGATATGAAGAGAAATCAGAGCCTTTAAATGCTATATAAATATAGCAAAAGGAATAGACAAAGGAATAGGTAGAGCAGTCTGCAAAGCACTGAAGAGCCACAGGCAACAAATACAGTATATTGAATTTCTATTGTTACTGTTTTCTATTAGCCATTTCTTATAGATGTTTTGGTAAGAACTCAACTAACAAAGAGGAGCATTTGCTAAATGCATTCTGGGTAAAACCATTCCACCATTACTTAAACCACCTGTTTGTGCCGCAGCAATTTGCTCAAACTGTCCAAAACACTGACTGCAATGCCAGTGACTATCATAATGGATAGTCAGAGAAAGACATGTAAATTCCCAAGGTTGGACTTGGACATATTAAATCCCATTATAATCTATAAATACAAAGTTCAATAACAAACATATAAACCAGGATCAAAGCTCCACCATTTACTCTTCCCTTATAAAACTCATTTTCATGCAGAAAGTCTGATTATTTGCTATATTAGAAGCATTATGCAGGCTCCATGTATTTAATGAAATGTAACTGAAACGTCACGTGTGTTTGCATAAAACACCACATTACTAAAGACTGGAGTGCATTATGTGTTTGTTATATGGTTATTAATGAAATGTAACTTCGCCATTCAGCACGGAGATTTTATATGTCACATATATATGTTTTATATTTCACATTTAAAGGCAAGGGGTGGCATCCCTATTCCAGCTGATGGTGAAAATGTTTAGCCTTTATCTTCTTTATCTTATCCCCCAAACCTTCAAAACAGGGGCGTAACTGCAGGACAACCCCCCAAAGCGAGATTGGAGGCCAGGCTCCTGACCCCCTCCCCAGAAGATCCAGGCTTAGCTGTTTTTAAACAGCTGATTGTGTGTATGAAGTAAAGATATGCGCAATCAGCGTATTAAAAACAGCTAATCTAGTACACGCTCGCGGGCCCTCTTACTGTCAGGGTCACTCCATCAAAATCATATAATATAGGGCTAGCCGCCCCAACCCTAGCTTTAAACCTTCTAAAACAGCCTCTAAATGTGCTTACCAACCTTTGTTCTCTTGGTAGCTCTTCTGCTATTTCTGTGCACAGAAGGGGCAGAACCAGCAGCCGCGTCTGTGACTGGCTGAGACTCAGAGTGAGCCAAGGGAATATGGTTGTGTAAGTACATTTTGGTGTTTTAAAGCTAACATTTAGGGTTTTCTAACAAATAAAAGCCGTCAGGGGTTCAGAATGGGAGGAGGGAGGGAAAGCTCCACTGCGCATGCCGGAGTCATATTAGAGGAGCAGGAAGTGGCAGATAAGGATTACACCCAGAGAGCCTTAATTTTTCTGGATTTTCATAAGGCCCTGCAGGCAGCCATAAGGAGAAGAGAAAGGTACGGATCTTTTAACACTATACAGTGGGGCAAATATTAGTTTGGGGGTGGACAGCCCTTTAATGACTGTGAAGACGTGCTGCCAGTTGTAGTTAAACGAAACTGAATGACTGAAGGATGGGAAACCCACTCGAAAGATCTGCCACATGCCAGGTTACAAGAAGTAAAGGTTTAATCGTAACCCTTTAAATCTGTGGAGAGCTAAAGACATGCTAATGTGCTATGAATTTACACAGGCGTTTATTTAGTCTTAACACCCTAGTAAGCACTTTGACCTGAGCACATAATAGGAAAACGAACAAATGTACTTTCCTTTGTTTCCCAGAATTTTAAGTCTAAAACTATTAGGAATTAATTCCAGCAGATTTATTTACTTCTACTAATAAAATGACTCATTTCAATCTTGATTAGCGAGAGCCTGTCGAAATGAGGTCCCATCTGCACACTAGCCACAGGAAGCTTATTTAGTGTAGATGAGAGCTAAGTGGGTGCTTGACAGCATGTGTGCTTGTGTGTGTGTGTCTGCCATCAGTGTGGAATATAATGTGCTCCTGCCCTTTTAGGAAGAGGTCACAGTCTGGCAGATGGACATTAATCCCCCCCACCCATCATATGTCTTGTCGCCATAGAAACTCTGTCTACCCCCTCTCAACAATGATAATGTTCCCATTCCACAGATTAAAGTGACTAAAGGGATCCAACAAAGGGCATAAAGTAAAGACAGAGAAGAAAGGAAAAGTATAACACAAGAACATGAATGAGGAGGGTGACTGGGAATAAAAGGAACACAACCATTTATTTCCTCAGTAGCTTTCTCCCTTACCTTTTATCACAGTATCAAAGAAGAGTATAATAATTGTAAACTGCAGAAACACCATCCCCAATTCATTTACTTTCATGGACATCTGTCAGTCACTCCCTTACCCAAAAACACCGATCTTCCCTTATAGCATCTCAACTATGGCTCACAGGCAACCAATCTTCCCTTATAGCATCTTAACTATGGCTCACAGGCAACCAATCTTCCCTTATAGCATCTCAACTATGGCTCACAGGCAATCAATCTTATCTTATAGAATCTTAACTATGGCTCATAGGCAACCAATTTTCCCTTATAGCATCTCAACTATGGCTCACAGACAACCGCTCTTCCCTTATAGCATCTTAACTATGGCTCACAGACAACCGGTCTTCCCTAATAGCATCTCAACTATGGCTCACAGACAACCGATCTTCCCTTATAGCATCTCAACTATGGCTCACAGACAACCGATCTTCCCTTATAGCATTTCAACTATGGCTCACAGACAACCCCTCTTCCCTTATAGCATCTCAACTATGGCTCACAGGCAACCGATCTTCTGTTATAGCATCTCAACTATGGCTCACAGACAATCACTCTTCCCTTATAGCATCTCAACTATGACTTACAGGCAACCAATCTTCCCTTATAGCATCTCAACTATGGCTCACAGGCAACCGATCTTCCCTTATAGCATCTCAACTATGGCTCACAGACAACCGCTCTTCCCTTATAGCATCTCAACTATGGCTCACAGGCAACCGATCAGCATCTCAACTATGGCTCACAGGCAACTGATCTTTCCTTATAGCAACTCAACTATGGCTTACAGACAACCACTCTTCCCTTGTAGCATCTCAACTATGGCTCACAGGCAACCAATCTTCCCTTATAGCATCTCAACTATGGCTCACACCAAGAAGAGACGTATTAGAACATCAGACAACATTACAGAATAGACTAAGCTCAGTTTCTTAACTATTGCAGTTTTGTGAATTGAAGGGAGATACTTTCCAAGATGACAAAAGATGAGAGGAGCACACAACATAAATGACTTTATAGTGAAAACATGCATTTCGGGGGATGCACTGTCCACTTTCTCAGGTATAAACATATCCACTTACAACATATATACCCTTTAACTCCACCCACATGTGGTGTGACATTGTGATTGATGGGCATTTATTTACTTAGGCAATGCACGGGCAGCGTGGTGGCTCAGTGGTTAGCACTGATGCCTTGCAGCGATGAAGTCCTGAGTTTGAATCCACCCTTGGACACATCTGCAAGGAGTTTGTATGTTCTCCCCGTGCTTGTGTGGGTTTCCTCCGGGCACTCCGTTTTCCCCCACAATCATACTGATAGGTTGTAACAAATAAATGTGCTTAGACTGTAAGCTCTTTGGGGCAGAGATTGTGAATGTATACATGTAATTGTAAAGGGCCACGGAAGATGGCGCAATATAAACCCTCAATAATAATAAACATAATATTAATTAATAAAAACCACAGTGCTAAGAAGACCAATAATGCTCATCAATCACTATGTGACACCATGTGTGGGTGGAGTTAAAGGGTATATATATGTGTAAGTGGATATGGTTATATTTGAGGAAGGGGACAGTGGATCCCCCAAAACATTGTATGTTTTCAGAATAAAGACAAAGGCGCTTATGTAGCGTGCTCCTCTCATCACTCCTTCAGGTTGGGCCTTGGGTAATCCATTGCTAGACAAGTTAGGTGAGAAGCATAAAAACAACCTTTAAAGCTAGATTTTCTTTTATACTGTTCTCCATAAAAGACCTTATTATTTTCAAGACTGTCTGATTGGATGCTGTAGATTAATAGCACGGGCAAACATTTGTTTACATAATGCCGTGTTTATCACAATCTGGAAGATTTGTCCTTTCTGTATGTCACAGAGGTTGCTATTCACTGCATGGTTACTAGAAGTGTTGGCTACTGTTGCTAGCAGTCACTAACTAAGAATAGTTAGTGGATATTAGGGTTTGAAGCTATCCAGTAGGAAAATAAATTCCTGGTAACAAGCTATGCTCCCATTATCTTCTCCTAGTTTTTGCTTTATTTATTTAGTATTGGTTATTGCCATGTGTCTTAATAGAAAATATAAAAGCAAAAACTTGGCAACTGCATATGTTTTTCCTTCTGTTTGGGAACTACCTGGTTTGACACTGTATCAGATTAAAGATTTATAACCATGCTGCAGCATACAAAATCATAGAACCCCCCCCTCCCAATTCCACTCACATCCAAGAACTCCTACACTTGACAGGATGACATGACACACAAACAGGCACAAAAATAAATCAATCTGCTCACATTCAGGGAAAGACTTTTATCTTAGTGTAAAACCCATGTCCTGGCTGTGAGCTACATAACTTGTAACTCATTACTTGGAAAGATTATTGAAACTGGCGAGTTTCGTTCTACTAGTGGTTCAGCAGAACTAATTGTAATTCCGAAATCTTTTCTACCACAATTTTTGACATTTTCAATCTCGATTTTCTCATTTTTTATCTCAATTTTTTTACATTTTCAATTGCAATTATCTAATTTTTGATATTTAGATTTTCGATAAGTTAGGCTGTCGGAATGTTTTTTCAAAAACGTCAGGTTTATTTTGAAACTGGGAATCATATCTAGGAAGATGGGGGCATAGTTAGTGATATTGTAGACAATCTGACACAAAATAGAAGAAAATATGCGCTGCCAAGGCAATCATCCCAAGATGGCTGGGACAGCTACCTAAATACGGGATACGTCTCTCGTACTGCTGTCTCCTAATCGGAACTTTCTACTATTGCGCACTTCACGGAAAGAATTACTAATGTAATTAAGTCTTAGGCACTTGGACCTTCTGAGTAAACTGCCAACAAGATCTCTAACATGTCATTTTCCCCCAGGGAGAGGTTTTCTAAGCTTGCTGTCTAAGGAAAAACCCACAGCCTAACGTAGAGAGCAATGTCCAGCACATGTAATTTACAGGATAGCATGTTAAATTTTACAGAAGGCACGTAAAGTACCACCTCTGCACAAAAGAAGCAGGGAACTAGAATAAGCTATATGGCCATAATGAAAACCAATCTTATCAATAAAAAAGGAACCTTTGTCACTGCAGATGCTGAAGATCTACAAATTCCAGTGCACCTCCTTTGTTAGCAGATGGGGGAGTTGTAGCCTGCAATATAACAGAACCAGCTGCCCTTTCTAACTTCTGAATGATTTCAACTAATGGTTCCATGAAAACATTCTGTTACAGAATGTAAAAATGATCTTTATAGATTTTGTTTTAAATAGTTTTATACTAAACTGTCAGGGAACCAGCTGAAAACGTCCACTCACATGTACACACACATTAGGAATAAAAAAATAAAGTAAAGGCAAAGAACTAATAGAAAAATACACTTTATTTATTTGTTCATACACAAGGGATTATTCTGTCTACCCACAGACATATCACCCTTAGTGCAAATCTATTTCACACATCCCTCATTCACTGTGATTTTTTTTATTATCCCTAAAAGGACACAATATAATAAGTTTATAAGAAAAGCAAATAGAACATTAACATCTGGGCTATCTAACTTATAAATGACATACTTTAGTATCCAAAACTGTTTTGAACTCTTGGCTGTAACAGAATGTAGCTGATATGACTGAGTGTCCAGTGATGACCCAATAGGGTGAATTTAAAAATCAATGAACAACTAGCAAAAAAATGATGTCATTATCTGATAATACCTTTTTTTTATTTCCAGGAGGCAGATGGACAAATGATACACACACTGTCCTTAAAACGAGTTCAGCTTAAAAATAATGTTCCTGATCTAGCACAAGTCTAATTAGAGATGCGTGTGCTTAATGTAAGGCCCTGAAGGAATTTCTAACCCATCCTATCTCAAGCCATTGACTCGGGCATGCTCAATGTGATTCACCCAGGGAAAAGGGGGCTGTCTAATGAGCTAGCTTGTATAAGGTAAGTAATTGTGGAACTTGCTGCAGTGAATGATTTTTCTTAGAAAGTGAAATAAAACATGTTTTGTTTCTGGGGTAAAGGTAAAAAAAATATTTAATATCCTAGAATTAGCGTGAATTTTAATTGCAGCAATGTTTATAGTTCATTAAGTAAATCATCAAAACTGGATGATTTAGACCAAATTATAACATTTAAAAATTGCATATTTATCAAAAACTCACCATATATCCACCTTCTCAGAAACAGGCTCATTGCGGATCACCTCAGGTGCCATCCAAGCAACTGTCCCTGCAAAGGACATCTTGGTGCTCTTGTCGCTCAGCTCCTTGGAAGTTCCAAAGTCTGATATCTTGACTAAGTCATCATATGTGATCAGCATGCTGTATGTGTCAAGAAATGAAATATGATTTACAAAGCCAGTCCAATTGCGAACACTCACTGTAACTTGCCTTTGTTTATCTGCCCCACTATTGTAGAGAATACAAATCACAACCAGCTTACAGCACATATAGAGATGCTTGCAACAACAAAGTAAGCTCCCACATTGAAAAAAATCACTGGTCAATATAAAATATTCTAGTATCTACAAATCCTAAATGTACCACCGGCCCCGGCTCAACTCCAGCGCTGGGAGTTGTAGTTTAAATACAGTCTTTAAGTCCAGACATCAGCAGCACATAGAGATGGATATCGGATCTACTTTATTGTGATTACATCTCTACAGGATCTGTGTATAAATGAGTAAATTATACAGAGAGCTAACAGAGAGGCAATCACCAGAAATGCATTAGCCTAATATTTATACATGTTGACAGCAGTGAAAGATTGCACCAGACCTCCTAGACACCCATGGTTAACTGCAAACACCCACTGAATATGCCAGCTGCCATATCCTCCAATTACCTTAATCCAGAGTTGGGGAAATGGGGGTGGGGCCCTACATGGTATTTCACACTTCATATAATAATATTTTTTGGCTACAGTGTGCAAAAAGTCTCTATAACTATATTTTATCTTTATAACTTTCTTTCTAAAAACCGGTCTGCCAATTTACACCTCACAAAGTATATATACATTTGATGTTCTATGCTGTGTAAGGTCTCATATCTCTCAGATGCCTTTACTGATGGGGCAGAGGGAAGGGCCTCTACACTGACAGTTGCTAATTAACCAGAAATTCATTACATTGTTTCATACAGACACCTAAATTAATGTCTGCTTTGGAGTAACTAATAACTAATACTATTCTACACTGAATGTAAAATAAAATTCACAACCTTCATTCTAGTGAAAATGAAACAGTGTGAAATAAAACAAATTGATTTCCTAGGTAGGGCATCCCATCCCACACCAAAAGAAAAGATACTAACAGACCTCCTCTGGTGCTCTGCTAACGGCTCTGTGACAGGCAGCTGCGTCTGTGATTGGCCAATCACAGATGCGGCTGCCAGCTATGCACACAACTAAGGGGAACAAATGTTGGTAAGTATCTTTTTTTTAGAGGCTTGTTCAGAACAACACTGAACCAGAAGGCAGAACACCTTAATATAAAACCAGTAATCTGTTTCTTACCTCTCATTTTGATACAGGTGCTGGGAAATTTACCTAAATAACATATGGTTTGTGCTTTACTTCACAGCATTCTAGTATCACAGAGTTTGGTCAATGACCATTTTGTTCTGCACATGCTCAGTCCTTAGCTATGGCAGAAACTTGTTACAGTTGGTCACACCCATTAATAATCTCTAGCCAATCCTTTTACAGGACAGATAAAGCAAGGAAGCATGTGACTGAGATCAGGAGGTGTGGTCTGACACTGTGCATACACACAGCTACGTCATCCAGTTCTTAACAGGCTTACATTTACTTTAATACAATTTACTGAAGTGGGATTTTATATCTTATTGTTTTTAGGGGGGTTGTTTTCAGATTCTGGAGTAAAAAACAGCCTAGAATTGTACTTACTCACCTTCATTGCCTCCTCCCCAGCCTCCTCTGCTTATCTTCCATGTGGAAGAGCAAAGGGCGCCAGAACGGAAGCTTCGTCTGTGATTAAGACAGGGAATGAGGTTGTGTAAGTACATTTCTGGGCTGTTTTAGAAGATTCCATATGCCAGAGTCCTCTAAGAAGAGCAGGATGTAGAATAAGAGGATCCTACTTTTAGACTTTCATCAGGCCCTGCAGGACAACCATAAGGAGCAGAAGGTAAAGGTAAGGATCTTTTAACACTACATAGTGGGGCAAAGTTTAGTTGGGGGGTGGACATTCCCTTTCAAACTGCAGCCACACTATCAGTGCACGGGGAATGCTAAATAAGTGGGGCAATTAAAAAGAAACATGCAAATGCTGAATCACATAGACAACTCATTAATAATTTGCCATTCAGGTATATTTTGGTCTACATATCTAGAGCTTAAATGAACTAAAATTTGTTGCATAAAAAAGAAACAATAACTTACTTAGGTGACTTTAAATCACGGTGGATGATTTTGTGGAGATGCAAGTAGTTCATTCCACCTGCAATGCCCATGGACCAGTCCACTAGCAAGGATGGGGTAACCTTCCTCCCTGCACGCAAGACTTCATATAGCTGCCCCTGGGCACAGAATTCCATGAGGATACAGTAACAGGGAGCTTGTGTGCACACACCCCTACAAGCATTAGAAACAAGAGACACAATGTTAAAATGTGTATATATATATATATATATATATATATATATAAAATCCAAAAAAATGCAGCAGCACACCCTTCCTCAAATATATTGAGGCAGCATTGGAATATTTTGAGGAATACTTGTCCGGGGATCAGTGAGTTTCAGGCTCCCCCTATGATGTCATATAAAAGGAATAGGACCATAGGTTCGAGGGTGGTCAGTTCTGATTCTAATAAAGTCACACACTCGGGGACTACGAAGGGTGTCACATGGTTAACTAAGAGTCGCAGTGGAATGCGACCATGTTATAATTGTATTTTTGCCCCTTGGCCTTGCAGGGGAATACGTTTACTATACCCAATACGGGAGAGATTATTAAAGTGGAAGGTAGCCACACGTGTGACACTAAATTTGTTATATATGTAATTGTGTGCCCATGTGGCCTACTTTATGTAGGCGAAACAACACAAAAGATAAAGATGAGAATGATTCAACACAGGTCTTCTGTGAACACCAGACAAGTACAATTACCTCTGCCCAAATATTATGTAGACAGAGTCCACTTAGCCACTGAAATGAGATTTATGATATTGGAATCCATACCCTTGAACTATGTTGGGGATAGGGAGCATCGATTAAAATGTAGGGAAGTTTGGTGGATAAAAAGGTTGGGCTCTCTACATCCCAATGGACTAAATAGGGATTATAACCTATATTTGTTTTTGTAGGCTTTTTAGGTCCCTGGTCCTGGTGATTCTACATAGAATAGGATTACCGGAGTGTGTAAACAGTTAATATTGTGTGAGGAGACCAAAATGGAGTCTCTAATTTGCATGTGATGTCATATCCTGTCTATAATGTATAAATGGGATGGCTCTTAATGGCCATCCACTTTCTTGTTCTCATGCCTGATGAAGGGTAACATGGACCCGAAACGTTGCAACTATGAGAATGTTTGATTATATGAAATATAACTGATCTATTTGAAATTGAGTGCTGCTCCTTCCTGTGTATTTTTTATATATATATATATATATATATATATATATATATATATACACATATGAGACCTGTGCAATTCAAAGCCTATAAGGGTGCACACTGTACTGGAAAAAGAATACTACATGGTAAGGATGTTCATCACATGAACTGTAAACAGAAAGGGCCATGAAAATCATATGCAAATAAAATGTATTACACTTTTTTACTACATTAAGGACAACTTGACTCCTAAGTCAGCATAGGTGACAAAAGGATTTCTAGATGGAAACCATATAATTAAATATTATATTATAGTCTAATAATTTCAAAGCAAGTTAAAGTCCAATGCACATTCATCTGTGGGGATGCAGAAGGGCTCAAGCATAAATGTATCATTCATCAAGATCTCGCGAAGGGGATACATCTCCCCAAATTGTGCTGTCTAGTGTGTCTAGTAATAAACTACACTGGTGTACGACTTTTTATCATTGCGTTCTACATAATTAACTTTGACCCCAATATATATTTGCTATAAGGATATAGAATTCTACAACGAACATCCTTTGCGTATCTTCATTTTTAACATTTTAGTGTGGATGGCATTCTGATTATCTCTTCTGAAACATTATTCATCAGCTTCAATGGATCATACCAACAAGTGGTCATAAATAGTCTATTATTTACATCTATTATGTAGGTAGGTTTGTCACAACATATCTATGGTGCATGATATGATCTGAAAGTTAAGATTTAGTCCATACTTACTTGAAGGTGATGATGTTGGGATGTTTAAGTTTGCGAAGATGTTTAATGTCTGTCTCTTTAATGTCTCTAACTTTCTTCACTGCTACTTCATCACCATGAAATTTCCCTAGGAAGACTGCTCCTTGGGCTCCACTGCCCACCCATTGAAGGTCCTGGATTTCTTCAAATGGAACTTCCCAAGGGTCTTCATATTAAGGGAAACAATAAGAAAGAAGAAGCATGATGTACCTTGACCCATACATTCTTGCCACTTTGCTTTATTTTGTCCTACTCTGTAATTTATTCTTTCACGAGATAGTAAGAGGACTTGAATGATATGGTTTGGGATGTTTCATTTTATTTCTTTTGTATTTATTTTTTTTCCCAACGTTACTAAAACCCCCAGTGAGGCTTGACAAAGAAATTAACCCACTGGGCAAAGAAGTGAAAATACGATGGGGTATTATCAGCTGATTCTAGATGATATATAGTTTTTTTAAACCCCAGGATAGAATATGAAAGGAAGGGATACAAGGTTTTATTCTGTTAAACATGGGCAAAACTCACCACCCCCAAGGTTTTTTTCAAGTTCATAAAAAGCAGACACTGGTTACCAGCATCCTTTTCCTTACCTTCTTGTTGCTTGTGTTCTGTAGAATAGGTTTTGCCAATCATGGACCAGACTGGTTTTAGGCAGCCAAAAAGCCCACCAAGGAATCCAACACCTGCTTGGCATTGCATTCGCCCCTCCCCCATTGCTCTGCATGATCTCTCTTCCCCAGGACCACATGCTGCACCCCCACCACCTCTGTCTTCAGCCTGTTGTGGGTCCTGAGGAACACTGTGTGTGAGGGGGGACATAGAGTCATCAGTTGGTGGAGAAGCTCCCTCAGACCGCACCATATCACGGAGGACGCATTGTGTAGGTGTCAGCTCTTGTTCTGGGGTACAGCCAGGTGGGGTCTCTATGTCAAGGCGGCGAATTGGTCCGTCAGAAAGCAGACTCCCAAAGGATGGGGAAGGAGTGCGGGTTTCATGTAGACATGCCATTTTAGTCGATGCAACTGAAGCACTAAACGACGATAGTACTGTCTAATTTCAAAATGTCAGTCCTATAACAAAAACAAGAGAAAACCAAGAGAAATCAATAGTAATCCACTGGTACTGTCAGATATAAAGCTTTTAGAGTAAAATACAGTGTGTAGAATTATGCAGTAAACTCCACTGGGTTTAGACTTCTATTAATTGCCATTGCCCCATTTCAGGGGTAATTTCTAAACACACAGCCAGTCAGAACTTGCAAAATGGCTTCTTTGGTTTGCCCACTCAACACACTTTATCTGGTGTTAAATGCAATATAAAGTTAATAAATACATTGTTTAAAGGAAAGCTATGCACTGCAAGAGAAAAAAAAAGATGTTTCTTGTTTTTAAAACACCCCATCATGGAAAAACAACATGAACAGAAAATGTTACTGTATATCTGTATTGGTAAAGAAGGTTTCAGAGAAAAAATCCACAATAAATTTAACATTCCCTTTTCTGTCATTGGACTTGAGAACACTATGCAAAAAACAATACGGTCATGGGAAAAAGAGAGTACACCCCCTTTCTATTCCAAGGTATCAGGACCTAATAACAAAATCATCACCAAGTGTTAAAATCTAAATCTACATTTAAATCTAACCTCAGATATAAAACAGCACACAATGGATTCCTCATTATTTATTCAACAATAATCTAATTAAATAGAAATTTAATAATAACACAACAATAATCAAAATTATCCATTTGATGCTTTCTAAAGGTTCGTACACACGTCCGATTTTGCCAACGATCCACCGTTGCACTACTGGCAACGAACAGCCGTTTAAAGCAGAGAATAGTCCATGTGTATGCAATCCGCCAGGCGGATCAACAAACGACCTCCGACCGAACGCACACACACGGATGATTCTCGGGCGAAATGGCTGTTCGGCGCGTGTAGCGCTCAGTGTCGTGGAACATTGGCAAAATCGTACATGTGTATGAACCTTTAGGAATTACAAGATATCAGATAGGTACTACTAATCAAATGCAATTGATTAATTATTAGCAAGTATTGGCAGGTCTGGAGCATTCAGATGTTTGTTAATACAAGCCAAAGCAGAAAGGAGACCAATCTTAGAGAAGAAATTGTTATGCTGGCCATACACCGAGAACGTTCCTCAGGCTCTGAGGAAGTGGAGTATTACACGAAACATGTCAGGTGGGTGATTCCTGAAGGGTTGTATCTGTGTATACACTTGTATACACAGATGACATATATTCACATTGTATTTAATAAAATTAATCGTTTTTCACATGAGATATAGAGATATATATTTTATGTGGTCTAGCCTAACCAAAGCTGGGAGACAGTATTAGATACAGGTGCACCACATGGACCAGTGTGTAACATAGTGCCGCCATATTTAAACTGAATATCATTCAATGGCAGGTTTTTATGCCCTTAATATTCACTCTATTCATATTAATCATTTCAGGAATAAAAAGGTACTGTAGCAAAAACTTGCAAAATAAGATACCCGAATGCAAAATAATCACCCCAATACTTCTAAAATCTAAATATGTATAAATATATTTCAATAAAATGTCACCTTGAAGTTCCAGGACCTGTATAAAAGCACCCAGCTTCAACCTCATGGATTTTTATGGTCCTGGATAACCTTTAGGTGACTTCTTATATCCTTATACTACACTGTAAAAATCTTTCACTAGTTTTGTATTACTGTAATATTCGTTTGTGCGTATGGCGTGGTAAATTCAATGCATTCTTAATGGATTATGTTACCTACGGTAGATTGAAAATGGAGTAGAAGCACATACAGCCTTACATGTCTTTAACCACAGCTTCCAAATGAAAAAAGAAAGGCACTTAATAAAAGTAATAAGGTAATTATTACATACAGGCAGATCCTCAAAGAGGCATATTAAGCAGCACTATTTTTGCCATTTTAACCACAGATTTTGCAATGGCAAATAGTGTTATTTTCACCATACTGATAAACGGTATTGTTTTTGCCATGAAGGTTTATTCTGCTGTAATAGCTCTGTATTTATTGCGTTAGGTCTAATATTGTATTGTAGGTCTAATATTGTATTGCACTCACCATAATGAATTGAAACTTTTCATTGACCACCAGAAATGTGCCCACTGACGCATTATAACCACCTCACACTGATTTTTGTAGGCTTAACTAACTGCCAAAATCCACTTTTGGACTCTTTATAAATACGATCAAGCAGTTGTATGGTGATATGCATTGAAAAACGAAATGGCAATATGTGGTGTTTATCACCAGCGAAAACATAAGCATCTTTTATAAATATGCCCTATAGTGTTAACTTAAATAGGGGAATTTACCAAGCAAGGATGCAGCCGTGCAGCGCTCCTTTTTCTCCTTAACGTCACGCTAACCGATTTATGATCGATTAGCACAACGTTAAGTCTCGCTTTGCGGTGGCTGCGCGAGTCCCGGAAGAGGCACTCATGCAGCCGTCGCAAAGTGATTTACCAGAGGCTGCGCGGGTCTTAGCACGAAAGTATTTAACGCCAGCTTTGCTGGATTTACCAGAGGCTGTGCGGGTGAGATTCGCCCAGAGCCGCGCAGCCTCTGGTAAATCCCGAAGGAGAGATTTGCTCCGGGCCATTTGCGGCTCTGGGTAAATCTCCCTAAAAAAGTGTAGTTAGGGCTCAAGTAGTGAAGAACATACTGCAGCTGCTCTCCATGGTCCTGAATCCCAGTGCTGAAACCACTGCATAGAAAACAGAGACAGCTCAGTGTTGGTACACAGTGAAATTAAACCATTTGGTCAATATATCTTAAGCTAGGTACACACTATACAATCCTTCCTCCTGACCGACCGTTCGAGGCTTTCGACCAGTTGGCCAGGAGGAAGGACTGATGGTCACGGCAAAAGTAGCTGCGTCCGACATTTAGGCACGAACTGTCGGATCACACAATCAGTTGTGATTTTCCGACCCGATCGTTTGTTCGTCCATTTTGGCGGCAAAAAGCCGCCATACAATAATTCGGCCCAACTGACCGAAGCACTGAAATGTCAGTCGGGCTGAATTATTGTATCATGTGTACCTAGCTTTAGAAATGAGTATTAACTATTAAGGGCTAGGCCACACTAACGCACATCCATTTCTGTTTTGCGATCACCATTTTTTGCGCAAATGCATGTTTCCATAATGTTAAATTGCGAAATCGCTTGTGCAAATGCGGAACAACTAGTTACAATGCATCAGATTCGTACACACAATGGTGCGTGTTAGAAAAATGCACCAAAAAAGAATAAAACTCGTCTAGTGTGAACAAACCCATAATAAACAAAAAAATAAATAAGGTAAACGTACTCACTGAGACTCTGTAAATTGTACTGAAAATCTTATAGTTATTACTTGATAAAATGGAATCTCCCTACAAACTATTTGATCTTCATGCAGAGACTGGAGCAACCAGCGAAGCCCCAACTCAACACACTCACTAGAATTAACCCCGACCATTCAGGCTGCATGAAAACAAATGTATGAAACAACATTCATTCAACATCAAAACATGTTTACCCCTATATAATCCTATATAATACATAATATAATGCTAATAATACAGTAGGATAAGGGAATGTCTCAGACAATAAATCATACAGCGCGGTTCTATGAATACCATGCACCAACATTAATAACAGCTTATAGTAATAAACAGCACAGAGATGGGAACAGTTATAGCAGGACCCCCAATCACCTACAATACAGCATTATTTGTACCCATGCACATAGTACTGTATGCACAGCTTGCCTATATATATACGTGGGTGTCTATATGTACATATTTGTGTATATACATGTTTGTCATGTCATATGTTTGTATTCCCGAGTATACATATATGCATACATGTATTTAAAAATATATAAATATATGTGTGTGTGTCATATTCTACATGTATAGTTTATTTATAAAGCACCACTTGGGGACGCAGCGCTGTACAGTAATAAAATACAATAAAGTCATACAAGGGGGATAAATACATAGTCAGTACATAAATATATAAATTATATAAATAGAAGTGCTGGAGCTTTACCACAAGAAGAAAGGAGGTCCCTGCTCCGTAGAGCTTACAATCTACCAATTTCATTATGTTTGTGTACATGTGTATATACATTATGTTTGTGTACATGTGTATGTGCATATACATTATGTTTGTGTACATATTTATATACATGTTTGTGTACATGTGTATATACATTACGTTTGTGTACATGTGTATGTGTATCTACATTACGTTTGTGTACATGTGTATGTGTATATACATTATGTTTGTGTACATATGTGCATATACATTGTTTGTGTACATATGTATATACATTATGTTTGTGTACATGTGTATATACATTATGTTTGTGTACATGCGTATATACATGTGTGCTGTGCACTATCCATCCTGCTAGCGCTACATTGTGTGTATAGACAAACCAGCCCTGTACACAATCCTATCCCTGTTCACCTCTGTACCCGGCCCCGGTGACCAGTGCGGATCCCTCACCCCACACCGACCTCCACCTACCGGCTCTACGCTCACAGCAGCAGGGAAACAACCCGGTCCTTGGTCCATGGTCTCTCCCCTGGCGGACACAGCCCCTCCCTCCCCCACACTCTGTCCCGCTCCTCCCGCCCGATCAGCCCACAGACCTGTAATAAGAGCTGAGTCCCTATAGTGTCCGCTCCTTCCCGGGTCTATCCGTGTCCCCAGCCTGGTCGGTGGCTGTGCGGGACCAACTTCCCCTGTCCCCCGGACCCAGTGGGTGAACGGATCTCTAATTCACACACGAGGACTTAATGTCCCCCAGGGTCCCTGTCAGTGTCCCTCATTGTGTCCTAATACTGTACCAGTGACTGCAGATCCCTATGGGCTACTGACTACCTACCGTCTATCACTGTATAACCTACCCGCACATCCCTCTATGGGCTACTGACAACCTACCGTCTATCGCTGTATAACCTAGTCCGGGGTTTCTCACTGTTATATTACAGTAAGGGGTCTAGCTGTGTTATATTACATTAAGGGGTCTCTCGCTGTGTTATTATATTACAGTACGGGGTCTCTCGCTGTGTTATATTACAGTAAGGGGTCTCTCTGTTATTATATTACAGTACGGGGTCTCTCGCTGTGTTATTATATTACAGTACGGGGTCTCTCGCTGTGTTATATTACAGTATGGGGTCTCTCGCTGTGTTATTATATTACAGTATGGGGTCTCTCGCTGTGTTATTATATTACAGTAAGTGGGTCTCTCGCTGTGTTATTATATTACAGTAAGGGGTCTCTCACTGTGTTATTATCTTACAGTAAGGGGTCTCACTGTGTTATATTACAGTAAGGGGTCTCTCACTGTGTTATTATATTACAGTAAGGGTTCTCTCACTGTATTATATTACAGTATGGGGTCTCTCACTGTGTTATATTACAGTAAGGGGTCTCTCGCTGTTATTATATTACAGTAAGGGGTCTCTCACTGTGTTATTATAGTACAGTAAGGGGTCTCTCACTGTGATATTATATTACAGTAAGGGGTCTCTCACTGTGTTATTATCTTACAGTAAGGGGTCTCACTGTGTTATATTACAGTAAGGGGTCTCTCACTGTGTTATTATATTACAGTACGGATGATAAATGTGCATGGTTGGGGGTGTAATGGCAGTGAAGGGAAGGGAGTGAGGGATAATATTGTTGTGGATGGGGCCTGGGAGGGGACAGACACTGGCTAGTTAGATTAGTTTTTTTTTTACAAGTTCTGGTTATATGTGTTTTTCCTCCATAGCATTTGACAGGGTCTCTGAGCCATTTATAATAACGTACTTTTGCTATTCATACCTTAAATTTAATCTGACCTTTTGGATTTTTCATCTTTAATTAACATAAGTAGAGAACCTGCAATTGGGCAGACTTGCCTAATGCCCCTACAGATCGGTGTAGTTTTTGGAGCTTTTGCAACAGAATCACTTTTTATGACTTTCACTTAGTCAATAGACTTACCCTAGACACAGACCAGATAGGCTTACTGACTACTGTATATATCCAGGAGTGTGGGGCAACAAACAACTTTGTGACTGGCCACCTCCAAGCCAATAATTCAAATGAACCATCTAAATATGGTAAAAAATATTCAGTTTTTGTGCCATTCAGGGCAATACAATTTTCACTGCAAAGAGCAGTCTTAGACCTTGGTCCCCAGTAAAATTGTGATCACCCTGGATGGCACATAAACTGAATCTGTAAAATTTATATGGTTCCTTCCAGTACTCTGGTTCCTTCCAGGAAATTAATCAGCTCATTATAATGAGGTGTAAAATGCAAATCATGTTGACAATCTGCTGCTTGTGATTTTTGACATTTCTTTTTCCATTCAATCCTAAGAGGACAGACTGTCAGTAATGTGTTGTTTTCCACCATGTTTCTTTCTCCCTAGGGTAAGTGTCTCTTAATACCCTTGACTGGCCTTAACCTTCAAAGAGAATAGTGGTAAGTAATAAGAAATAGTAATAAGAAAGCAACAGCAACACTAACACAACCACCGGCTTTAATATACAGGAAATACATGCACAATGGGACTGTCAAGTGTAAGATTTACAGGCTGACGACATTTACGTGCTCTATTTGTTTTTTTATGTTCCGATAGTAACCCAACGCTTTTAAAACGAGTGAAGGAGTAATTCAGGCACAATTCATGTTTAAAATATGACACAAGCTAAAGCATTAATTACAGGAAAGAATTAAAACAAGGGACAGACATCTGATTTGTGATAAGCAACCCAGCTGGCATACAGGGCACAGCTGGTACAACTAGACAGCATGATGATAGTGAATAGATGTGTAATGTTTGGGTGCTGTAAGGGGCAATAGAAACCAACCACCAGTCCATGAGAAGATCTCATTTGGATCCCTTCTTTATTCTCTTCTGTGATTCTTTTTCTGTATATTTTCTCTATTTAGGCTGCGTCCACACTAGCAATGTTGTACGATTGTGTAAGCTTTCGTCAATTTACCTCTATCGGAGAACATCTGCTCCAATTGCGCAAAGAAGTGCAAACGGACCACAAAACGTGCTACTGGGGCCTCACCCCTTATTTTCTCTCCTCATGTAAAATTAGATCTCCCTTATGAGACTATGGGTAGTCCCTTACCACTGACATAAAATAAATTGAAAATCTTAATACTGTATGTTGTATTGGTTTAAACGAGAAGGCTACTTCCACATTAATAATGTCTGTCCAGACCCCTGCAAAAATTTTGTGCATCCACATAAAATGTGGGGCAACAAAAAATGCTTAATTTTAAAGGAGATCTATACTTTTTCATCCAATTGTATGTTCCTACCACCCAATGTGTACTCAATAGTTCACCACAAGCTCAAAAGTTCACCACAAGCTCTAGCCAATTCTATATGTTTGTGCTAAACCACACATACCATTAAATCCGCTAAAATGCACACTGCTCCCTTTATTTATATACATATATAAACATATATCAGGCACATCTTTCCATCCTTTTAAAGGAATTAGACAGGTAAAGGTAAACCCAGGTTTCTTGCTGCTAAGAGAGATTGTTGACATAATGGTTTCTATCAACATTCATCGGGGCAGAAATCAATTTCACAGACAAGAAATACTTTTTAAAGAACGGTTAGGGCTAGGCCACACTGCTGCACTTTTAAGCGCAATCCGATCATGCTTTTTAAAGCGCACATTAGTGTGGCGCACTTCATGTGGCCACACTAGGGCGCTGGTGAGTGCGATCACATTTTGTTTTGCAATCGCACGGCAATGCACCTGCCTCTATGCAGTGTGGCCTCAGCCTAAGAAGACTTTCACCCATGCGGCATATATTTACTCATGCGCTCCTTTAAAAGGGGAATATGGAGTTTTTCAAATTCATGTTCAAATGTCACCCTAAAGACTTGCCAGTTAGGGTTTTTTGTTTTTTCATTTTAATTATTGGATCTATGGGAAGTACCTACCTAGCATTTAGATTGTGATAAATTGTTTTGATTTCTTGGACTACAGATTGTGCTAACTGCCATTTAAGCTTAAAGATCATTTAAAGAAGTAGCAAACAATCGGTCGGGACAAAACCGACACTCTACCCCCTAATGTTCTAGTTTACCCACAACTGATAGTGCTATAAGTTTTACACCAATGTGCAAATGTGTCAGGCAGTTGAATGGTTTGATTACCTAGAAATTAGGGTTTGTGGGTTGAAGTGAACTGTATAGTCAGAGAAATCTTATGCGTTGCTCCTCTAATGTGACTTCCGGTTGCACCATCCATCAGCATATGGTTTTAATGTATTTTAATTCCCTCTGCAGGAGCAAACCCTGAGAGTTTCCAGGTGTGACTAATAAGCCAGATCCAGATATAGATCCGCTAGGCTACTCAAGCTTCGAACACACATTAGATAAATGTTGATTAAAATGTTTATTTAATACACAATCATTCCAATGATATGTGATGTGTAAAAATCCCAAAACAGACAGGACTGTCTATATCTATATTTAGACCCCAATGCAGCATCAGAGAGGACATAATTTGTGACATAATTTAGAAATGTATTAAAGGGCATCTATACCGAAAAATAGGTTATTTAAATTGACCATAACTGGAAACTATAATTCTTCCCAACCACCACTGTATCTTTTTTTTGATCTACCCCCTATTTCTTTAGATATCCAATCTAAAACTTCAGCTGTCAATCAAGTTCCTTGCTCTCTAAAACTATTCTTTTGTGAGTAGTTTTACTGTAGCTGGAATGGTGACAGAGGTTTTTGACAGTTGGAATGCTGTGTGCTGTGTACAGGCTTGACAGTTGGTTTGTGGGGAAAAAGTCAGGTCAGATGGAAGTGGGAGTGGCTAAAAGAGGGAGGGGGGATACTGCTCCTAAACAAAATGTGTACTGGATTGAAGGCACACAGCAACACACGTAAATCAGAGTAAGTGCTACTTACATGTATTCAATTTTAGATTAAGATAAGGCAAAGTCATTTTTTCAATATAGTGTCCCTTTAAAAGAGATCACTAATCAATATCAGGTGCACCTGTACGCAGTACATTGGTGGGCAAGATGATTGTTCTCAGCCTCTTCTTCTGACAATTATCTAGCAAGTGTAATAGGCTTTAGGCTACTAGGGAATCCAGTTATGAAAGCAGAAGCAGGATTACGGTCAAATATAGTTTTAATTAACCCAAAAATGTTTCCAAAACACAACCTTTTTTTTAAAATAGGTGAGCACACCAATAGAACATGCTTTTATGTCTGTGTGGAAGCTAATAAATGATGGCTCACACGGTGCTGTTTTTATATAATAAATGTGACTTTCTGCCTGACAGTTTAGGTGTATTTGATAATCTGTAACTGGCAGTGATTTGTGGCTGTAGCCCCTCTGGGAAACATTGTCTCCTGCTCTTGTTTCCTGTAGGTCACATGATTACCTGACATCAAGTGCGGGGACGTATTATGGGATAGTGCACGCTGCGGCGTTGCCAGGGAGATGCATCCTGCCAGCAGTGCATGAAGTCAGAGCTAAAGATAGCACTGACAGCAAGAGAATCTGCTTTATGGAATGTGTTGGTGTTCAGGGGTAATACTATATGAGTTACTCTGTGTGCCTGGATTTTTTGTCATTTAACTTTGATTTATAATTGTACATATTTGAACATTTTTTTTTTTAAATTCTGGTTCTGTATATTAGTATATTGTTCAGGCTATGGGTTTGCATCTGTTTCATTATGCTTTGTGAATAGATAACAACAGCATCTACTTTTCACAGAAAGCCATATGCCATAAATTGCTAAGTTTTCATATATTACTTAAAAACCTTCCTGTTTTGTTTCATTAACCTCAAAGGGGTTTATCTATATTATAAGTAACAGTAATTGAGGTTGAATAAAGACATACGTCCATCAAGTCCAACCTTTTTTATTATTATTATTGAGGATTTTTATATAGCCCTAACATCTTCCGTAGAGCTTTACAATTACACGTACACATTAACATCAGGTCCTGTCCCAAAGAGCTTACAATCTAAGCACATTTATTTGACACAACCTATCACTATGTCTTTACAGACTGCTGGGACATGATGCTGAACATAGACATTCCCCCGTACATCAGATGTTAAAATTACCGGTACCTGACTGTTGACTGTATTTAAGGAAGTAAATAGGTGATGTCATCCCCTTTTTAAATTTCTGTATTTACCTTACACTTATTAATAAAGCATTTAAATATTTTTGCACACACTAGAGAATGCAAATATTCTATGTAGAATCTCTTTTTTTATTTATGTAATAAACAGACTAATTTTACAGCACCTCCCCGAAATATTAGAGATAAAGGTAGTTTCCCTCGCACAACCTATATGTTCAAATATATTCGCTGGGTGCTACTGGATACCATAGCCAATGGTCATAGTCCAAGTTTCAAAAAGATTCCAAGTGCACACCATTCTTATGTAAACAATTTGTGTTTATTCACACAAAACGTGACATTTCGGAGTCTATATGACCCCTTCCTCAGACGTTTCAGGGGTCATATAGACTCCCAAACGTCACGTTTTGTGTGAATAAACACAAATTGTTTACATAAGAATGGTGTGCACTTGGAATCTTTTTGCAACTCCCCTAAATATTAGGGTTATTAATGTTTGTGTATCATAATATGGTGCCCTGCTAACCTCTAATTATATAAGTGTCATGATGTTCTCCTTACTTCCTTTATCCTCATTCTGATCTCACTCCACCCATATCTCTCTCTATGCTAGCATGGGGACAAGCATATAATAATCCACAGAAAAGTTTTAGTGAGAATATGGTTAAGAGGATCAGGATTTAAACAGATAAATATAAATAATTAAATAAATAAAAAGTAAAAAGTCACATAAATAGGTTAAAGGACATATCAACCTTTCATATAAAAGTCTATATTAACCTTTCCCACCCCTAACAACCACAAAAGTTACTTAGCTGTCAAATGTTCTTGAAGGAAGAGATTTTGTCTGGTATTTTCTGCCCACCTTTTCTAAGGTTGGCGATTCCTGCATGAGCTTGTTATGAGCTGACACATGTGCAAACGGTACTACTTGATCAGCAGTGGTATCTATCTATTCTTTTTTTTTCTTTATACAAGCGCAATTACCATGAAATACCCTAGCGAGACTTACACTTGCTGCTGATTTCTTCTATTAATGTGTTTCAGACAGCCAAGCAATCTAGTTTAATACTTTACATAGTGAAGAAAGAAAGGCCAAATCATAGTTTATCTAAGGTGATTTAGTAATGTAGAATAACATCAGTCATTTAAAGGGTCCCATTTCTCATATACTTACGGTTATCCCCAAAATTGTTGTCAATCACTGTAAACTACAAAGCAGCAAAGTAGCAAAGCCACACTTACGATCCCTTATTGTGTGAAAATCGCAGAGCAGTGCATTCTAAGGTGGGTGGCAATATTGTATGCACTGCAATCTGTTTTTGGGACACATGTGATCAGCATTTTTTTTCGAATTGCATACACTTTGATTATGGAAATATGCGAACAAATGGACAGTATTGTGCATGAAAAACATGCTAATGCAATCATGCGTGATTGTCAGTTACCTCCCCTGAACCCCAAATGATATATTTTGCACTTTATTACCTGCATTACTACCCAGATATTTAAGAATAATTATTGTCCCCATTCTGGCAGAGTAAGCTGGCCCCTCCCTCCAATCAATCAAGGCTGTGACAACTGACATCAAAGCCAATGTTTGACTGCTCGTTCACCTGCTGCATCCTCTGCACATGCTCAAGCTTATAAACAGCTCATTGAGCAGAGTGGGGAGGCAGATACCTTTGCCAGAAGGGAATAGAACTTATCATTAAATATCTGGTTGAAAATGTATGTACTAAACTGGTAAAAATAACAGTTGGGGTTGCTGGCAGATAACTGTCAATTCACCATATTTTTGTTTTAATGGTGGACATGCCCTTTAAACCTCTCGTTACTTTTTTACCCTTCTATCCATCAACACCTATTTCCTAGCAAATGTTTAACTTCTACACAAAGCTTTCATAATATTCCAATAAAATAAAAAATATATAGGCGTCCAGCAAACTTAGGACATGCAAACAAATAATGACATACTTCTTGATGCATGATGATTCCCATTTCTCACAGGAAGAGATTTTTAGTAATCATCCATCTTTCCCAACAAATGTACAGAGAACACTTCCAAAAATACATTGTAACTGTCAAGTGTGAATTAACTTTACAGGAGCAATAAAGTTTTATAAAAAAAGATGTTTGGAAACTACAACTCCCAACATGCTTTGTTAGCAGTATCCCTAAAGGCTCGTTCACACTACATCAGTTTGTATCCGTTTTTGAAACGTAGGTGAATTTAAAAAAACGGACAGACATTAAAACTCCATAGGATTTCATAATATCGTTCACACTTGCTGCGTTATATTCTGTTCCACTCCAGTGCGTTTTAAAAACGCACTGCAGCACACATTTTAAATGCATGAAAATGCTATACAACGGATAACAATGCATAACAATGCACACATTTGCATTTGTGTCCGTTTTTCGAAAAGGATGCCTGGGAGTTCCTGTGATGTCATTTCCTACACTCCCAGGAAGTGACATCATGATTTTGTGTTCTTTGTCCTGCCCCCTTCAAAATTAAAAAAATGCGGGCAAAAACGTATGTAAACGCAACGGACACAAACTGATAATAACACACGCAAACGGGCAGCAACGGATACAAAAACGTTTTAAAACGTCATTTAACGCAATGCGTTTTTGTCCGTTCCTAGTGTGAACGAGCCCTAAGGCATGCTGGGATTGGTACTTTTTTAACATCTGGAGTGCCAAGGTTTGACATGACTGGTATAGGAGATTGTCTAAGCAAAGCATTTGGAACAGTCCCATCTCCCCTTGCAGACTGGCTTTATGGGAAAAACAACCCTGTTTGTGGCAAGGGTGGCACAAACCCTAATTTGTGGCAAGGGTGGCACCGGTATCTGCCTAAGTATTGCGGCACTGTATAGCCCCATATCTATCAGCCCAAGACTGGTCTCTGCTCGTCCTTAAATTCCATAGTCCCCACAATGGTGCTCCTGATAACATCAACGCATGTGATCATGCGACATATAGTCCATGTCATGGGCACCACAACAAACAACTAATTCAATTGTTTTACCATTACCTGCTTTTGTTGCTGGTAACACCTTCCTGTTGGCAAATTTTATTTTGTCTCAAAAAGTTTAGGTCCCTGTTATGTGTTGAATCACTTGTGTGAGTATACTGTGAGTGTGTGTGTAGGGGGCTGTCATCAGAATTAGTGGCCCTCAGACATAAAATATTTCTACTCTCAGACTTTCCCTTTACTAAAATGTTCACTCTTTAGGTCTAAAGTGAAATCTCTGTAGATACAAATAAACTTTTCTCCCCTAAGTTTCCATTTCTAAAAATCCCCCAAGGGAGTCTAGGTACTGTACTACAAAACGCAACTTAGATTGTAGTAAAATGCAGCATCATACGGATTTGTGCTTATACTTTGTCTCTGGTTGACAATTATTATGTTTATCCTACAATGTACTTTGGAATTGTCATTCCTCATGCTGTCCTGGCTGGAGGGGTTAACAGCAAGAGCTCTGTGTTGCTTTGTACTCCCTCTTTCTCTCTATCTGCTAACAAAACGCTGCAAATTTCCCCCCATACATTCAGTACAGCCAATCCATGGATAACATTGGCTAGTTTCTTCCAATCAGAGGAGAACTGACTGGGAAACACCTGGTTCTGTTACGGTATGATTGGTGGTTATAAGCGTTCCTTTGTGCTGATTGGTAGATTGGAAGCATGGCACAGGTGTTGCTGGGAGATGTTGAGAGGCAGACCAATGTCTGTCCTATACAACAAAAAGCAAGTTTGTTAAAAGACAGAACTTGCTGAGCCTTGAATTTCTACATGTGACAGCCCAGACACTGCAGTTCTCTCATCCTCCTATATTCTCTGCTACTGAACATTATTTCTGCAGATATTCCAATGGAGAATTCTTATCTACTCTTTAATGAAATAGACAAACTTGTTGAGCAAGGTTTGCTTTTCTCTATTTCTTTCTGTATGTAGAAACTATTTTTTTGCTGAAATTTTATTAATATTGTTTTTAACTATCATAAAAGCTCCATATAGTCATTTGTCACCAAACCCTTCATTATTACCGTAATAATAAATCTAATCACTGTATTTAACAATTAACTCCAATTCCCGTTTCTCTTTAATTACACCCATGATGCTGAAATCTCTGCTCCGCAACACTCAGAGCTGCCTTACATTTCGGTGTGCAGTGCTTTCTGGTAACTCCAACAAGAGTGTTGAACATAAAAAAAGACCGGTAAAGGGCTAGGCCACATTGGGGGATTCTCACTCTCTTCCGATCCCCCAAATCCCTTATATGGCAAATATTAATTTTATTCTTAATTTGCTTATGGTGACATCTGATATAATATTATTTATTGCATGTGCTCTGATAACAGATGTTAGGAAAAATCCTCAACGTAGGATAAACACGTGTTGCATTACGATCGTGTGTTTCACATGCGCTAACTCAGCCATGGCCACACTATCGGTGCACATTAACGCACCTCAAAATCACGGTTACAATGCAGTGCATTTTACAAGCGTTCTAGCCAATATTCTGTTAATGGAGCGCATAAGATCCGTACAAAAATTTGTCAATCGTATCTGCTCCAAAAATGGATCACAGCACATTCAGTGTGGCCACCCACATTTAAATGCACTGGCAAAACAGAACACAAAACCCTATTGGAAGCAAGTGAGAATCAGTGTAATCAGTAACAAAATTGTTATAATATTTTGCATTTGCAAATTATTGTTTTGCATTTTAAATTATTTGCAAATTTGCAAATCCCGTTTTATGGGAGTGGTGTCTCATAGCAGGACATGCAGTTGATGTTATGCTTCGGTACATGGTGCATTTAAAAGGGGTGGCATAGAGTAAAATCAGTAACTGCGGAGTTAAACGGCATGAATCAGAATAGGGAGATGTTGTACAAATACAGGGTTATTCAATAAAAATTCTTATCGTTTAAAATGGTGCTAATTTTGCCCCAACCAATCAGATGTTATCTTTCAAATGTTAAATAAGATCTGATTGGTTGGGGCAAAATTTGCACCATTTTAAACGATAAGAACTTTTATTGAATAACCCTGTTGGCATTTAGAATTAAGCAATGATTTCAGAAGGCAGGGATAATTCATATGACGCCACCACCATGAACATAATAAGAATAACGTTAATATTAGATATACAAGGGATTTGGGATTATCCCCAAGAAATCATAGATAAAATTATTATATTAAAAGAAAAAATCTCTGTAATATCTTAGGGATGTTTAAGTGTACAAGCAAGATAGATTACATCTCTGCAGTATTTTGTGTCTAACCCACAGTATGTGCAGTAACAGAAATATAGGGCTTGGCATCCTACAGGGACAAGTAATAATTTTTAGAAACATGCTTTACTTGTCATAGTGAAAAGTGCTCTGCCTTCCAACATCTCCCAGCAACACCTGTGCCATGCCTTTCTTCCGCCAATCAGAACAGATCGTCCCCTCTCTGCCCACCAATACAAGTAAGGCAGAGATAGATGTTTACTAGCCAGAAGTCCTGTAATTGGTGTGAATGGTTCTGGACTGGCAGCTGATTGGTTGCTTTGCTTGAATGTGGGAATTTTCTGCATGCAGACAAGTGCAGTGTTGCACGATGCACCCAAACAGCATAAAAAAAAAGAGACTTTTCGTCTACCTCCCTCTGGGCTGACCTTGCTTCAGCAGATACTGGAAGGAAATTATGCCTGCCTCCCTACAACCCCCTGCAACACTTTCCAATAAGGACAGATCTTAGTTTAATGCTGCTTTTGCACTTCCCAATCACGAGATGTGGCCAGACACTAGCCTGAACCTACTGCAGAAACATTTCATCCTTATTGGAAGGTTAAAGAGGGAGTTGGCTTTGCAAAGGGAGGGGTAGAGATATATCAAGTGTTGTATCTGAAATGAGAAGTATGTGTTAGACCACGTGCATCCCAAAGCCACCTCTCTGTATATGTCTGAAAATGTAAAAAAAAAATGCACCCTTGCCACACAATGAATTGTGAGCTAAAATATGCATTTAGAAGTATACTGGTATCCACCAATACTCTCGTCATGTAATGTAACAACATTATTGGTTACCCTTAAGTTAAAATTATGCTTCTGTTTTGGACCAGAATAAGTAATGGATATGGGTCAATACATAATCACTTGTCCTCTCATAGGCCACTGTGCCCCAAAAAGGATTAATTACATTGGTTTCTGTAACACTCTGCCTTTAGACTGCACCAACATCCATCTGTACCTAAATTGAATGCATCAAGTGCTCCACAAATGCACCCCACTGCCAAGTGTATACCAGTGTATCGATAATTTTCTTAACATTCACTAGTTATTCTCCAATATTTCTGATTGACTTAAAGGTTCCAGATCTGTTCTCTCTAATCTGTGGACTTTTGAGCACCAAAAACTGCAGATCTGCGCAAAAAGGTTACCGGTAGATAGCATGCACACATAAATCTGGTAGAGTGACCCTCTGTGTATCACAGGAAATCATAATTACAAATGACTGCAAGACACTTAAAAAATACAAATAGCAGGGGATGCACTAATTGCAAAAATATACCACTTCAACTTTATGTATCTTTGACTTAGGAGTCCTTTGATTTTAATTGTGGCTTGACTTTACTGATTGTGGAACAATCAGGGAACTGAACACAACAATAATTTTCAATGGTCATAATGGTGACCTTTTTTAGACCAACATGGGCAGAAGTGCTTGTCAGAAAAATGCAAAAAAAAAAAACCTGTCACAGAACTTGAATTCAATAAAACCTGCTGTCATCTGAAAGCAAACAAGAGTTCTGCATTACTAGCCAGCACACCACCTATTGGACTGAGCTGCAAAACTCTAGAATGTGAGGGGCCCTTTTGTGCAGGAATTATAACCACTGCAGCGATTATCAATACTAAACGTGTATGACATGACTATAGTGTAAGCTAGATGTTATCCTAGAAGACAGGATTATCCACAATAGCAGCAGTTTCAATTGAAGTTTTTTAATTGGAGATCCCACTCATGATGACAGACATTTCATGTTCATGATCTTGTACAGGATGCATCATAAAAAACACTTCATCTCGTCTCTATGGAATGATCACATGTTACCCTGCACGCTGTGTATCAATGACAGCCATTCCATAGCTGGGAAAATACAGTTGGGCTAAACTTTCACGGATGGCAGATTTTGTGTTTTTTTTTCTATTGCAATCAAATTTTTCTCTGTAGTTAATTAGGCAAAAAGTCTGTATGCAGCAGTTTTAACCATTCCATATCAAGGTCCCCTCAGAAACAGCTAGGAAACCTCTTTTTCTGGATATCAAAGGGTTAAGAATCTCGGGGTCGGGCTATACTTGGCTATTGCATTACCAATTTAATAATCAAGTGTGCACAGCATTATATATATTTCATAACAGCAATAAGCATGAGCTCACCACCCTACAAAATAAAATAGAATTTCCGTCAGTCTGTGGTTTGACTTAGAGACTCTTTCCAGCTTGTATCTGTGCACCTTAAAGGGCATGTCCACCCCAAAATTTAACTTTTGATATGTGGTAGGGCATGCTGCCCCAGCCCCAACCGCATTAATATAATTGTTAGAAAGTCCCCCGATTCTTACTTACCTGCCATCTCTCCCCTGCTGCAGTGTTCAAGCCCTCTGCTTGCATGGAATTAAAAGCAGGGGGCAGGACCGGCAGCCGCGTCCGTGATTGGCTGAGAGGCAGGGAGGGCTGCACTGAGCATGCCTCAACCTTGATGAGGTTGAGGAAGTCTCAGGCACAGCATGAGTCACACACTGCTCCTACACAGCAGTTTCCTGGACTTTGGAGGGGCACAGCAGGGGAACTATTTTGAGCAGGAATGTAAGGTAAGGATTGTTTTAAACTACTTGATGTGGCCAATAAGGGGTTCAATTTTAGTTTTGGGGGTGGACATGCCCTTTAAATTACATAACAGCGAGCTATTAAAACTTGAGTGATGTAAGTCCTTACTCAAATGTCAAACCTAGAAGGCATACACACACTCCAGCTATCATTAAACCAACAGTTACACTGTGTAAAGAGAGAATACACAAGCACAATTATTATTGTACACAATTTTCATACAGCACAATACAGTAGTAGATCAAACATCTACATGTACAAACAAACATCAAATCATCTGATTGGTTGAGGCAAATTAACATCTCAGGCAAATTTTTTTGCACCTCTTATTATTAAAGGGTATCTCCACTCGTTTTTCTAAGTTTTCGTAATCCAGTTCTATTGAAGAACGGGAGGTAAAGGAGCTGTGCCTTACCTTCCGTTCTTCATTAGAACACACGAGAAGGTATGAACTTACCCGCTCGCTTGCTCCCCCGGCGCTTGGTCAGACAGGTCCCGACGGACCTTGTCTTTCTATGCGCATAGATCGCGCATGCACATAGAAGACAAGGTCCGTCGGGACCTGTCAGACTAAGCGCCGGGGGAGCGAGCGAGGAGCGGGTAAGTTCTTACCTTCTCTCCTGGCTCCTGTGTGTTCTATTGAAGAACGGAAGTAAGACACAGCTCCTACCTCCGTTTTTCAATAGAACTGGATTACGAAAACTTAGAAAAACGAGTGGAGATACCCTTTAAGCCAGGATACATGTCCATATATGTTAGAGTCACCTAGGGTCTGATTGGGCAGGTTTGAAAATATTGGTAATTTTTCTTGATACCTGTGCATGTATTAATCTGCTATTGAATACAATCAATGTGCCTTTGTGAACAGAGACATTGATAACTGTTACCTCAACATTAAGGACCAGGCCATGTGAATTTTCGTGCATTGTTAGTGTGGCCACATCCTAAGGCTGGGTACACACCAGCCGATATTTTCGGACGATTGATTCACGGCACTTTCGGCTGGTGTGGGGCGGCCAGCCGCAACAGATATCGATCGTTCCTTTGTCCGGATCGGACGAACTATCGGACGCGTCGGAAAATTCCAGTCACTCATGCACTTCCCTATGGGGCCACACGATTGATCGTTTGCAAATTCGGCCGCGGCAGAATTGTCCGCGACCGACAGACATTTGTCCCGGCCGAGCGCTCTCTCGTAGCAAGTGCACGGTCAGGACAAATAGCCTGGCTGTGTGTACCCAGCTTAAGAAACTGTTAGTTAATTGCTATAAGGGCTAGGCCACACTGCTGTAATTTTTCTTCGTTTGCGCTTTTTAAAAAATCATTGAAAACGCGTTGCGATTTGCGTTACGCATTTTTAATCGCAACCGCATGCGTTTTCCTGTACCTAATGAAGAAAACGCATGCGCAAATGCAACAAAATTGCACATGAAATTGCATGCAATTTCATGTGCAATTGTGCTGCAGTGTAGCCGTGCCCTAAGGGAACAAATATAGCTTGAAGGTTAGCACAGGGTCAAACATTTGGTTAATTAGGTAGAATTATTAGAAAAGAATAATATAATATAATAACATGTCCACCCTTAAAACAAAAAAAAATGTGAATTGCCAGTTATCTGCCCACAACCCCAACTGGTATTTTTACCAGTTTATTACATGCATTTTCAACCAGATATTTAATAATAAGTTCCTTTCTGGCAAAGTTATCTGCCTCCTCACTCTGCCTAATGAGCTGTTTATAAGCTTGAGCATGTGCAGAGGATGCAGCAGGTGAAAGAGCAGTCAAACATTGGCTTTGATGCCAGTTGTAACAGCCTTGATTGATTGATTGGATGGAGGGAGGGGCCAGCTTACTCTGCCAGAATGGCATTTCTAACGATAAGAACTTTTATTCAATCTCCCTAATTTTGTGTTTATTGGGCATGTTATTTGAAAATTCTGTAGTTGGGTTTCTATTTGTCTAGGTTCAAAGGAGACCAAAACTTGAAGATCAGCAGTAGAGCACTGACGATCAGTGTATTAACTTTCTCATTCTTAAAACTTTGATGACAAATGCTAATGGGTATCAGAAGCACTGATAGTCCTGCATTTCCTTTTTTCGTCAATGGGATGACCTCGGGTGGAAGTGGTCTATGTGTGCTCCAACTTCCGTTTGACCGTCAACCAATTGAAGAGAGATACTGCCAACAGGACTGGTAGACATCATGTTTATACGTATCAAAGGAAAAAAATCTTTACATTCTGTCATTGGCTGCAATGTCATCTGTTACATCCATGACTGACAGCTGCTAACTGGAAACAGGGAGAAGAAAGAAAGGGAACACAACATCAGGAAGCATTTCAGGTTAGGTCAGACTTTCAGAATTGTAACTATTGCAGATTTTGGGTTTGGGGGTGATTTACGTATTTGATTTACGCCGCAAGCAGAGGGCCGGCAGCGCGGCGGAGGAAAGAGGGGAGGTAAGTAAAGGTTGGGCACTTTCTAAAAGTATAAATATACGCGGTGGGGCTGGGGGGACAGGGCAATCATATAATGAAATTTAGTTTTAGGGTGGATTACCCTTTAAGTAAACTATAACTGGAGTGGGCTAGGGTTCCCTACACTACGAAAAGGGTTAGTGTAGAGAAAAGGCACCATGAGGAATCCAGAGGAGGGAGGGCTCCCCTGCGCCTGCCAGAAACCTCTCGGAGGCAGAGAGGATGCAGGGACCCTATGACTCATGATACTTCCTGGTCTTCACTTTTTTCAGCTTTGAAACATCACTGCAGGAAAACAATTTGGAGCAGAGATAATGTAAGGTAAGGATTATTTAACACCTTCACTAAGATGTCTGAACTTCGCAAAATCCGGTCCCTGAGGATCACCGAATTCGAAAAAATTCGAAATCCGCGAGCAGTACCCATTAAAACCTATTAAAATGAAAGTAGGCAAAAAACCTTCGAAAAACGAGGATTATTGAAAATACGAGGATTCTTTTGAAAATACGGACCCAAAATGGTGGCTTGTCCCTTCCAATAAATCCGTCATATTTTCCTGTATTTTTGAAAATACGGGAAATCCTCGTAATTTCAAAATTTTCGAAAACGCGGTCGGAAAGTTCGGAGCGGAAACCACGGAAAATCCGGATATCCGCCGTTCACGAACGAGGTAAATCCACCGCGGATCGGGTTTAGATCTGCGACTGGGCCATCAATACACTTCACAGTGGAGCCAGTAGTGGGTAAATTTTTATTTTGGGTGGACATAACAACTGCATCTATATTATATTCCCTGACCTTTATTAGCTGGCAGCTAGGATGTTAAAAACATTAAAACATAATTACTCCAATCATGCTAGCATCCCTAACCCTCACTGAGCCGCATTGAGAGGAGTGACGTCAATCATCGAGCGCGTATGGTATCATGTGCACCTCCTGAGTTATGCCTCCAAGTTGATTCGGACTGAGTCATGACTTATATGCCGCCTGTGCTGTGAGATAACGGATCTCCTGACAGATAAAGTACCGTATATACCGGAGTATAAACCGAGTTTTTGCAGGCTGAAAAATCAGACTGAAAACTCAGACTCGGTTTATACTCGAGTCAGTACCTTACCTGAGCATTCCGGCAAGCCGCACATCTTTCTGTACTGGCGCCGGCCGGGTCCTGAAGGTCACTGCTGGCGCCAAGCCCGGCGCCGGGCAGTGAAGTCAGCCGGCGCGCCAGTGCCAGAAAGATCGCGCGGCTGCCGGAATGCTCAGGATACACGCACCACCTTACCTGCAAGATGGATACTGCACCTTACCTGCAATGCTCAGGAATACCGCACCTACCTTGGATGGAGGGAGAGCCACAGGGAGAAGACACGAGCCCACAGGGAGAAGAGACACAGGGAGAAGACAGGTCAAACTGAACTGGGTGGGAGGGTGAGGGGGGCATTCAAGTGTTGGAAACTGTCAACTACCAATGCTTTATTAGCTGGGAGTTGTGTAGTTCCAAACATCTTGAATGCCAAGTTTCGACCCTCGGTTTATACTCGAGTCAACAACTTTATTTTAGGATTTTAGGTGAAATTGGCGTACCTCGGTTTATATCTGGGTCGCTTTAACTCGAGTATATACGGTGATAGAGATGCTACAATTGTTGTAGGCACTATTTAATATTGTTCAGTTTGATCATATGACGGACTCTTTGATTAGGGATGCTAGCATGATTGGGGTAATATTATGTGTTTTAAATGTTTTTAACATTCTATGGTTTAAAGGGCACTATAGTAGGAAAATGAACTTTTTTTTTCTTTTTTCCTTCAGTGTTCTATAATTCCCACAACCCCCAGAGTGTCTTCACTTTTTCAGATTCCCTCTTGTCCTGAGATACACCAGTTAGAAGAATACGTGATTGCATTCCTCTACTCCTACTTGGACTGTCAATCAAATCCCTGTGACGTGATCCCCTCCCTGCTCTGTAATAAACATAGAGATAACAGCAGGGGGAGAGAGATAGCGTTGACGGTAGATATAAGGCTGCACTTGACCCCCCTTCTTAATAGTTTCACATGATGACTTGATAGGTCACAAAGTGAGAGATCGTAAACTGTACTGTTCTCTCCTTCTTCCGTGTCTCCAGGACAGCTGCTTTTATTGGCCACAGGCAGTGGGGTGTGTTTTTCAGGATGTTGAACTTTTAACTCCTACTGCACATGATAAGCTTGTCGGTTAAGCGGGAGTTGAGGAGTGGAGTGGAATGGCGGAGGTAACAGAGGGGAGGGGGAAGGGGGGAGTTGATGCTGCACAGGTCTGACACCATGGTTAAACAGAGTCACTGAGCAGAGATAGGATTAAGGCAGCACAGAGTACATCAATTTAACGTGCTAAGGGGCAATGTGTTTTTTTTTCAATATAGATGCCCTTTGAGCACGTTATGTCCCAGCTAATAAAGGGATATGTGATATTTTACAATATAAAATGTGCAGAGTTTGTTATGGGACTCTTTTAAATGTCTTTTATTTAGTACGGGGTATTCATAAAAGTTCTTATCGTTTAAAATGGTGCTAAATTTGTCCCAACCAATCAGATCTTATTTAAACATTGAAAGCTAAAATCTTAATTGGTTGGGGCAAATTTAGCACCATTTTAAACGATAAGAACTTTTATTGAAAACCCTGTAAGTTATATTGTCCATTCTAGCACCTCCACTCTATCTATAGGGTTAAATATGCTTTTATAATTCTACTAGTGCCCTAGCAAGATCTATTTATCACAATGCAGCCTATGGCGATATCTGGGTACCGGGATGTGCTTATATACATTTTTAGCTGTGAGTCATTGCTATCGCTTTTTTTATCCATAAAAGAAGACAAATGTTGAGCATAGAAATATTGTGTCTCCTGCCAACAGATGTATGGAAACAGTTGTATACGCTCTTGCTTGGGTTGCTACTCATTACACAGTTTCACAACAAACAGATATCCAACCTGTGGCCAATGAGTTGAGAGGCACCTACAAGTACCAATATCTTTATAATAAGTTTTGCTTTTAATCCTTTAGTGGGGGAGGTGTTTAAAGAGCTCAACTGCCTCAATCGGAAACAGAAATACTCGTTAGATTTAAGCCTGTGTATCCTGAGACTTTTGTGATCCTGGTTAAGGCAGAATTAGGAGAAAATTGCAATGTTAAATCTAAAGGCAGAGTTTGAAGAAAACAAGCTATGACCCCATATTAAAGGGATGTCCGCCCTAAAAAAAAACCCTGGTCATTTGTCAGTTTCCTGCCCCCAGCCCTAACTGAATATTCAACACATTATTGGAAACTAGAGTAGAACGTGTCCCTTTCTCTTAAGGACCTTGATCTCAAGGACATAGAAAAAGGACATTTAATCATTTGATGGTTGATGGTGTGTGTGTAAAGTTTGAAAATTAGTATTGTTTGTACTATGTTAAGGACTGTGTGTGCAGTAAGCCGATTAATCTTTCTTTCTTCCAGTTAAAGGGGTGCGCTGGGCTTCTATATTCTAGTATTTCACCTGTTGTAATCACAAACCGGTTGTGAAAGCTAATAAGTAGTTGTTGTTTTTCCCTTCTCCTGGGTCTTGCATAATTGGTGTGGGGGCTGGGGCCTATTAGTTAAATAGGATTCACATTGGTTGGACCTGTGGTTTGGACCTAACAAAAGGAAGTTTCCTGTGAGTGGAACGTGTATAAGGTCCCATGTTTCAAAGGACCTTGATCTCAAGGACATAGAAAAAAGGACATTGAAAAAGGTTTGTGCGTCACTGTGCTGGTGTTGTGTATAGAAGGGGCAGTTTTGTCGGTATCATGCAATGGCATCCTGCCACATGTATAGGAACCTGGAGCAGACGTTCCAGGGAACCATGTCTGGGTCAGGTGTGAGTGGGTTGTCCGTTGGAAGCTGAGGTGGAGAGTTCTAAGGGGGCAAGCTTGCAGCATTGCAGGGATTTTGCAAAACGGGGGGTCAGCAGGCACTGGCTGGGGCCACAGTATAGAGGTGGGTGGGAAGTGGGACAGGAAGGTTGAGGGGGGGTAGTTTTGTTAGGGTTACTAGGGAAGGGGGACGGAAGGTGAGGGTGGCTTCTTCCCAGATTGCCCATCCAACATATTTTCCGCCTTAGGTAATGAAGTGGAGGAGGGACACTCAGAATTAGGAGGGGGCTAGTCCCTTGAGCACCTAGGGGAATGCCATCTCTGATACAAGGAGGAGGAACGAAGGATCATGAATGCAAGGCAGGTGGTAGTGGTAGGGGACTCATATAAGAAGGTAGGTAGGGTAATCTGCCGCCAAGACCCTACATGCGAACTGTGTATTGCCTCCCTGGTTGGTAGGGTTCGAGCTTGTGGATTGTGTGACAGATTATTGGATGGGGCCGGGTGTGACCCGGCGGTTGGTTCACATGGTGCCAATGACAAAGTTAGAGGAGGAGGTGAGGGTCCTTAAACATATTTTCCGAGAGCTAGGGCCAGTTAAGGGCCAAGTTTAAAAGCAAGGGACCTCCAGGGTAGTGTTTTCAGAAATACTACGCGCAGCCACACTGCTCAAGCCAGGGAGACAGCGGGAACTTAGGGAGTTAGTGGTGGCAAGAGGAGTGGTGATAGGAAGAAAGGGTTTGGATTTAATAAGAACTGGGCAGACTTTGCTGTCGGCCACAGGCTCTTTAGTAGGGGATGGGTGACACCTCACTGATGGCGGTGCAGCTGTTTAGGGAGAAGATGACTAGAGGGGTTGGACGAGATTTTAAATAGTTTGGGGGGAGGGTATACAGTTACACTGGGATAGATAGCCCAGGAGGAATCAGGGTGTAGATGGGCCAGTGGCGGGCGGAAATGGGGGTTTGGGCAAGCATAGGGATAGGGAGGCATGTGGTATAAAAGTGTATGAATAAATTACAGGAGATATGTTTGCAAATGCGAGAAGCCCTGGCTGACAAAATGGGTGAATTGGGAAATTATTGGCATTAATGAAAAGTATGATGTAATAGTAGTAGAGCAGAAACGTGGTTGACAGGGGCGTATCTAGGGTTCAAGAAGATGAGGGCACCGCTGGGCACCCCCAGCGCGCGCAAAATTTTCGGCCACGCCCCTTTCCGCCCAATTAGGTCACACCCATAAGTACTAATGAGATGGCCAAAAAAGACACAGAACAGACAGATAGTAACCACAACATAGAAAACAGCCGATAGTGATAAACAGACAGAAAGACAGTGAAATAGACAGACAGAGATAGAGATTTGATAGAGAGACGACAACACATTAGATGAAAAACCACAACAGCCCACAGTAAATGGCAATATCATATATGATGAACGTAGCATCTGTATCTTTAACGTATAGGTTGTGTCATTGTAGTCAGTCGCCTTGGCCATACCTTATGGCACAGGGAGTCCATCTGTACCTTTTACATGGACCCTCTGCCCTATCATTCTGCCCTCTCTCTCTCTGCTATCTATGCGTATCTAACTCTGCTATCTATCGATCTATCCATCTATCTAACTCTGCTAATCTATCTTATCTATCTAATTCTTTAATATCACTCCTAGATCTAATCGATCTCTATCTAACTCTGCTTTCTTCTATCTATGCTTCTAACTCTGCTATCATCTATCTAACTTGCTATCTATCTATCTATCTTAGCTACTCTACTATTATGATCGATCTATCTTATTACTAACTCTGCTACGTTATCTATCTACTCTAGCTACTCTATCTATCTTTTACATCTATGTTCCTATCTACTGTCTATCTATTACAACTCTGCTATTATCTCGACTTCTATCTATCTCTCTATCTCGCCCTCTCCTGCTACTCTATCTATCGATCTATCTATCTCTATCTATCTATCTGTCCCTCTCTCTCGCTTCTATTATCTAAACTCTGCTAGCTATCTATCTATCTGTCCCTCTCTCTCTCTGTGCTACTACTATCTATCTAACTCTGCTATCTTCAACTCTATCTATCAACTCTGCTATCTATCTATCTAATATCTGCTATCTATCTCATCTAACTCTATCTATCTATACTAACTCTGCTACTATCTGAACTCTGTACTAGCTTCTATCTATCTATCTATAGCTATCTTATCTACTCTTATCTAACTCTATCTATCTATCTACTACCTGCTACTGCTCCATTACTCTGTACACCTCTGGCATCCTTATCGTATCTACTCTATTATCTGACTACTTCATGCGATCTAAGTTAATCTGATCTTATACTGCTTATCTATATCTAACTCTGCACACCTCTATATCTAATCTATTCTATCTTCAACTCTGCCGTTTCTACTGAATCTACTAATCTAATATCATACTATCTACTCTGCGGTATCTATCTAACTCTCTATCTATCTTCTGTAGGACAGTGAGACCCCAGACAGTCGATTAGGGAAGGCGCGGGGGGAGCGCGAAGAGTGCCGTCTGTAATTTCTGTCGCCGTCGCGCGCGTTGACGTACATCGCGCCGCGGAGGTGCACCCGGGGCAGTTCCGGAACTAGGGCAACAGTCAGTAAAAACATTCGGGCACTTTGCAAACACATCGGGGCACGTGCCCCGACTGTTTTTCTAACGTAGATACGCCACTGGTGGTTAAATACAGTTCTCACGAATGGGCTTGTAAATTTGGAAGGATATGCCTGTGTTTAGGCGGACAAGAGAAAAAAGGAAAGGAGGGAGGGAGTAGTTGTGTTTATGTGAAAAAAGATGGAAGCAATTAAAAGAAGAGATTCTGGTGATATGGATGTGTGAAAGTGGAGTCAATATGGGTCGATATTAAGGCACACAAGGAAAGGGGTGGTAATGTCTTGTTGGTGTCTGCTATAGCCGCAATAAAGCGAGCAGAGAGGAAGGTGAGTCAACTTGCATATTAACAGTGGCAAGGGCTGCAAGTTTGGGGAGTGTGCTTCATTATGGGACTTAAACTGATATTGATTGGTGAGTGGAACTGGCCATCACAGAAAAAAGGAGAGAGATTCCTGCAATTTGGCTTGAGGATTATTTTATCCTAGGTGGTTGAGTTTCCTACTAGAAAAGGAGCTATCGTGTGGATCTGGTAATATCTAAATCATGGACCATTATAGATATAAAGGTACCTGGAGGCTGTAGGGAAATAGGACAATGAATCGTGCGTCTTGGATTTTTGTTTTAAAGGAACAGTGCGCTGGGTTAACAAAGACCTTTAATTTCGGGAAGGCAAATTTTCCCAGTTTAAAAAAAGCACTCTTCAGAATGGCACTGGGCTAATGTATTATCAGGAAAGGTACTAACAGAGTGGGCGTGTTTACGGGGATATTTATTAAAGGGCATTCCACCCCAAAACTAAAAATTTAACCCCTTACTGGCACACAATCAAGTAGTTTAATTTAAAACAATCCTTACCTTACATTCCTGCTCAAATAGTTCCCCTGCTGTGCCCCTCCAAGTCCAGGAAAGACTGTGTAGGAGCAGATGGGTGACTCATGCTGGCCTGAGATCTCAACCTCATCCAAGGTTGAGGCATGCTCAGTGCAGCCATCCCTGGCCTCTCGCCATCACGGACGCGCTGCCGGTCCGCCCCTGCTTTCAATTCCATGCACGCATAGGGCTGACCTGCAGCAGGGGAGAGAGGGCAGGTACGTAAATCGGGGGACTTTCTAACACTTATATAATGCGGTTGGGCTGGGGGAGCAGAACTACCACATATCAAAGTTAAATTTTGGGGTGGACATGCCTTTAAGCCAGTTCACATCTAATATTAACCACTTGGGAAATAATCAAAAAAAAAATCCGCGCCCATGTGGCTGAATTCTGAGTATAAAGAGGCAAATGGAAAGGAAGAAAGGCATTTAAAAACTTTAAGGCAGAGGAACGGAAAAGGCCTTTAGGATTTATAAAAACTGTAACAAGGAGTGTAAGAAAGCAATCAACCTAGCTAAAATTAATAATTGATTAGGATAGCTGAACAAAGCATCACTAAGCCTAAATTATTTTTTAAGTATATTAATAGTAAGAAGATAAGACTGAGAATGTGGCACCATTAATTAATGGGGATAAGTTAGTTACGGAGGATGGCGATAAAGCAATGTCTTGAATACTTTTTTCCCCTCGGTATAACTATAGAAGATCCAAGTACAAATATCATAGAGTATAGTAGCAATAATGGTATAAAAGATTTTAAGTGTCCTTAGTTAACCGAGGATATGGTACAGAAAAAACTAAATAAGGTTACATATTATAAATTTCCTGGACCGGATATGATAAACTACACCCTCGGTACTTTAGGAGCTAAGTTCAGTTTTATATCTAGGCCATTGTTTCTTTTTTTGTAGATTCCCTCCATGTCCGGTGGTATGCAGGCTGATGTTATCCAATATTCAAAAAGGTAGTAGTTCACAGACAGGTAATTACAGGCCTGTAAGTTTAACTTCAGTGGTGGGGAGATCCTGGAATTTTATAAGGGAACGTGTTCTAGAGTAGTTTCAAGGACTGACATTATAAGTAGTAACGAGCATGGAGTTTTAGGAGGAATAGATCTTGTAAACTAACTTGCTTGGCTTTTATGAGGAAGAGTAAGAGAAATTTAGACTCTCGCATAGCAGTAGATGTAGTTTTACTTGGATTTTGCAAAGGTTTTGATACGTCCCCCATAGGGCACTCATGATAAGTTGAGGTCGTTGGTCTGAGGAGTCAAATTTGTAAATGGATAGAAAATTGGTTAATGAATAGGATGCAGAAGTAGTTGTAAATGGCTTATCATTATGGACTAAGGTGCTAAGTGAACCTGTGTTGGGGCCACTTCTATTTAATCTATTTATTAATGATTGGAAGTGAGTATTTGTCAGCAGGTTTTGTGTTTGCTGATGACACAAAACTTTGTCGACCATTATAACTTCAGAGGATGTGCAATCGTTGCAGGGGGATCTAGAAGATTGTCACATTGGGCTGCTAAGTGGCAGATGAGATTCATCGTTGATAAATGTAGGTGATGCATTTTGGACTTAAAAATCTTGTGCTACTTATACTATAAATGGCTCTGTTTAAGGGAATCCCTGTTGGAAAGGGACCTTGGGTTTTGGTTGGATAACAACTTAAAGGTAGCAAGCATGCCATAGTGTATAAGAGAGGGTATGTGATTCAAGGGACGGAGAATGTAATTCTTAATCCTCTTTACAAGCATTGGTTAAGGCCTCATTTGAATATGGCAGTTTAATTTTGGATCCTGTTCAGAAAGGAATCTTTGAATGGAAGGGTTTCAGAAATGCAACTAAATTATAAGGGATGTGGTTGAGCTTAAATATGAAGAGAGACGGAATTGACATTATGTACGCTGAAGGAAAACGGAGCTTGCTGGGGATATTCATTACTGGTGTTAAAATCATTTACAAGCGGCCAGTAAATAAACTATTGGGCTTGTCACCATAAACATCTCAGAAGGATCACCCCTTAAGACTTGAAGAAAAAAAGTGTTAGGCTTCAAGTTCGGAAGGGTTTTTTTTCACGTGAGAACGGTTAAAGCTATGGAACTATTCTTCCAGTGGCCAACAATTTTGTTGTGGCAGGTTCATTGTCAGTTGTCAAAACAGAACTGGATGAGTTTCTGCAAAAGGGAAAATGTGTGCAGTTTGGTATTGATAACATAAGTAAGTTGATCCAGGAAATTCCGATTGCCATTGGAGTCGGGAACGATTTTGTTTCCACCCCTTCAAAATTTGGTAGGGATTTTTCTTCCTCCTGAATCAACGTTAGGCAGGAGAAATGAGGAATTCCTAGGATGGATGGAAGTGGATGGCACGTATGTCTTTATTCAACCGCAAATCCTATACTATACTATTACTATCTATAATTGAAAACTACCCAGATATTTAAGGGCATGTATTACTGTAATCCAACTTACATTACAAATTTCAATGTAATTACTAGCTTGTAAAAAGAAGGTTTTTTTTGTCCTTGCACCTCCCATACCTATACCTTACTTCTTGAAGGGTTTCTGTCCTCCGTTCTGCTCCTCCTGTTTTCAGCTTTTGCCCATGAGATTGGCTCTTTGCAACAAATACTGCCTGTTCACAGAGTGCGCTTCCGAACATCCGCCCAAGCGTGCACGCAATAAGACATCTCGCCAAAATGTGACGTGACCTGACCGTCACATCGTGCTCTCTGCGAATGGGACATGTGATCTTTGGCAAGCGTAATTTGCATTAAAACAAAAAAGCTTTACCTTTTTAAAGCCTAAAGCTATTCATAGTAATAGTAAGGTTGGATTTTCAGTGTACCATACCCTTTAAGAAGCGGTGGTGAGTTACACGGTTTTGCTTGTCGGAGTCTGTTTACATTTCGTGTGATGGGTAAACGTTTTTACGTACAGTTTTATAGTATAAGTTTTAAACTACCTGCGCAGATCATGTGGGGTTGGGTGTCGGGTTCTGGTTAATTTTAGGTGCAGTAACGGGATTTACAGGTACAGGATGAGTCTGAAAATAAGTCCCTCTCAGAATTTAATCTGGCCTTTGTGCTGCCACTGTTGGAAATCGATAACGCCCTGCTTAAGAAATGACTGAACAAACAAAAAATGCGGCCCACCAGTGTTCCTAGTTTATATAAAAGATTCTTTTTTTTATGTTTTTTCTATTTTAATTGCACATCTGTAGCATTTTTTATTAAAATAACCCGACCCCCAATATCATACTATTCAAATGATAGATGTAGACATGCCCCCTTTGGTTTTTGCCCATATACAAAAAGGTGTGCGAGGAGGATTTTCTTTTTTAGCTACAAACTACAATTCTCACAATAATACCAACCCCTTTTAATTCCCAGCGTGAGGAGCCAAATTTTTGGAGTTTCCTGAACATGAGATCACAGTGTCAGAACTGTTAAAAGAATTAAGGTGAAACATGAAATTCTTAGCGGAGGATAAAGCACAGTGGTATTGCTTTACATCTGCACAGCACGTTATTATGGGTTGTTCTTCTATTCGTATATAAGCTAAGAAACCGAGGTGCCTGGGCCATCTTCTAAAAACACATAAAAACACTGGAAACCGCTTCACTATAATTTATTTATTAGGCGAGTGCTGGCCTTTTAAACATCAAGCTTAGGACTCACAACAACTGTAAGTGGTAATACTTGGCAGTTAATCAGTATGTTTCCCTAAGAGTCTTTTAGGCCGGCGGCCCCACCAGGCTACTTTTTCATGCCCCTAGCCTGGAAAAAAATTTCTGAGAGAACACTACGGATTTAAAAGAATTTTAGAACGTATGGTTGATAGATAGTGTGCCAATAGTTCAGTAAAAACTCCCGCCAAAACTGCTCACCAGCTCCGCACCCCTTTTTTTTACACCCGTGCAGAATATTTTCAGCACGTAACTAGCTATTTCCAAGATTTTCACTCAAGGCCAACAGAAAGGGATTCACATTTGCTTGTGCTGCTATGTTACATGTTACACTTGCTCAGATTTGACGAACTACAATCACCTGCATTACTACACACATGGAATGATGGGAGTTATAGTTTTGCCAAAACATCTGTGGGACAAATAGTTAGACATCCCTACCTATATAAGAGCCATGATGCCTGCACATTTTACCTTACCACATACCAAAAGTTCCCCGTCTGAACCTCAACCACCCGGTACTTTTTCATGCACACGGCTAATCTTTCTGCCCCGAGCGTAAAAAATTCTGGGCGAGACACGGGTAAATACATTTTATTCTACTGGATAGGAAAACAAGCTCTGTACCATGAATGTTGACTTAATATCCTTATCTTAAAAATGGTCCTTCCAGAAAGCTTGTTCCAGAGACTTAACCTTAAATAAGGAACTTCACACAGGAAAGCTGCCTATAGCCACATTGGGGCTACTTGATAAAGGATGGTAACATCAAGCAGATACCTAGCAAAAGCTAGATGTACATTGTCCTAGCATGACAGTTGGGGAACTGCTCAGTCAAATTTTTTAGCCACACGGCAACCTGCCCTTTGACATGATCGCAGATTAGTAATGAAGTAAACCAGATCAACCCTTTAACTAGGGTCAGATATACTCGCTCATGTAAACAGGAACAAACGCATTTCAAATCAACTGATTTTCCTTTAATTTACCCAAGTTAAGACATTCAATGCTAGGTTCTCACCCTGGGTTTACATTAATTGGCTAAACAACACAAAGTTGCATATTTCCCGTCTTCACAGCAGGCAGGCCAACCTAAGTGACAGACTTGCACTGCACAACTTTCCATTAGAGTGGGCACATCACTCCTGTATCCACTGCACACAGGGATCGGTCCACGAGGGGAGCAGATAAGACAGCTGGCACTTTGTGGTACTGGTCTTGTCGAACTAAGTAAACCCCAAGGGGTTAGCTAGGACCTAGTCTGGGTACAGTCAAAGTGAGAGGGGATGTGTTGGGGAATCTAATCTTCCCCTTTAATAAATGATAAGATTCATTTTTTAAGGTGGGACGATAAGCTCACCTAAAGGAGAACACAAAATCTCAAAAAATAAACAACAAAACACTTTCTTTGGCGCAGCTATAAAGGCTGTCTTTTCATTGAACTTCAAATTCTCCCACAAATAACTCCATTATCATTCTTGTTCCTATGCATGGGGGGCATATGGTCATGATACGGGGTACGATGCTCTGTCCACGGTTAGGTTGGGGAACACCCTAATTGATTGTTTTGTTGTACTTGTAACTTTTTTGTATGAACAGTTAGGCCAATGACACATAGCCAGTCTCAGCTTTAGAGGAATTACAGAAAAAAATGATATAAACATAAAAAACCCGGTTAGAAATATTAGCAATTAGTTCAGTTTGATAGCTTTGCATAGAGATGTAAGAACTTATCACTGCAGCTTAATGCAAAAATCGCTTGCTTTTCCTAAAAAAAAGTGGGAACACGGACCCTTAATTAAAGGTCATGCCCCCACACAACATCAAAGCGATGGGACAGGCTGACACCTATGACCTATGTAGCCTATGATTAAATACATAAAGAAAAATCAAGAGTCCCATAACAACTCTGCATACTCTATATTATATACATATCCTTTATTAGCTGGCATAGGATGTTAAAAACATTTAAAACATAATATTACTCCAATCATGCTAGCATCCCTAACCCTCACTGAGCCACATTGAGAGGCTGACGTCATCATCGAGCGCGTATGGCATCCATGTGCACCTCCTGAGTTACTGCCTCCAAGTTGATTCTGACAGTAGTCATGACTTTATATTCCGCCTGTCTGTGACTGATAACGGATCTCCTGACAGATAAGTAGATAGAGATGCTACTAATTGTTTGTAGGCACTATTTATATATTGGAAGGGGGGAGTGCTGCACACAGGTCTGACACCATGGTTAAACAGAGTCACTGACAGAGATAGGATTAAGGCAGCACAGAGTACATCAATTTAACTTTGCTAAGGGGCAATGTGTTTTTTTCACTATAGATGCCCTTTAAGCACGTTATGTCCCAGCTAATAAAGGATATGTATATATTTACAATATAAAATGTGCAGAGTTTGTTATGGGACTCTTTTAAATGTCTCTTTATTTAGTAACGGGGTTATTCAATAAAAGTTCTTATCGTTTAAAATGGTGCTAAATTTGTCCCAACCAATCAGATCTTATTTAACATTTGAAAGCTAACATCTAATTGGTTGGGGCAAATTTAGCACCATTTTAAACGATAAGAACTTTTATTGAATAACCCTGTAAGTTTATTATTGTCCCATTCTAGCACCTCCACTCTATCTATAGGGTTAAATATTGCTTTTATAATCTACTAGTGCCCTAGCAAGATCTATTTATCACAATGCAGCCTATGGCGATATCTGGGTACCGGTATGTGCTTATATACATTTTTAGCTGTGATCATTGCTATCGCTTTTTTTATCCATAAAAAGAAGACAAATGTTGAGCATAGAAATATTGTGTCTCCTTGCCAACAGATGTATGGAACAGTTGTATACGCTCTTGCTATGGGTTGCTACTCATTACACAGTTTCCACAACAACAGATATCCAACCTGTGGCCAATGAGTTGAGAGGCACCTTACAGTACCAATATCTTATAATAAAGTTTTGCTTTTAATCCTTTAGTGGGGGAGGTGTTTAAAGAGCTCAACTGCCTCAATCGGAAACAGAAATACTCGTTAGATTTAAGCCTGTGTATCCTGAGACTTTTGTGATCCTGGTTAAGGCAGAATTAGGAGAAAATTGCAATGTTACATCTAAAGGCAGAGTTTGCAGAAACAAGCTATGACCATATATTAAAGGGCATGTCCGCCCTAAAAAAAAAACCCTGGTCATTTGTCAGTTTCCTGCCCCCAGCCCTAACTGATATATTCAACACATTATTGGAACTAGAGTAGAACGTGTCCCTTTCTCTTAAGGACCTTGATCTCAAGGACATAGAAAAAGGACATTTAATCATTTGATGGTTGTATGGTGTGTGTGATCTAACTCTGCTATCTATCTATCTAACTCTGCTATCTATCTATCTAACTCTGCTATCTATCTATCTATCTATCTATCTATCTATCTATCTGTCCCTCTCTCTCTCTGCTATCTATCTATCTAACTCTGCTATCTATCTATCTATCTAACTCTATCTATCTATCTATCTATCTATCTATCCCTCTCTCTCTCTGCTATATATATATATCTAACTCTGCTATCTATCTATCTATCTAACTCTGCTATCTATCTATCTAACTCTGCTATCTATCTATCTATCTATCTATCTATCTATCTATCTATCTGTCCCCTCCTTCTGTCTCCTCCTGTTTTCAGCTTTGCCCCTTGAGATTGGCTCTTTGCCAAGCAAATACTGTCCTGTTCACAGAGTGTGCTCCATGACATCGCCGCAAGCGTGCACGCAATAAAGACATCTCGCCACAATGTGCGTGTACACTGCCGTCACATCGTGCTCTCTGCGAATGGGACAGTATTTGCTTGGCAAAGGAATTTGGCCAAAAAAACAAAAAAGACTTTACATTTAAAGCCTAAGCTATCTAGTAATAGTAAGTTGGATTTTCAGTGTACATACCCTTTAAGCAAGCAGGTGTGAGTAAAGGTTTTGCTTGTGAGTCTGTTTAATTTCGTGTGTGGGTAACGGTTTTATAGTAGGGAGTCTGAAAAACTACACCTGCGCAGTCAGTTGTGGGTTGGGTTGCGGGTCTGTTTAATTTTAGGTGCAGGTAACGGATTTACAGGTCAGGTATGAGTCTGAAAAATAAGGCCCTCTCAGGAATTTAATCTGGCCTTTGTGCTGCCACCTGTTGGTAAATCGAGTAATCGCCCTGCTAAGAAATGACTGAACCAAACAAAAAAATTGGGCAACACAGTGTCCCTAGTTTATCATAAAGATTTTTTTTTGATGTTTTTCTATTTTAATTGCACATCTGCATTTTTTTTAAATAACCCTGCCAATATCAATACTATTCAAATGATGATGTAGACATGGCCCCCCTTTTGGTTTAGCCCATATTCAAAAAGGTGGCGAGGAGGGAGTTTTCTTTTTAGCTAACAAACTACAATTCTCACAATAATCTAACACCCCTTTTATAATTCCCAACAGCTGAGGAGCCAAAGTTTGGAGTTTCCTGACATGAGATCACAGTGTCAGAACTGTTAAAAGAATTAAGGGTGAAAATGAAATTCTTAGAGGAGATAAAGCACAGGGTATTGCTTTACAGCTGCACAGCACTGTTATTGAGTGGGTGTTCTATTCTTACTAAAATAAGAACCGATGCCTGGGCCATCTTCTAAAAACAATAAACCCTGTAACCGCTTCTCTATAATTTATTTATTAGGCAGTGTGCCTTTTAACATCAAAACATACTATTTTTTTTAAACTTTTCACATTAAATAATCCTGTACTTCAATGTTTAATATAATCAATTTCCCAACAAGCTTAGACTACACAACAATGTCAGGGTACATATGGGTGGCGTTAAATCAGTGTTTCTCCCTGAGTCTTTTAGCCGGGCGGCCCACCGGACTACTTTTTTCATGCCACCCCCGCTCTGGAAAAAAATTCTTGAGAGAACACTGTGATTAAAAGAATTGAATTATGGTTTAATAGGTGTCCCAATAGGTCAGTACAAACTCCCGCCAAAACTGCTCAGTCCGACACCCTTTTTTACACCTCTGCAGAATATTTTAGCATGTTACTAGCTTTTCCAAGTTCACAGGCCACAAAAGGGTTCACATTGCTTGTGCTGCTATGTTTACATGGGTTACCTGCAGATTTGACGAACTACAACTCCCTGCATTCTACACCATGAATGCTGGGAGTTTTTTTTCAAACCTCTAGTGGGCAAAAGTTTAGACATCCCTGACCTATATGAAGACATGATGCAGTGCCATTTTCCTTACCACCAAATTTCCCCGTCCTACCCCACCCGGATACTTTTTCATGCCACCCGGCTACTTTTTCATGCACCGGCGAAAAAATTCTGGGGAGAACACTGGTAAATACATTTTATTCTACTGAGAGGAAAACAAGCTCCTGTACAATGTATAGTATGACTTAAATACCTTATCTTAAATTGGTCCTTTCCTAGAAAGCTTGTTCCAGATGCTTCACACCTTTAATAAGGAACTTCACCACAGTGAAAGCCCTGTATAGCCACATTGGGGCTACTTTTAAGGATGGTAAAATCACAAGCAGATACTAGAAAAATGCTATATGTAGCATTTTCCTACATGAAGTTGGGGAACTGCTCAGTAAATTTTAGCCAACGGCAACCTGCCTTTTAGCATGATCGCCAGATAGTTGAGTACACAGATCACCCCTTTAACTAGGGTCAGATACTGACTCACACGCTCATTAAACAGGAACCGCATTTTCAAATCAACTGCTTTCCTTTTAATGTACCCAAGTTAAGAAATTAAACGCTAGGTTCTCACCCCTGGGTTTACATTAGATTGGCTAGAACACACCAAAGTTGCAGATTTCCCGTCTTCACAGCAGGAGGCCAAACCTATGGGAAGACGTGCACTGCACAACTTTCCATAGATGTGGCACATCCTCTGTCTCACTGGCCCAGCAGGAGATAGGTCCAGAGGGGAGCAGATAGACAGCTGCAACTTTGTGGTATGTGTCTGCTAACTAAGGTAAACCCAGGGGTTAGGACCTAGTCTGGGTACATCAAAAGTGAGAGGGGATTGTTTGGGACTTTAATTCCCCTTTAACTAAATGATAAGATTCATTTTTTACAGGTGAGAGCGATAAGCTCACCATAATGAGAACAAAAATCTAAAAAATAAACAAACACTTTCTTTGGGCAGCTCTAAGGCTGTCTTTCATACCTTCAAATTCTCCCAAAATAACTCCATTATCATTCTGTTCCCTATGCATGGGGGGCATATGTAATGATACAGACCATGCTCTGATCACGGTTAGGTGGGGAACCCTAAATTAGGATTGTATTTGTGTACTTGTAACTTTGTTGTATGAAGCTAAGTTACCAATGACCCACATAGCATGTCTCCAGCTTATAGGAATACTAAAAAAATAAATTATATAACAAAAAAAACACCCGCTAGAATATTTAGCATAGTTCAGTTTGATCAGCTTTGCATAGAGATGTTAAGAAATTAGCACTGCAGCTTAATGCAAAAGATCTGCTTGATTATTCCTAACAAAAAAAGTGGAACACTGACCCTTTAATTAAAGGGCATGCCCCCCACCTTCAAAGCTATATTTTCCTTCTCCAAACACAAAGATTGTTATACTTTCTAAACTCTCTGGTTTACCAAACAACTGCCTGGCACCAATTCATCCATTCTCAACTCTGCTGCCAGGCTCATTCATTTCTCTTCTCGCTTCTCCAATGCCTCTCCTCTCTGCCTCTCCTCTCTGCCACTCCACTGGCTGGCCATTACACAAAGGATCCACTGCTTATCCTATCCTATAAAGCACTATCCAACACAGCCCCTCCATATCTCAGAGCTGATCCACCGACACCATCCCAGACACAACCTCCACTCCACAAATGACATCCTCCTCTAATCCACCCTTGTCACCTCTTCCCATGCCCGCATTCAGGACTTTGCTCGTGCTGCCCCTCTGCTCTGCAACTCCCTTCCTCCATCTGTCTGTCATTCACCGTCCTTTAATATCTTTAAACCTAACCTTAAAACCCATCTCCTCAGGCAAACATATAATGTGGCCTAGAGATGGCCGAACTTTCGAAAGTTCGATCCGTTTTCGAACTTTCGAACTATATGGAAAGTTCGAAAACGGACCCATTAAAGTCAATGGAAGTCAAATATTTCGAAAAGTTCTAATGAAATAAAATTAAAATATCAATGGTAACTTAATGTAAATGGCTGTGGGACCTGGGAAATGGTCTGGGGAACATGTTCGAATATCCAGGACATTCGAAAAATCAATTTTTCTCTCACTCGCGCTATTTTCGAGCTTGTTCGCGCCTAGGTACTTGCGGATTCGATGCTCGCGTATAGGCTTTAATGGACACTTTACTCGTAGATTCGATGTTCGCGCCTAGATACCATGGACATTTTACTCGCAGATTCAAACCTCGCGTATAGGTTTTAATGGACACTTTACTCGCAGATTCGATGTTCGCGCCTAGATACCATGGACATTTTACTCGCGGATTCGATGCTCGCATATAGGTTTAATGGACACTTTACTCGCGGATTCGATGCTCACATTCGCGCCTAGATACTATGAACATTTTACTTGCGGATTCCATGCTCGCATATAGGTTTTAATGGACCCTTTACTTGCGGATTTGATGTTCGCGTATAGGTATAATAGGCATTTTACTCGCACATTCGAACGGTCAAACATTCGATATTTATTGAAAGTCTGAAAATATCAAAAATCCAGGTCCGGGATAGTTCAAGAAGTCCGAATTTGTTCGAATTCGAATAGTTTGAGTTCTAGTCCATTTCTATTGTGGCCTAGACACCTCCTACTACCCAATATGATCCAACCCGCCTTTTACACTCCACTGCCAATTTATTTATAGCCTACCGATTCCCGTCACCTTATGTCTCACCCCATATGCTCTAGACTGTAAGCACTTTGGGTAGGGTCCTCTTTCCTATTGTATCATGGTATTGCTGACAGTAACTTATCACTGTGTGCTTATATTATGTAGCACCTGTGTATGTAACAAGTAAGACTTTGTATAACATGTATTACCCTGTATGTAATATATGATTATATAATTGTTAAGCGCAACGGAAGATGTTGGCGCTATATAAATCAATAATAATAACAATCCATGGTCCTTGAAGCCCCTTTTACCTGCTTGTCTCTGAGTCTACCACGTTGAAGATGGAATCTTGTTTGAGCACACACACTACTCAGCAGCCATGTACACACAGGTTAAATAGAACACGCACAAAAATATGTATGAATATAGGTAACATGGTATGTAGCACACAATAACAGATTAGAGAAAATATCAGCCCCCCCCAAAACCACCAGACATAAATTAAGAATTTAGAAATTTGTTTAGGGGTGCGCTGTCCATGAGAAATGTTGAAACAAATTGCTCAGGTCACTGTCTACCCCATGCAATGGAAAACTTTGCTTGCCACACCATGCCCATTAAACATTTTGTTTCAGGTGCCGTGTCCCCCATTTGAACAGTAAATATATTTTCCCCAAATACAATTTTTAATGAGTGGGAGTTGTAAGAACAATTGCAGCAGCAGTCTATTTATTGACAATATTTACACTTTCTATTGATGTTTAGTGAGAATTATCAGGTTACCTTACATAAAGCAAGCAATATGATAGCACCCACTTACAAGCATAAATGCAGACATAAATTAAAAGAATTTCGGGACACAATAGAATACGCTGTCTGTTGAAGGGGAAACATATCATTATTTAAACCTTACTCATAGGGGTATAGTTTCTCTTTAATAGTCACAGGTCACTTGTTATTATAATGATTGTATCTTTTTAGACTGACAAATAATGTACTAAAGAGTTTTTTTTTTTTTTTTTTTTTTTCATGTTATTGCACAAATATAAATGATGGAAACCTACAGCTGGATTCTATGTTTGAAGTATTTCATACACAGAGTAGAAAGAGATCCTTTTCTCTATATATATACATCTAACCCTTTTTTCTTTAGACTGTAACGACAGGGTGCCCCCTTTATACTGGAACCACTGTTCTATTAGAGAATAAGGATCCATTCACTAGCTGACATTTAAAAACTGATTTTAAAATGTATTAATGAAAAAGGTATCTAATGCCCTGTGTTTCTAATGTAATTTATTACATTAAAGGGAAAGTTTAAAGGGAAAGTTTTCATTTTTCAAATTTAAAATTATATAATGGTAAATCACCCTCCAAAATGGCAATAGTTGAAATCAGAGGGATTTAAAACTAACCTGAAATGCTGCACAATGTTCTGTTACCCATCTTTCCACTTCCTGGTTCTTCCTGTTAGCAGCTGTCAGTCATGGATGTAACAGATGACATCACAATCCATGACTGAATGTTATTCCCCTAGTGGTCTCCTATAAGCATTAGAAAGTTTGTAAAAAAAAAAAAAAAGATTGAAGAGGAGGAGGAAACACTTTGAGGGGTAAGCATGCCCTTTAAGTTATAATTGACAATGAGCAGCTGTATAATTGACCTGAGCAGTATAACAGTGACAGAATCTCACCCATTGGACCATGGGATTGTATCTACTGGTACATCATGATCAGGGGATTTGCGGTATAGATAATTGTTTCACAACACCATTTTCCAACATTGCTACCAGGCATAATAACTGATATCAATGGAATACTATACGTACACAGAGCAGCTATCCATATATGGCTACCTTAACTTTGTATAGTTTGTAAAAATATTTATCTTTGTGCAATATAGTAGCTCTTCTGATAATGTGACCAATGCAGCACGTACAAGGTGAACTGGCAACCTGTAAATCCTTCCAGCCGGATCAGGAGAGAAGCACCATAACAGCTTTTATTGGCAAAAATTGAAAAAACACTGTTTGTGTTTTCAAACAGAACTAACTAAGGTGAATCGTATCCTGGTACATCTCACTGTATAAACTAAAATTGATGACATGTTTCACCTTAAAGAACACTGGGGTTTATTTAAATCCTGGCAATGTGATAGCTGTGTGTTATCTGCCTTAAAATCGATCAATAACATTGTTGGCCTATAGTTTAGAGTCTACTGCCTTTCCACGTGGCTCCTACAAAGAAATGTATCAGGTCAAATTCTCCAGACAGTACAGTGCAGTCAGTTCTTTAATAGCTCTTTGCGTCACCCAGACACTTTCAGCTCCTTTATTCTCTTTAGTACAAAGAGAAGGGGCCAAGGAAGAAGTGAATACACACACAATAGGAATAGAGTGCATGCAAATATTGGCAAATTTATTTGGTTTCAATTGACTTTGATGGGGAAAAATTATATTAGGGGCAAAATACTAGGATTTTGCTTGAATAATGACCCCGATGACCTTTTTTAGGAAACTTTTTCCTCCTGCATCACAATAAAAGGTGAGTCTAATAAATATGATCAGTGAAAGAGCACAACATAGTAAAACTGGATTTACTATTAAAGGTAAAGTTCAGTGCAAATTCTTATGCTTTCAGGAAAAAAGCAGTATTTTCTCATCCCACCAAGCTTCTGTCCATCCATTCATTTTACTGTCCAAAAATGAATAGTTCCGTAGTGCTGTCTTCCTTTATAATACAAGGATTGTGGAAGCACTCCAATTAGGCTCATTTACAACTACATTTAGCAGAAGTGCTACTGATCTGGTCAAACATTTATACAAACATAGTAAAGATAATCAATGCACATTCCTAGGCCCCATACAATATAATATTATCTGCACTCTGGCATATTTTATAAACAAAGGGACCATAGCATTGGACCTCCCATAAAAGGGGCATGTTGGGGGTGCTATAACCACATGGAAGCTTGACCTGGCTTTCCAATAATGTGCATTGATTATCTTTTCTATGTTTGTATAAATGTTTGACCAGATCAGTACCTTGATGTGGTTGGAAGGCTTTTCATTCATGTGATCACAATAATGTATACGAAAACCCCTTTGTTTATAAAGTATGCCAGTGCGAGGATAATATGATATTATATGGGGCCTAGGAATATGCATTGATTATATTTTCTGTCTTCCTTAATGCAGGGACACCTAATAATAACTGTTACTGTCTTGACCTTTGTCCTGGTCCCTGGATTGCTAGTGATCTGAGCATGTTCAAAAAAAATGGCAGGGCATACCGGACTGAAATCAACTATTTTTATTTAATAGAATATGTAGAGTTTCTAAAGGTGTGTGTAATATAATAAAATAAAAATGATTTGTTTTTCTCTAGACTTCTCCTTTAAAGAGACTGAAAGAAAAATGCTAAAATCCTCTTTTGATATTTGCCCACTATGGCTTTGTGTGACATTTGTGGCATTTAGCAGTGCGACGAATATACATGGGTGTATAACAAAATATAGTTAACATGTCCTTTATTAAAAAGAAATATAGCATCAAGGAGAGTATAGGGAGATATGTAACACTTAAAGGCTATGTCCACCCTGGAAAAATTTTTTAATATATGGTCCCCCCTGGGCTCCCAGCCCCAACCGCTATAATTTTTTTTTTTAGAAAGCCCCCAACTCTACTTACCTCCCCTCGATCCTCCGCCCGCGCTCCGGCCCTCTGCTTGCAAGGAAATGCAAGCAGAGGGGCGGGACCGGCAGCCGCGTCTGTGATTGGCTGAGCGGCAGCCAATCACAGACGCGGCTGCCGGCAGTCTCAGTTCGCCGAGGAAAGAGGAGAGGTAAGTAAGAGTTTGGGGAGCTTTCTAAAAAAAAAAAAATATGCGGTTGGGGCTGGGAGACATGGGAGCACAATATTAAGGGGATTTGAGCTAGGGGGAGGATAGTAGAACGGGAGGGGAGGGAGGGAGAGGGAGGGAGAGGGAGGGGGAGGGAGGGGGGAGAAGGGCTCAGTACGCATGGCAAAAATCTACCTGAGGCCAGCTAGCAGCAGTGTCCTATATGGACTCTGCTAGCCTCCGGTAGTCATTTTTGGGACTTTGGGGGGGGACTACAGGAGAACCCTATGGAGCTGGGATAGTGAGGTAAGGATTAAACTCACACTACATGGTGGGGCCAGTAGTTGGGGGGATTATAGTTTTGGGGTGGACATGCCTTTAATATCTAGAGCATGTTGCAATAGCCTCTGCTTCTCCTTTAAATAAACCTAAATTAATTAAAAAAATCTATGTACAACATTCTTACCAACTAACAATTACAGTATGAGATAGGGCTGTCAAGTGGATTTCTTCAGCACATCAAGCTGTATTTTTGTATGTACAATCGGGCTGAATCGCTCCCCACAAATACAAAAATGGGTCACATATATATATATATATATATATATATATATATATATATATAATCTACATTCTTAAAAATAAAATCGTAGGGTTTAGTCACTAACCAAGAAAAACGTGATAAAGTTATATACATGCTATTTTTTCCCTTATTAAAACCATGTAGTGATGTCTGCATCACGTATTCCATCTCCTTTGCTATTGTACCGTATATACTCGAGTATAAGCCGACCCGAGTATAAGCCGAGGTACCCTTTTTACCTAAAAAAGTAGGGAAAATTGATTGACTCGAGTATAAGCCGAGGTTAGGAACTATGACCACTACTGCCTTCAGTATTGTTTGAGTCTTAAGTTGCCCTTTAACATTTAACATGACATTCCTATATAGCCCCCTTCCCTCCTTCCCTCCCTCCCCTGAGAGTCCCCCCGTTGATCCTTACCCCGAAGCTGCACTACTCATGTGAGGCATGTAGTGACATCCCCTTCCCTCCTTCCCTCCTCCCCTGAGAGTCCCCCAGTTGGTCTTAACCCGAAGCTGCCACTACTCATGTGAGTGCATGTAGTGACATCCCCCTTCCCTCCTTCCTCCCCTGAGAGTCCCCCCAGTGGTCTTACCCCGAAGTGCACTCCAGGATGATCACTGTCTCCTTATGGCCAAATCCGGCTGCAGCACGCTGGATAAGTCCTGTGAGATTTGCCGGCTGACGTCACTACTCGGCGCCTCTCACAGCCTGGCTGAGTAGTGACATCAGCCGGCAAACCCAAGGACGTACCCAGCGTGCGGCAGCCGGATTTGGCCATAAGGAGACGGCGATCATCCTGGAGTGCAGCTTTGTGGACCTTGACTCGAGTATAAGCCGAGGTAAGGTTTTTAGGTTTATTTTAAAACCTAAAAACCTCGGCTTATACTCGAGTATATACGGTATGTATTTTATGTTGGGTGCTTCAAGGAACACAGGTGCCTCAAATCTGTACATACAACAAACCAAAAATAAAGAGGTTCCGAGCACTCCTTCTTCACACGAAAGTTTTATTTAACGTTTCGGTGCTTCACAGAGCACCTTCATCAGAATAATTAGTGCCTCTTTTTTGGTATATATATATATATATATATATATATATATATATATATATTATTTATTTATATATATGCTATCTATTCTATATAAATATATATGGCCCAGGTTTTTCAACAAACTGTTACCATGGACACAGTTCTCTATTTAACTGAATTCTTTAACACTCCCACTACTAAGTTCACAACATTCCTTTCAAGGTTTCTCTACATCTTTGTATGTTTCTTCCCAAATGTTATTCCCAACAACAACCTAATTGTACAATATCAGAACATTCCGATATTATACAATCATTGGCCTGTTGTTTTTTTTACCGGACAAATAGTCTGACAATACCAATCATACAATACCAGGATCATGGATCAGACAATCTTAATACAATTCTATGCAAACTGTTAGTTTTTTCCCTTCTTCTACCATTAGTTAGTTTCCTTTGTTGTAGTACTGGACTAAAATCATTTCCTCTCCAGCTGATGAACATGTATAACCTTGCTGGGTGACCTTAAATTTCATTAGCCTTAATTATACAGAATGACGCACCAAACCCAAACCGTGTGACGTTTACCTGTGATTTCAGCACTGTGTCTTACCGGTATACACCCTACGGGAAACCCTTAGATTATACAAGTTCCTTGTTTATTACACATAAAAAGCAACAGCACGTCTTCAAAGTAATGTTTAATATGAATTTCTGATGCTTTATAATGCAACTGAACGTTCACACACATGTAAAGACACAAATCTCTAGTTTGGTAGTTCCAGCATGTGGAATGGTAAGAGATCAGGTATTCTGTGAGAGGTTTGCACCTGGACAGTCAGGGAAGTATATAGATTGTTTGGATCTTATGAATAATAAAGTACAGCTTTTAACCCCTGCCACTACACTGCCTAGCCTCCCTTCATTGTCTACTGCTAACAGATTTACCCCTTCCACTACACTGCCTAGCCTCCCTTCATTGTCTACTGCTAACAGATTTACCCCTTCCACTACACTGCCTAGCCTAACTTCATTGTCTACCCCTAACAGATTTACCCCTTCCACTGCACTGCCTAGCCTCCCTTCATTGTCTACTGCAACAGATTTACCCCTTCCACTACACTGCCTAGCCTCCCTTCATTGTCTACTGCTAACAGATTTACCCCTTCCACTACACTGCCTAGCCTCCCTTCATTGTCTACTGCTAACAGATTTACCCCTTCCACTACACTGCCTCGACTCACTTCATTGTCTACCCCTACAGATTACCCCTTCCACTACCGCATGCCCTCACTTCATTGTCTACCCCTAACAGATTTACCCCTTCCATGCATGCCTTGCCTTCCTTCATTGTCTACTGCTAACAGATTTACCCCTTCCACTACACTGCCTAGCCTCCCTTTATTGTCTAATGCTAACAGATTTACCCCTTCCACTACACTGCCTAGCCTCCCTTCATTGTCAACACCTAACAGAATTACCCCTTGCACTGCACTGCACTGCCTAGCCACACTTCATTGTCTACCCCTAACAGATTTACCCCTTCCACGACACTGCCTAGCCTCACTTCATTGTCTACTGCTAACAGATTTACCCCTTCCACTACACTGCCTAGCCTCACTTCATTGTCTACCCCTAACAGATTTACCCCTTCCACTGCACTGCCTAGCCTCCTTCATTGTCTACTGCTAACAGATTTACCCCTTCCACTACACTGCCTAGCCTCCCTTCATTGTCTACTGCTAACAGATTTACCCCTTCCACTACACTGCCTAGCCTCACTTCATTGTCTACCCCTAACAGATTTACCCCTTCCACTGCACTGCCTAGCCTTCCTTCATTGTCTACTGCTAACAGATTTACCCCTTCCACTACACTGCCTAGCCTACCTTCATTGTCTACTGCTAACAGATTTACCCCTTCAACTACACTGCCTAACCTCCCTTCATTGTCTACTGCTAACAGATTTACCCCTTCCACTGCACTGCCTAGCCTCCCTTCATTGTCTACTGCTAACAGATTTACCCCTTTCACTACACTGCCTAGCCTCCCTTCATTGTCAACACCTAACAGATTTACCCCTTGCACTGCACTGCCTAGCCATTGTCAACACCTAACAGATTTACCCCTTGCACTGCACTGCCTAGCCGCACTTCATTGTCTACCCCTAACAGATTTACCCCTTCCACGGCACTGCCTAGCCTCACTTCATTGTCTACTGCTAACAGATTTACCCCTTCCGCTACACTGCCTAGCCTGCCTTCATTGTCAACACCTAACAGATTTACCCCTTCCACTGCACTGCCTAGCCACACTTCATTGTCGACCCCTAACAGATTTACCCCTTCCACTGCACTGCCTAGCCTCACTTCATTGTCTACCCCTAACAGATTTACCCAACACTACACTGCCTAGCCTCCCTTCATTGTCCACCCCCTCCAACTTCACCCCAGCACTGCACTGTTTAACCTCCTTTCAATGATTAATCACTCTACTTGCCCCCTTACATGCTTCCACTATTACAGAATAGGGACTATTATCTCTTCTATCCAGGACATGTCTCACCATGTCTTCCTCTTATCTCATTCCTCTTCTCTCCTCTTCCAACCCTAACATCTCTCTTTAACCTGTCCCTCATTGGTACTTTTCAATCCTCTTTTAAACACACCATGGTATCCCCTATTCTTAAAGGAGAACTAAACCAAATTTTTTAGACTCTGAAAACAACCCCCATAAACACACCAATAGGATATAAAATACCACTTCAGTAAATTGTATTAAAGTAAATTTAAGTGTGTTAAGAACTGGATGTATGTGTGAATGTGCAGTGTCAGACCACACCTCCTGACCTCAGTCACATGCTTCCTTGCTTTATCTGTCCTGTAAAAGGATTGGCTAGAGATTATTAATGGGTGTGACCAACTGTAACAAGTTTCTGCCATAGCTAAGGACTGAGCATGAGCAGAACATAATGGTCATTGATCAAACTGTGTGATACTAGAATCTTCTGAAGTAAAGCACAACCCATATGTTATTTAGGTAAATTTCCCAGCACCCATATCAAAATGAGAGGTAAGACACAGATTACTGGTTTTATATCAAGGTGTTCTGCCTTCTGGTTCAGTGTTGTTCTGTGGCTTTTTGTCCTTTAAGAAACCTGTCTGTTCTTTCTAGCTACCGGCCTGTCTCCCTTATCCCTTTTGCTTCCAAACTGCTGGAAAGACACATCTATGCTGACCTGGTTCACCACCTATCTACTACCTCTCTCTTTGACCACCTACAGTCAGGCTTCCGCCCTAACCACATTACAGAATCTGCCCTCACTAAAGTGACCAATGATCTACTTTGTGCTAAATCTAAAGGTAACTAACTACTCTTTGCTCATTCTTCTTGATCTGTCCTCTGCTTTTGATACTGCTGATCACCCTGTACTTCTTCAGATCCTGGCCTCCTTAGGCATCAAGGACACTGCACTTTCTTGGCTATCCTCTGATCTTACTGGTAGGACTTACAGTGTTTTCCGCTCTGGAATTAGTTCCACCCCTCTTCATTACTCCATTTACACCTATGGCCTTGTACAACTCATTAGTTCATTTGGATTCCAGAATCACCTGTATGCGGATGGTAATTTACATCTCTGCCCCAGATCTACCTACATTGACTTTCCGGGTCCCAAACTACGTTAGTTCCAGCTCTGCCTTCATGTCCTCCCGTTTCCTTAAATGGAACATGGACAAGACTGAACTTGTCATTTTCCCACCCTCTGCTCCCCTCTCTAGTCTCACTTTTAATATTAAGGACACACCAATATCCTCATCTCCTCATGTCTGGGAATGATGCTGGATTATGATCTTTCCTTCAAACCCCATGTCAACCAGAAACATCTCTCTCTCACATCCACCACTTCCTCTCGCATGATGCTACCAAAATCCTAGTTCATGCCCTAATCATATCCCTGCTTGACTACTGCGTACATTCCTGTGTGGTTTACCAAACAACCGCTTGGCACCGCTTCAATCCATCCTAAACTCTGCTGCCTGGCTCATTCATTTTTCTTCTCACTTTTCTTGCCTCTCCTCTCTCTGTCTCTCCACCATCCATCTCAGAGCAATATAAATCCATAATAACAATAATAATAATATAAGCAGTGTGAATTTGAAGTTAGACATTGAATGTGAGAGGTGATATGGGGCTCTTGCGATAAATCTGCATTAGAAATAATATTAGGAGACTGGGAATATAATTTGAAAGAAGTGTTCACTACAAAGAGAACCATATGAACTTGATTGTGATTGTACTTGTTAAAATTTTTACTTGAATACTGAACATTTTTGCTTGTAATAATAATAAGACAGTAACCAGTAATGAGTAGCACTGGTTTATCTATGATAAAAGGGAAAAACACAAGACTCAAATATGTATAACTAAAAATCTTAAAAGGCAACTTTTCCCCAAATAAATTTTAAAAAGTCAATATTCCTACCCTCAGAAAGTCAATATTCCTACCTCCCTGGATGGCTGCTTCCAAGAGCGCTGAGCTGTCAAACTCGTGCAGCCTCTGAAAGCTTACACCTCTCTTCAGTGCATACCCAGCGAGTCCATCTCCCATATCACTAACATCAAAATACTGTATAGTCACGCCTGTGCACTGAAGAGAGGGATGAGCTGTCAGCCGCTGCATAAGCAGTACTCAGGACAGCTCACTGCTCGTGAAAATGGCCCGTCTGAGAGGTGGGAATAGGATTTTCTATCTCCCTAAGAAAGGAGATTTCTTTGGGGGAATACTTGCCCTTTTTTAGTCATCCAGGTAGAGTTGGGCACCTGCAAGATACCCATTTTCCATCTGAAGTTTGGCTGCAAGTTGAGTGAGGGGAGTGGGTAATTGGGGTCTGGTATACAGTTAACAGTATGGAAAAAACATACTTTTTGCTCCACTGACACTATGATAATAAGAGTAGTTAGTTAAAAGACCACTTTCTCTTTTAAGGTTAAGGTAAGGTTGTGGGGCTGCACACTCGCAGGTCTGTTCAAATCTGAAAATCCAGGTCACTGGACAGTTTATCTATTAGTAGTCAGACCAGACTTGTTTTGTAATGCGACTTGCTTAGTTTAAATGAGCGGTAGTGACATACCGCAGCATATTTATAGAGGTATATGTTAATTCTTCCAATTACATAATTGAAGGTGTGAAAAGTTCAATTAACGTTATCTAGTCACCGTGTGCAGTGAAACAGACAGTTAAAGGAGAACTATAGAGCGTATTACATTTTTTAACGTTAAAATTAAAGGAACCTGGTGCAGGGAGGTAGGATTACTTATTCCTACCTCACCATATCATTTCTGTGAGGAAAAACATTTTTTTTAAAAAGTTACGATGTGCCTTTACTATCTATTGGATCATGCAAAGCACATCTATAAGGTAGAGACCGAGCATCGTAACTTACCTGCCCACGATCCTGCGATTATACATGTGGTGTGTGTCGGGTAGAATTCATGTTAAAGCATAACTGTATTGCCTCAATGCATTTTCTTTTTTTAATTGCTTTAAAAAGAGTTAAGTTATGCAGCCCTCCCCATGCATTTTTTTCCTGATTTCGAGCCTCTCTCTGACTTTTTTGATATTGTTGTCTTTTAAGTTTTGCGCTAAGGTATTGCGCTGAGTATTGCATCCATTGCCCTGTCCAAAGTCCAAATACAGTAGTGTGAGTTTGACTTTTAAGCTATATATGGAAAGATGTTCTTCTGATCAGATTTATGATCAAGTGCAATGTTTAGAAATCCAATCGAAAGAACCACTCAAGGTTTCCCACCTTCATGCTTCGATCTTTCCACAGATTACCCATTGAAATATGCAGAATGATGGGGACTGTAGATGGGGTCTGCATAAAATTTTTCACCTGGCCAGATCTTGGTTTTTCCAATAAACAGCTCAACAATGTCAATCAGAAAAAAATGGAAAATAGTTTCTGTGTATGGGGTGCTTTACTTTAACAAAAATGGCAAATATCACATCTCGTAAGGGGCTTATCTATAGTACAAAAAGAAGGCTGTAGATAAAGACGGGTCATGGACCCCCATATCTCGCGCACGTGACGTCACCACTGGTACCTGAGGAATATACATACCGGTACATAACATATGGTCCCCTGTTATCTAGAAAAACCTTAGCAGCAATCACACCTTAATATTTATCACACCTTAATATTATTACACATTACATATTGCCCAATACAGAATGTAAAAAATGTTTATAAAGGAATTCTAAATTAACAATAGGACAGAGCAAAAAGAGCAAAAGTTTGCATTTTTATTGCTACCGGTATGTGTTGCCTATGGTGCGCGGCTTCCTTCACACTAGCATTAACAAAAATCAAACAAAAATGCACTATCCATTTTTCATGGTCCAATATTCCTATCTATATATCCTTAAAGCTGTTCCATTGATGGACAGAAATGCGTGCAGTGCATTTTTTACTTGGGCCAGATTGGAACACAGCAAATGTGAAAGGTAATATGGAATCCTATAAAAAAATAATGTATGTGTGCTTTTTAATGCCAAAGAACAGGCCTAGTGTGAAAGAGCCCTTATAATTAACATTTTGTTTCACAAACCTTTTCTATGATATACCATTTTTGAGATACAGCTTTTCAAACATTTTGCACACATATAAATACATTTACCCACTGGGTAACGATATATGAACACATACAGGGAGTCTCAATTCAATGTTTTTTCAGCAATGATGTGAGATTGTGCCCTCTTCTTGCAAAATTACGGACCAGTCCAGCAGGGTTCCTCAAAACCTGATAGACAATCAAACTTACCAAGTGTCACCAAAGGAGACCTTTAAAAAAATGACTCAACCAACTACAATTAAAATCACAACAAAGAATGATGGGGATGGCAGTTTAGCACTTGCTGAATGATTGGCGACAGACAAAGGACTTTCAAAATGTATATAATCACAATATAGAGATTACATGTGGATCGGACTGGTGTAACAGTATAATCTCTCTGGGAGGATCTTCTCTGGCTATTGCGCTAAGCCCCTCTAGGCTTTCATATTATGTGTCGTTTAATGTTTACTTACTTATAATCAATTATCATTGATCTACTTCTCTACATGCTCAGCATTTCTGCCTTTATACCAATAAATACACATAAATTCCCAGCTCCGTGGAGACCACAATTCAGGACTACAAAACTAAGCTACCATGAGCATCAATTCATCACTGTACAGTCAGCCACAATCTTTACTAACATATAATATACAACAGTTATTGTCTGTGGGGAAGATGTGATGTCATAAATACCAGCAATATGCTTGTATGATAACAACTAAAATCCAATGCAGGAACACACAAAACATAAATGAAATCACATACTGTCCAGCCATATGGAAACATTCCAGGTACATAAACACTGGGAATTGTAGTACTGAAACAGCCAGAGAGCTTAAGAGTAAATATTCCTTTTCTATATGTTTACTATGGATTCATTACCATAAATCATAGTATGGCAAGCAGGATCGTAAACATCCTTATCCTTTACCAAACACACAAGGTCAAGGATTTTAATCTGTGCCTTTCTGTTGGTTCTTCAAGCCGTAAACCTTTTTGTTTTGTCATTTAAGCAAGCAGTATTTATTATTATATAAAATTCATTAAAAAAAAAACCTGACACATACACACACAGAATTGTACTCTGACCTGCACACATCTATAGAGTACAGACGTATACAGGTAAGGATATATGTGTAGATGTTAAAATATATCCATTTATATAAGGATGTGTGCTTCTAATAAAAGTTTTACAAGCAATCATACACACACTGCATACATATATTTTATGCATGCAAATATATAAGGTCACATAAGAGCATTAGGTTATATCTATACAATATATTAATACCTCCACAATGTTCATTTAATTCTGATCTTATATACTTAGAAATATATTCTTAAATAAAATTCATAAACACATTTAGCAAATTAAGAGTAAACAGGCCCAGTAAGACTTTTAATAACCAAAGAAAAATATATATAAACCTCTTGAATTTACCACACCCCCTACTCATATGACAGACGTCTGCTGCCCCTAAGTGGGCAAGGCTGGATTTGCAGCAGCATCCAAAGCAAAACCAGATTTATCCAGCATCAATCTATTTAAAGCAGTAAAAAAAAGACTAATTACATAGAGGATTCCATAGGTTCACTACTTTATTGGTCTTTGCATGGTTATTTTTTATTAGATTCCAATATTAATTATTGCCCAAATGCATACTTGGATCTTCCCTTCACATATGTCTGTGCTTACAAACCTTCAGTGTGCAACCCTGTACCTATTGAGAAACCTGTCCTAGTCTCGCCTCCCTTTATAGAGCAGGTCCTCTATAATGTGGCATTGCTGCCTGGTAAATGTTGGTCTGTGTAGCTCAGTTCCTGGATGACACACAGGGTGCACAGTGGTACCCAAGCAGCCATCTGCTCATTCCCTGATTTTCTCCATCCATCAATTAACCTCTGAATGGTTGTTATTAACCCCTGAATGGCTGTTGTTGATAACCTCGAAATAGCTGTAGCTGTTAACCAGTGAATGGATGTGTTAATTACCTGCAGTCTACTTGTCCCTGGCCCATTGACCAGCCAACTGAGCTGTATAGCAAAGGCCACACTGACTGCTACAGCACACACAGTCCAGTCATGTCCCCAGCTACAGGCCTGCAGTAACAACTGAGCATCTCCATTCCAGCCAATCAGGAACCATTGTAACACAGTAATCTATAGAATCCCCATCCATGGTGTCCCACCCTGTAACCTGACACCTGTAACCTGGGAGCACAATGTAGACCCAGAGCTCTGCCCTCCCTAATCACTGCACCATCCCCTGCCATGACTGTCTCACCTTCAGGGCTGATGTCTACTACAGACGGTCTCTCCGCTCTGGGTGTCTCTCCGGGTCCTCACGGTGTCTCTGAGCCGCACACAATAAACAGTGCAGCAGGGAAATTGCAGTCCCAGGGGCCTCCTCCTCCTGTCACCGTTGGTGCCCAGTCCCCATCTGGCTAATTACTGTCTGTGGACTGGATAGAGGGAGATGTAAGGGGGGTTATAATGTAACCGCAGACCCTCTGATTGCCCCCTGTGATAGGACTAACGGAGGCCAGCGCTTCACTGACTGCACCGACGGTTTGAGACTCTGGATTGTAGTTGGGAGTAGGGGGTAAGAAAGAGGAGTGACACAAGGAAAGACACGCCCACCACATCTCGCATCCTGGTGGAAGGAAAGACACGCCCTTAAAAAAACCAAACCTAGTTCAGGACCAAGGACAGAGATGAAAGGGGAAGTGGCACATTGCATTGCTCAGATCACTTAAAGATGCACAAGGTGAACATTAATTATAACCACATTGATGTATGCAATGCAGCATATGTGGATTTGATTTGTTACCACTTAAATGTAAATAGAATGAACTTAAATTAAATTAAAGGGCATCTATACCGAAAAAGAGGTTATTTTAAATTGACCTGGAAACTATAATTCTTCCTAACCACTGTATAATTTGTATGTGGCCTTTCTCAAGGAGCTTGAGAAAGGCCACATACAAAGGCCAAAAACTTGTTGCTACTTTTATTTGCACAGTAATTGCACTTTAATGAACCAATAAAAGAATTGTAAGAAGACCTTTTGTGCACGAACATCTATCGCTGTATAAATATATATAATATATATATATATATAAAATCTTTTGCAAATGCATTTTACTAAAAGAGTATTGTTAGTCTTCCATCTCATATCAAAGTTTGCTATCAGAACCCACCACTATTCGCAAGAGATGGGGAACTTAATTCAGCATAGGGGCTACTCCCTGAGCAAACAGTTTGTCTCCATCACCTATTTGCACTCACATTCCGTTAATTATATCCACAAGACTGGAGAGCAGTCAAGAGTTTAAAGGGAAAGTTCAGTGGAAAATATCATTATTTTTAAAATCCTAGTTATTCTTCATATTCTCTTCTATTTTGAAAAATTAGTTGAATGTATACCACTTGCTATACCCTGATGTTAACATTAGTGAGCTGAAATTTCAGGTTCTGTAATGATCTTTCTTCTTCCCAGAATGCACACTTTCATGGAATGAGGTTCCTAACAGTAATGTCTACTGATTGGCTGTTGGATTTGTCAAACATGCTCAGATCTCTACTGAGCAAATAAATCAACCAAGGCACTGGGGCAAGGGCAAACAGGAAGTCAGTATTTCGAAAGCATTTATTTATACACAGACAAAATGCTGAATGGGAAGGTTAAAGTCATTAAGATGGCAAAATACTGCTCTTTTTTCTTAAAAGTATATGTATTTAAATCTCCCAACCACATCTAAGTGGAAGTAAGTAAAGGAATCTCTGTATACTACATTGGGGAGCACCAAGGTACAGAGGAGCAGTTAGAGCTTTGATGTTGGCAACAGGGCCTCCACATACATGAAGCATTTTGAAAATATTGCTCAGGGCATGGTGTCCCTGTAAAATACAAGTCAATGGTGGCACCCTCCCAATTACAGCACCAGAGGCAAGCTGCTCCCCCTAGCAACGGTACTGATTGGCAGGCTAGCCCAATTCTGTTCAGACTTGTGGTATGACATCACACCACCAGCAATGGCCTAATTGGTGTAGCCCAGAGAGGAAAACCCATATTTTTCATTATAGGCATGCACTACTCTTCTAGCAAAAAGGGTTGTTAATGCTTTGTTATTCCCTATTAAGATTGTAATCTGATAAGGAATGTAAAGCCTGTAAAAGGGACTAATGGGCTAATGTGTCTGTAATCAGATAAGCCCAGCAAAGCAGAAAGAGGGAAATAATTTCTAAATTAAGGGTGTACTAGACCCTCGACCTGTCATATTTGAGCTTACGTTAAATAAGATGCATCAACATATTACTGAACCGATTTGAAATTCTCTATACATAGGTTTTACAGCCAGGAGATTGTAGGATGTTTCTGTTCCTAAAAGATGAATTTTATGTAAACCTTTAAATAGAAGGTTCAATTTGTGCTTCATGATCTTGTGTATGATGATTTTCCAGTCAGACAGAATAGCTTTTGCATTAAAGCATAAACATTTTCTGTGTTAAATTCAAGGATGACATTAATGTTACTATCAATTCATCTCTAAGTCAGGTTGTCAGAATGCAAAACCATATTTGTTAATAAAAGGACTTTCAGCCAATCATAATGCTTTTTGGTTGCATGAGGCAAAAATAATTTTAATGGACATTGAACCATCACACCAGGAATCAAACGATACAAAGCTAGATGTGATTATCTACAATACAGTTATTTCTGACTTGCCTTTAAATACGTAGCTTTTGTTCGAAAAAAAAAGGATTTAGCTTTCTGAAAAAGATAACCTAAAATTGAGATGTTTGATTCTCGATTTTTGCTCTTATTTATGCCATACTTGCATTAGAAAGAAAACCTGTTCAGGTTAATTTACCTTTCTGTGTTCGCTTAGGATAATGCCATAGAGAAAATATATTACCAGTAACTGACTTTCAATGCAGATAATGTTTTTAATAAAGCTAAGAGCAGTGGGCATTCTGAGTAACAAGCCAGATTTTACTGCTGAGGTCCACTGCAGGCTCATATTGATTTGCTACTGTAGTATGGATTTGAATAATTCATCTGCCGTATCTTCTTGTCAACCCTCATCTTGCAAAGCACGAAAGAGAGAAAATACTTTTTCTGTGTTGGTTCTCAGGGGATATATTAGTGATTTAACGTTCACGACTCATTGGAAATTTTTACGTCCTTGGGCCTTCTGAGCTAGAACTCAGATCTTTAAAAACTGCAACTCCCAACATGCAATGGCTGCCTTCTACTTTTATAGTTAGGGCAGGGGAGGACTGGGACCTTTTGGCCTGGGGGGAAAACATAACAAAGTGGCCCTTTCACAGTAGATCACAAAATCTTTGACCACGCCCATTTTGCTAAGGTCACACACACTTTGTTTAAGTTACGCCCATTTTTAAAGCTATTTTACGTGGTTGCCTGCAACATTTTTCAAGTGTATGATGTGGTTAAGATAACTAACAGTCTAATAAAATGGAGGTCTGACTTAACACTGGCTAATGATCTAGAGAGCTGATAACACTGGCTAATAGACTGGAGAGCTGATAGCACTGGCTAATAGGCTGGAGGGCTGGCAACACTGGCTATTGATCTGGAGGGCTGGTAACACTTGCTAATGATCTGGAGGGTTGACATAAATCATAAATGATTTAGACTGTGGTGCATGTCAGCTCCCAATGTCAGTAAAGGAAATAAGTTCAGTAGCAGAGGAGGAGTCTTCTGTTTCTTGCCCATGTTAGATTTAGAAGTGCGTGCTGTGCAGTTAAAGCATGTTACTTTCTAATAGCTTTTGTGGCAGCCCAAATTTTTCATTGTAGAGCAGCCCAGGGGGCATTTGCCCCTCAGCTTACTGGGCCAGTCCTCCCCAGTTAGGCCCAGATTTACCATTAGCCACGTGCTTAGGAATGCTTGTGGTGGCAGGGGCACCTTTTAATCTCTCCCCTACTGTTGCCACTTTCAATTGCAGAATATCAGGTTTTTAAAAATAGCTGACACCCCCTAGTATAGTATAGTATAGTATTTTTGGTTGAATAAAGACATACGTCCATCCAGTCCAACCCATCTAGCAATATCCTCATTTCCTGCCTAACTGTTGATCCAGAGGAAGGCAAAGAAAACCCACCAAATTTATGAAGGGGGAAAAAATCGGAAATTTCCCTGGATCAACTCTACTTTATGAATTAATACCAGTAACTTGCAAAATTCCTTGTTTGCAGAAACTCATCAATGAACCTGCCATAACAACGTCCACTGGAAGACAGTTCAATAGCTTTACCATTCTGACAGTGAAAAACCCTTTCCGAACTTGAAGCCTAAACCTTTTTTCTTCAAGTCTTAAGGGATGTCCTCATGTCCTCTGACATGTTCTATTGGTGAACAATGCCCCAGATAGTTTATTGTATGGCCCGTTAATGTATTTATACACAGTAATCATATCCCCACGCAAGCGCCTTTTCTCCAGCGTACATAATTTTAACTTTTCCAGTCTCTCTTCATATTCAAGCTCCCCCAATCCCCTTATTTATTTAGTTGCCCTTCTCTGAACCCTTTCCATTTCAAAGATGTCCTTTCTGTACACAGGATTCCAAAATTAAACTGCATATTCCAAATGAGGCCTTATCAGTGATTTGTAAAGAGGGAGAATAATATTTTTCTCCCTTGAATCCAAACCCCTCTTTATACTAGTTATTACTGCCTGGCACTGCTTGCTACCTTTAAGTTTGTTATCCACGAAAACTTCAAGATCCCTTTCTAACAGGGATTCACTTAACACAGAGACATTTATGTATAAGTGTATAAGGATTTTGAAGTCCAAAATGCATCACCTAAATTTATCACATTGAATCTCATCTACCACTTAGCAGCCCAATGTGACGATCTATTAGTCCCCCTGCAACGATTGCACATCCTCTGAAGTTTTTAATGGTCGACAATTTTGTGTCATCAGCAAACACAGAAACCTTGCTGACATACCCACTTCCAAATCATTAATAGATTAAATATAAGCGGCCCCAACACAGAACACTGTGGCACCCACTTAGCACTTTAGTCCATAATGATGAAGCCCCATTTACAACTACTCTCTGCATCCTATTCATAAACCAATTTTCTATCCATGTCAAATGTACTCCCCAGACCAACAGACCTCAGCTTATATATTAGTTGCCTATGGGGACTGTATCAAAAGCCATTGCAATCCAAGTAAACTACATCTACTGCTATGCCAGAGTCTAAATTTCTACTCACTTCCTCATAAAATCCAAGCAAGTTAGTTTGACAAGATCTATTCCTCCTAAATCCATGCTGGTTACTAGAGTATCCTTGAAGCATACTCTAGAACACGTTCCCTTATTAAACTTTCCAGGATCTTCCCCACCACTGAAGTTAAACTTACAGGCCTGTAATCCAGTGTGAACGACTACCCTTTTTGAATATTGGATAACATCAGCATTTTTCCAATCCAGAGGCCCACCAACGGACATAAGGGAATCTGCATAAATAAGAAACAAGTGGCCTAATAAAACTGAACTAGCTCCTTAAGTACCCAAGGATGTATTTTATCTGGTCCAGGAGATTTATTAATATTACCTATTTAGTTCTTTCGTAGTACCATATCCTCGGTTAACCAAAGTGCACTTAAATCTTTTATACCATTATTGCTACTATACTCTAATATTCTAACAACCCTGAATATTGCTAGGACGGACTCTAGTGCAAGTCCAGCTAGTAATAGGCTGCATTGTCTAAGGCAAAGTTCATAGGGTTGCAGATTTAATTCCCCAGAATTTCACTAAAATGTTCATATTCTCCTTCTTACATCTATGCTTCAAAGATAACTTTTCTTTTTTCGTGTGAAAAGCAAAGGAATGTATCATCGCTAGGGACAGGAGCATTTGTATATGTTTACACAAAAATGGAATATAAATCCCTCTTCTGTGTCAGGTAGAGGGATCTCTGTGCTGTTATGATTGGTTATCAGCTTCTAGTCTCTGCGCTGACAGACGCTCTAATTCCTGGTCGCGGCTGTCAGCTAATTGGTTGTGAAGTCACATTGTGCCTTAACCGACAGCCACAACCAGGAAGTAAAGCAGCTGTCAGCCTCAGAGCAAAGGAGCAGCATCTTTGGAATGTATGGATCAGAGGAGGAGCATCTTTGGAATGTATGGATAATGTGATTTATCTGGGTTTGGGGGGGTGGTGAACATTTTTATGAAAAGTTTATTTTAGGCTGGACATGCCCTTTAATATTGGTGTTTGCAAAAGTTTGCTTATTCTACTAAACTGTGGCAACGAATTGGACTAACTGGACTACTACAGTTAATTTTGAACCTTTTTTTAAAAAAGCATTTTTCTTTTTTGAAGACTTAAGTTCTCCTTTAAGGTGCTTAAAACTACAACTCCCAGCATTACCTGCTGCACTCGAGGGGAATAGGGAATGGTGGCGCAGTTGGACTCCCAGATATAGGGTGTTACCTAATCTGATGTTACCATATGTGTGCTTACAAAACACAACACCCACATATGTGCAAAAAATTGACTTTCATAATTTAAAAAAATAGTATTTACATTAAAGCTTTTTGTAACATTGAGGCTGAAAATGGTCCACAGAATAGAAACACTATAATACAGTTATAAGTCAGTAATTAAATAGGCATCTACTCCTGCCCTATGCAAAATAATTTTCCTAAAGACTTGTCAGCTCACAGTGGAGTAAAAATGGGCTGATGTTTGTTCTTGGATTTCTGCAAAACAAAATTCATAGAGCCATCATTAACAGGGATATGTAATTCTTTCCATTACTTTTAGCATTACCAAGAAGATTCTAAAAACGGCATCCTCCAATTTGTTCTTTAAGGAACTAATGTCTACTGCTCGATTAGTTTAAATTATTCCACATTTAATAATGCAGTAACAGCTGCATTTTTTTGCTTTAATAATGCAAAAACTTAATTAAGAATTAATTGATTAAGAATGTGATTGAAGTGCTGCTGTTCCTCTTCTACAGCTCTCGGCGGGCTGGTATCATCCCCTCACCATCCAACTGGTGAAATCTGCATTTGTTGCTATTTTGTAGTATTAACCTGGACAGCAAAATAAACTTGTGGTATAGTCTTTTAAAATAAAGCGGTCAAACCTCAGACTGCTGATTTAACTTTAGTTTTCCTTTAATATTTCGAAACTTATTTAATCCTATAACATCCTTTCTGTGGATTTATTCCTAACAAAACATATACATTAGAAATACAGTAATCATCTTTCAGCATTATCCTGTAGCACAGGAATCTGCTAAAGCCTACTGACATGTTTGGCCAATGGTAACAGGATTAAGAACACATTTTACTTATTTAACACATGCTGTATTTTAGAACGTTTTAATCTTGGTTTCGGCCGCTAATAAACCTAGGATAAATGTTTTTTTAGACATAGTTCTTAAAAAGTTTCTTAAAAGTGGTGATAGATCATCTGATATTTGTTTTAATATGCATTGCAAAATCAATCTGAATCTGTACTAAAGCAATGATCACCTACGGTTCTAATCCTTGCAGTGGTTGTTTTTTAGCACAGACGCGCATTGCTTGTAGTAATGTTGTTGAGTGACACTGAAGGTTGCTGCACCCGGACACGTGAACGCATTGCCATTTCCTCCAGTTTGCGCAGGACTGTAACACCCCCAGCTTGTCTGGAACTCTCAGGGACACTATAAAGTAAATAGGTTTATTCATATAAAAAACACTTTGTTATTAGATTATCACATAAGGTAGTAAATATATCTTTTTTATAAGCTACTATAAATATACACAAACTAAATACCCCATATGAATTCTAAACCACAGTTATACAACTCTTTAATAATGGCTTACTATAAAACTGTAACAAATGTACTCACCACTTCCTCAGGGTGGTCCGGGTTAAAAACACATTTAACATATATGTGTGACTAACCGTTTATGTATACTGTATATACTCGAGTATAAACCAAGGCATTTTTATTTTAAAAGTACCCTTAAAGGGGAACTGTGGTCTCCAAACAAGTTAAGCTTAAATGAAAGGCCAGTTTCATAACTTTAAAACGAGTCATCAACCACCTCTCTGCGTGCTCCACATTCACAAAAGTGCTTTATTTTTCCAACATGTTTCGATCCCCAAACTGATCTTTGTCAAGTGATCACTTCACAGAGATTCGTTTGGGGATCGAAACATGTTGGAAAAATAAAGCACTTTTGTGAATGCAGTATACCTGTGTGGTGTCCCCTTCCTTTTTCTATTCTTTATGACAGCTGGGTGTCCCTTGTACCAAACCCAAAAATGCCTGTTAAGGGTGCATAGAGTCTATGAAACCACCTATAATGGGTCCAGAATGCTGTGTATCAAATATGAAGAAACATCAGAACTCCAGGAGCAACCTGTCAACATATATAGAGAGCCAATGGACTGATCCAGAAAGACTTAAAGGTAAGTAGCACACTGATTCCATCAGGTACAGTGATTGGGTCTATATTGGGACATAGATAACCTAATAAAATAGAACCGGGTCCATTTGGGCCCACTCGTGTTTCCGGCGTCTCTAGCTGCAGAGGTATGTCTGCGGCTTTTCTTTACCCAGACCCATGTCTAGGTTACAAATCTAGAAACTACATCCAAACTCCGCTTTGTTTTGGGATCGACTCTCACTGCCTCAAGTGTCCAAAACTTTGTCTTGGTGGCAAATGGACCCGGTTCTATTTATTAGGCTATATAAATCCCGATGTAGACTGAAGTACTGTGCCTGATGGATGGAATCAGTGCGTTACTTAGTCTTTCTGGATCAGTCCATTGGCTCTCTATGTTGCAGGGTTGCTTCTGAAGTTCTGATGTTCATTAATATTTAATATACAGAATACTGGACCCTTTATGCTCCCTGAACGGAATTGGGACACTTAAAGGGCAACTATAGTGAAAAAAAAACTTTGTCTGTATACAATGTATAGATCACTTAGTATAAGCTGCCTTACTTTCATGTTGCTGTGTGGCTTCGTTTCTTCACACTAGCAGAAGTTTGTACCAAGCTGTGTAGTCCCCCTCCCCTCTCTGTCTACTCCCCCTCAAGCAGTGAAGGGCTGTATACAGAGTCCGAGCATGGTCAGTTGAAAGGACTTTAAATGAAGTGCTGACATCCTGTTGACCCCTCCCTTCCAGAGCTAGACTGCAAGCAATCAAAGTGTGGGATAATGTAGCAATATGCTGAATGGAGGGGCAGAGGGGATGAGAGGACAAGTGGTGCTGAAATTTTTTACAAGTAAGTTACTGAACTCTGCCTCTGCCTGTTCTCTAACTTTGCTAATTGTTATTTATTTTTTACCTTAAGTTCATATGCCTTCCCCTGCTTAGCTGAGATCATAATCACTGAAGAGTCAGTGTAACAGCAGCTATAGTGAGATCTTTTACAAACAGCAGTGACACTGCTTGTTATCCTGATACATTTCATTTGCTTTAGTCTATGTATTTCATAGATTGCACTGTATGTCTTGTTTGGTATATAGTCTGTATAACTTTATTATATATACTGTATTGGTGTTCCATTTGAGTCACTAGTTTTGTATGTATACAAGATTTTTTTTTTTTGGGGGGGGGGGGGCTGTTTTATAGTGTGTTATGCTCATATTGCCGGGTTGATGGTTTATTGATTGTGTTTAGCACTACAGCATTTGACTGTGTTGCACATGGTACTTACAGTGTGGGTGAAGGAGTGTGTGACAGTACTGCATGGGAGCTTTGGATTGTGTGGGTGTGAGTGACAGATGAGGTGTAGCAGCTCCTACAAATCACAGCATATTCAAAGGCTTATATCTCGGGGACTATGAAGAATTTAAAGAAACTAAAGGTACCCTGGTGGTTGGGATGATTTATAGGATACATTAGAAGGAATTAAAAAAAAAAACAATTTTCTCACTATAATGCCCTTTAAGCTCTACCAGGAAGGCAGCCTTACCTCATTTTCTGTTGACATTTTTTACTCCAGCACCATCCACAGTGAATAACAGGCCTGTGCAACCTGTCACTATAGCTATTAAGTTTATTTTTTGTAGCGGAATTGTACAAGAGTTTAAATGATAATTACTATAACGTTGAAATGCATTATATTTTTCTTGAGGGAAAGTTCAGCACAAATACATATGCTTTTTTTCCCCATTTACTGAATTCCCGTTTGCAGGACCCCTTATTATGTCCATTATGGTCTCGGTCCCTTGTGTTGATTTAGCTGCTGGGAAGAAAGACTGTTTCAGGACCTAAAATGGCAGCTCACTATTGACCGCAGACAAACATGGCAATGGGTGTGAAATAAATTGATTTTTCAAAAAATATGTAAAATACCTAGGTATGTGTAATATAAATAATATTGATAATGCAAGTAATAGTGATATTTTCCCACTGAACTTTCCCTTAAAGCCAAAATGAAAAAGCATTTAGAAAAATTGTTTGCAAGGGGTTAATGTTGATATCACTCTTTATTGATTTATTCAGCACTGTATTTTTGTTATTCCTGTGGTGAACTTCCAACTTATTTTCAGTAAGAGAAATTCTAATATCTTCTTTTTTTCTTATTCTACTATGCCAGACGTTTTAGATCAGTCTGTTTCCATGGGAACTCCGGTTTCATTCACTTTTTAAAAAGTCTTTTTGCAATTTAATTGGCACTTTCTGTACCGTGTTTCATTGAGTTATTCCTAAGCAGAATATATAATTCAGGAGTAGGGGGAACCACTAGTTCTGTCTCAAAAGAGCTCATTATGTGCACCAAAAAGTTCATTTACATAAATGTAATTCCAAATTAGCCTGTAGTAGCAAAAAAAAGACAACACTAAGAAGACATTAGAAAAATATGAGCCATTGAGAATTCTTGTGTGGTTAGCCCTGTTTCTATAACCGTATCAGCATCCACTCTTCAATCATAGTTTCTCATCACAATAAAAATTCAGATGTTGTTTTGTTTGACATATTGGTAAAAGCATTTAATTTTTTTCTTTTAATTAAGTTAATATTGTTCTGTAGACTGTTACCTTGGCTCTTGCAAGCAAAACGCAGTTTAATCAATTGGTAGGGGTTAGAAGATTCTGCAGAATTTTTTCGCAGTTCAAAATAATGAAGGTATTCCAATACCTAATGTCTGTCTGTCTGATTGATTTGGTCTGAACCTAAAATACCCATCATTACTCTGCAGGTTATAATACATTTTTTAAAACAATAAACCTCAGAGGAGCCAATATATCTAATTATGGGTTATCTTGATTAAGCGCAATGCATTTCCAAGCAATCTGCTGATTTAATTCTATTTAGAGTTAGTGCTTTTTTAATGTTCTTTTTAAAAAAAATGGGCGAGTTTTAAAAATGGTTATTGTACTTTGGTAAAGCTCTAAAATATTTCTGTACAAAAAGAAGACGGTAAAAGAAATGGATGACAGTCTGTTTACAGATACTCAATGCCCATCTAGCCTATCCCCTAGAGATTACAAATGGATGTTTTGATTGAGGTAAGCTGAACTGTTCTGTTGTGCGCCAACCTCTCTGCTAGTATCAAATTGCCCCCAGAGAAATACCAATGCTTTAAGCACTCCAGGCGATCAGTGCAAAAAAAAAATTAAGGAGAATTGATGTTGCAAGAAAGTGGAAACATAGTCTTTATGAAAATAATTCTGCAAGAATGGAAATTTTAAAATAGTTATGTTGATTTAAGCATGGAATATGAGCCTTGAATTTAGCAGAATATTTGTTTAAATTCATGTAAATACAGTATACAAAGCAGTTTATAAAAAAAAATTATCAAGGAATTTCATATTGGTATGGAGACATCTGTACAGAAAATACTTTGTGAGTACTGGGGACAGGGGGCGTGACCAATAAGTGCACACGGCTCACAAGGCTCTTCGAAGACTACATGGGCTGTGAGTTGTATGGGCAACAACATGGAAGCCTTCTTGGTTACAGAATCCATTTCTCACATTTACGTATTCAAACTTGCTAGAGAAGACTCTTACAATGTATAGGTGTTCTGGGGAAAAAAAGCTTTCACACTAGGATTTTTAGAAAAAAAAGGTTTAGTTCTCCTTTAAATTTATATCCTCCATAGTTAACAACTTTTGAGCATATGCACCTATTGCCTCGCCCCTGACCCCAGTATTCACTGTCTCAATGCACACAGAATTTTCTATACAGATGTATCCACACTAATATGGAAGTTCCTGATAAGACTTTGAAAGCTTGCTTCCCTGCTAGCCTGCATGAATTACATACAGCCATCCTGGGGCAATAAAAAAGATTCAGCTAATTTTAGCTTCTAAATGTTGTAGTATTTCACATTCTCTGCTGGGTTAGGTGTATAAAGATTTGCTTTTAGAAAGACCAAGTACAAAATTTTGCAGGTTCAATTCCCCTGAATATTACTAAAAAGTAATATTCTAGAATATATCATTGGGACAGGAGCATTAAAGGAGCTGTGTCTTACCTCCCGTTCTTCAATAAAACGTTCAGGAGCTGGGAACGAACGTAAGGAACTTTCTCGATCTCTTCTCCGCCGCGTCCTCCGGTACCAATGGATATCGTATGCCATGCGCAAGGGATATGATAACCCTTTACAAAAATGATAGAGGGAACTGCAGCTAATTGTCAGGGGATCTTTTTTTCTCATTGAGGCCACCCCTTCAGACTTGAGCAACGTATATGCTTCTTTACTGTGAGGGCAGTAGAATAATTCACCTAAAAATATAGTGTATGCTGAATCTCTAAAACATTGTGCAGGCAGAATATCCAGGGTTATAGTTGGAGACTGCATCTTCTGTGGGCATGTGTGTTGTTGTTTCCTTGTCTAGTTTGGGGTACTGAGATGCATGCATCATTTTTGTGGAGGGAAATGTGAGTGTGCTTATTGGGTTGGGGGGGGTTAAAGGGAATGCACTTGATTAACTATTCAACTGTCATCTTTTTTTATCAACCCAAATTTGACTGTTTATTTTCTGTTCTTAACTGTGGACCATAATAAAATGAAACTGAATATTTTCCTTTATCAATTAGATGCATGAAAGCAGCCATAAAGAATTCCAACATACAATCTGAAGATGTATCCTACATTAATGCTCATGCAACTTCCACTCCTCTTGGAGATGCAGCTGAAAACAAAGCAATTAAGAGACTGTTTGGGAACCACGCATACTCTATTGCAGTATCTTCAACCAAAGGAGCGAGTGGGCATCTCTTAGGGGCAGCAGGATCTATTGAAGCTGCATTCACCGTGCTGGCTTGTTTTCATAGAATTTTGCCCCCAACATTAAACCTTGATAAGACAGAACCTGAATTTGACCTCAATTATGTTCCCCTTAAAGCACAAGAATGGAAAACTAGAAATAGGCATGTTGCTTTGAGTAATTCATTTGGTTTTGGTGGAACAAATGCATCTCTATGTTTTGCAAGTATATAAAATGCATGCTTAGTTACACTAAACCAGTAATACAGGAGAAAACAAATAGTTTCTTTTTTTAATGTTAGTTTCATTAACTGTACTAAGGTCACAGACTTGTAGGTCAAAATTTTGCACTAGTGCCACAGCTTCCCCAGTTACGGTCCTGCAGATAAAATGTATGTAACAGCACCACCCCACAGACAAAGCTGTCTGTGCGTTACGTTATGATGAAGGCACGATATATACAAGTATTCACTGCAGATACTGAAAGACAGCAAGGGCTAGGCCACACTATCGCACCTTTTTTGCGATTGTGCATGCGTGTTTTTTTTCTAACAAAGCAATCGTGGCAACTCATGCGGAGGTGGCAGACTTGATTTAAAGCAGGCCAAGGAAAGCAGCATTCATCAGCGTATTGTGTATGCCTTGGGGTGTTAGGCCCCAGTAACAAATCTTGCACAGGGTACGATTTATTCTTAGGCTGGCCCTGAGTAGTGGACACTATGTTAAAAAGAAGTTTAGGATCACGTGCATTGTAATTAATGATATTGGCCAAGTTGCAAGCAAAGCGCACAGAAACTGTTGATTGGCTGTGTTTTTTTTTTCAAACCAAATGTCCGTTGCACTGGAGCCTTTGCCTTGCATGATGGGAATAACCTGCATTCTCACCCACTTCGGAATACCCCCGAAAATCAGGTAGATGACAACAGGAATGCAGATTGCTTCTTACACAACACATATTGGGCACCCCTAAACTACTGGGTTTGCTGTGACGAAATATTCTACTGACTGCACACAGGTATATATTGGGTTAAAATTCTTTTGAAATGCAAGTGAAACATAAGTTTAATTGTCAATTTTCAAGTTAGGTGTCGTGTGTTTCAGGCTAAGCTGTCATTGAACAAAAATTATAATAAAGCTCTTTGTTATATATAAAAAAAAAGTTTAAATAAAGCATTTAGGGTAATATTATGCAATCTTTACAGAGACTTTAGTAAAAAGACTAGTTGTTTTTTTATTTCGCAATTAGCATGACATGGTGATCACAATGTTTGGAAACCTGTTGATAGAAACATAGTTTTTTGTCTTCACTGTGATGCAGGCTATTAATGTGTACTCCGATGAACTGTTGTCTGTATAAAAATGCCTTTTGACATTTCGTTCAACAAGTAGGTATAGCTCATTAAGGCAAAAGTCAAATGCATCTTATGGAATGTGAATACTGTGGAATTAATTTTAGACCAGTTTATAAACATTCACAAATGGAAAAACAAGACTGTCTAAGAGTTATGATTTAAAATAAATTTATAAATATCTCTAAAGTGTTCTGCACATATACACCTGTACACTACAACCCAGCTTAAATTTCCAGTTGATGATCATGCTTTTCCTAATGCAGTAAAAGAGATTTCATGTTGAAACTTTTAACAGTTCAAACTTGTGCTCTTCAAGTTTTGAAGAGCATAAATCTCCAGAAAACATTGTCCCAATAAACAGAGCACATTCACAAACATACCACAAGCTTCTCTCTCCCTTTGATGGGGAATTAAACTTGCAAACACATGTACTCTGTCTTGCTGAAATAGAGCTTTTACCCCTAACCCAAGTCTGGGGATTTAAAGGGACTCTAAACTGAAAAAAATGACTTGCCTTTATCCTTTTCTATATTTTTAATGCTGTCAGGAACTTGATCCCTTTTTGCTCTCAGTGCCCCCTATCACTAGAATTCCTCATGTCCTTTTCAGCTCACTCCTAGTTCGTATGCATGTCTCCTCTCTATGTATCCACCTCCTCCCAAAACTGAAGCACAAATGGAGTGTGGAGCATGTGCAGTGGAGGTTATCTGTGCCCCACTACAGCCAATAGCTTTCACCCAGTGATTTTGTGTTACAGTGAAAGTTTAAGTAAAACTGCTTTGCTATGGGAAGGTAGGCAGCACTGGAAGCTGTAATAACTGTTTGAATCAAGATTTTCTTTTAGCTGTAGGAGCTTGAAGGTGTGTGTGTGGGGGGGGGGGGAGAGGGCTTTGTAATTGATTTCTTAAGGTACAGTGCTACATTGGGACTTAAGTAACACAGCCAGCAGCTAACTGCAGAATTGGGCCATACAGTGATAAAGAAATAAGCTTTACTTTTATAGAATGGATAGTTTTACGTGTAGAGTTCCAGGGGGAGGGGCTGGGCGATTGATTGTTCTTTACTGATTAGCTGTGCCCTGCCCCCTGTAAAAGGTAAAACTCCCAGAGCTACAAAACAAGGGATAGGAAGGTCAGAGAAGGGTGGGGGAAGCAGATTTAAGATTGATGGTAATTAATCCTAATTACTGTGTGATTAGTTAAAAAAAGATTTGCCCCAGTTTACATGTCCTTTAACAGTGCTTTAATAGGTGAGCCACCACAGCACATTCAAGGTATCCAAGTACATTAGAAGCTTTATCTAGGAACAGAATTAAAGAAAATGTTAGTAAAATCATCTGGCTATTTTGTATTGCCCCAGGAAGGCTGTATGTAAGTCTTATCAGAAACTTCCATATTGATATGGAGACATCTGTATAGAGAATACTAGAGACAGTGAATACTGGGGTCAGAGGCCATGGCTGTTTGAAGACTACATTAGCTGTGAGTTGCACTGGCAACAACATGGAAGCCTTCATAGCTACAGAATCTATTACTAACATGTACTTAATGAAGCTTATACGAATCTTGCAATGTATAGGTATTCAGGGGAAAAAGCTTTCATATTAGTATTTTTAAAAATGAAGGTTAGTTCACTTTTAAAAAGAAGGGGGCATATTTATAAAAGTTGCAGCTGTTTTCACGAAATTGAACTTACTGCCACATATCACCATTTTTCTTATTGCCCCATACCACCATACATAGCAGCAGTAACTGCTCAATTGTATTTATAAAATGTTGAAAAGTGTTGTAAGTTTAGCCTTTCAAAATTGCCAAGTCTGAGGTGGCCAAAATTCACAAGTGGCCATATTTCAAGCCTGGAAATGGGTCCTTAGAAGGTGTCAGTACATTATGATGTGTTTCAATATAAATAAGGGTCAGAGGTGTGTTAGACTATTATCTACTATAATACGGTTGGTGATTGTTCTGATTTTCAAATTTCCGATGTTTGCTTTTCGAGTTTCAGATTTTCACTATTTCAATAGTGGTGTGGGGGTCTTATTTCCACATATACAGGGTTATTGCTTGTGAAGGTTCTCATTCATTCAGGTCATGGTATATCTGATGTATTCAATTAGATCAACTGGACTTGAAGTTTAGTTCTTGAAGACGTTTCGCTAGTCATCCGACTGGCTTTCTCAATTCAGAAATTGAGAAAGCCAGTCGGATGAATTCTGAATTGAGAAAAGCCAGTTGATCTAATTGAATATCATCAATTATGATTACAGGGTTATTCAATAAAAGTTCTTATTTTTTAAAATGGTGCTAATTTTGCCCCAACCAATCAGATCCTATTTAACATTTTAAAGATAACATCTGATTGGTTGCGGCAAAATTAGCACCATTTTAAACGATAAGAACTTTTATTGAATAACCCTGACTGTGTTTTATCTGCCAACGACCCCCCTGGACTGGTATTGGTAGAGGTTATGGTGCCATTTCTCCGTATGCCGCGATACTGGACTTTACGCAGACCATAAGGCTATATTAATGGCGTACATTACAATTTATAAATTCAGTGATAATAATGCTATTTACCATTGCGAAGTCCAGTGTTAACAAAATGGGCGAAAATTTCGCCCCTTTATAAATATGCGCTTAGGTCTATTGCTGACTATTTTGACTGAAAACAGACAATTGAGCAATGAAGCAATATCTGACAAAGGGTTTTCTCTAAAGCTGGAACCTTTATGAGTTTCATTCTACCAGTACAAGAAAGTATCTGCCCATGGCACACATTTACAAGAAAATACAATTAGTCCCCCAGACTATGGTGGAAAATACCACCTATACTTCTAATATTAAAGAACCCAGCATTCAAATTCAAAATATATTCCAACCTATGATTTATTAGTATAAAGCATCAGTTCCTGCCCCAACAATACACACATCCCATATGTGATTAAAAACATGTGGCTTGACCGGGAAGAATATTGTCATGTACAGTTATAATGTTCTTATTTAGCCAATGGAGTATAAGGGTAATCCCATAGGGGTAATCCAGTTATCTCCCTCGATTAAATGTTAGTCCAACATCCGACTTATAATTACAGCAGATCTTTCCAACATTATTCAGTGACCAAGTCACTCACACTTCAATCCTTGAATATTGCCTCATATCCAACACCCTCTGTCTTGGTATAATACTTTGTTTAAATTTGGATGGACCTTACGCATTCGGGTATACTTTCACGGGCCGATATATCCAATTCCGCCCCTCTAGTTCCCAAAGTCACAACAGGTTTATCTCACCAACAGGCACTTCAATATCAAACTTTTTATGGTACTTAATGCATATATACTTCACCGTCTGATGATCCCTGTTCGTCAGCGTTAGCACTCGCCACTTGTGGTTACTTTCCTACTTTATCCATTATGCTGCGTCCATCTATTTCCAAAACCCAAGTCTTAATTGGGTGTGGAGGATAGGGTCTGTTCACTGCATGCAAAACCGACCCCTCTCCCGGTCACTCCACTCCAAACAGCCGACACGCGTTTTGTGCACTTCCTCAGCCCAGAGGAATAATGTTGGAAAGATCTGCTGTAATTATAAGTCGGATGTTGGACTAACATTTAATCGAGGGAGATAACTGGATTACCCTTATATTCCATTGGCTAAATAAGAACATTATAACTGTAAAGGATGATATTCTTCCCAGTCACGCCACATGTTTTTAATCACAAATGGGATGTGTTTATTGTTGGGGCGGGAACTGATGCTTTATACTAATAAATCATAGGTTTGGATATATTTTGAGTTTGAATGCTGGGTTCTTTAATATTAGAAGTATAGGTGGTATTTTTCACCATAGTCTGGGGGACTAATTGTATTTTCTTGTAAAAGTGTGCCATGGGCAGATACTTTCTTGTACTGGTAGAATGATATACAGATTATCTGCAGGCACTGCCTAAAATAGAAAGCTGAGTTACAAGACCCCTGTATTAATATATGTTCATGTGCTACAAACACCATTGGAGCTTATAACCTTTATGAGTGACAATTATCAAAATGACCTTGGTTTATTAACTCACATTGAATAGAACTCCAATAAAACATTTGTATTGCATTGGAAAGGTTAATAAGACCTTTGTCAGACAAAAATAGTGCAAAAGTGCAAATAAAGGTGCAGCACAAGCAGAAATAGATGAAGGTGCACACTACTTATCCAGAATTTTCACTTATCGTGAATCACATGCACAACATTTCGGGGATCACCTTGTCCCTTCACCTGATGAAAGGTACAAGGTGATCCCTGATAAATAAATGGAAAAGTAATGTGCACCTTTATCTATTTCTGCTTGTGCTGTAGCTTTGCGTCCTAAGGTAGTGGACTAACTAAGGTTGCACCTACATCTACACTGGCAAACTGCCACAGGAGTGCCTAGGCCCAAACCAAATTGTAGGACAAATTAAAGGGTATGTCCACCCTAAAATTCATTTTTTAATATAAGATTCCCCCTGCCAGCCCAGCCCCAACCGCTATATTTATATGTTTAGAAAGCTCCCCAAACTCTACTTACCTCCCCTCTTTCCTCCGCCGCGCTCCCGGCCCTCTGCTTGCGAGAAAATGCAAGCAGAGGGGCAGGGCCGGCAGTCGCGTCTGTGATTGGCTGAGCGGCAGCCAATAACGGACACAGCTGCCGGCAGCTCATTTCGGCGGAGGAAAGAGGAGAGGTAAGTAAAGTTTGGGGAGCTTTCTAAACATATAAATATAGCGGCTGGGGGGACAGGGGGAATCCTATAAAGGGATTTACACTAGGGGGAGGGAATCCTGAGAAGGAGGGGGAGAAGGGCTGCAGTACGCATGCCAAAATTCTCCCGGAGGCCAGGTAGGAGGCAGAGTCCTATATGGACTCTGCTATCCTCCTGGTGGGCAGTTTTTGGGACTTTGGGGGGGGGACTACAGGAGAACCATATGGAGCTGGGATGTGAGGTAAGTATTAAACTACACTACATGATGGGGCCAGTAGTTGGGATTATAGTTTTGGGGGTGGACATGCCCTTTAAGGTGTACAATGATTTAGAGCAAATGCACTTACATTCATGTCCAGTGGACACTTGCAATTCACTAGATTTAATTTCTTATTGTATGTGCCCTATGGCACAAGGAGCTCTTAAATCGTTTTTGCTGCTGTTTTTTGGCTTTGGAAGCATGAAGAGAATTTTCCTGGGTGATAAAATTGCCAGGCGAAAATTTGCCCCGGTTTCTTATTTTGCTGAATTAAAAGAGTGGGCTCATGTCATTTTACAAAATTGCAAAAAAATCAAAATCCTTCTGCTTGTTTAATTGGGCAGTCAGGTTTACTATATTTTCCCAGAGTCTATGAAAATTAGCAGCATGCTTCATGTAATTAAATTTTTTCAATATCGAGCCATCTGCCCTACTTAAATATACTGGGAGCTCCCAAATTACAAGATGTCTACATGTCATTCCTTTATGCTCAAGGTTAGTAATTGTGTATGTATGCTTTTGATGTGTTAATTTTTGTTTATTTGTTTGGTATAATAAACATCCATATGGTCATTTGACATTGAATTGCCGGTGTCAGGGAACTATACAGAATCAAGGTCATGCATGTACAGTTTTGCTGGGCCTAGGGTTTGCCCCTTCCTTTTCTGTGGCTATTCACTAATTTTATCCACATCAGCATCACTCCAACATAACCTATTGGAGGATTGAACTCTCTGTCCTTGTTTTTGTTGTATATGTGTTTAGCTGGAGGTTTTAAGACCATTGGTAAGATCCTTAACTAAAATTGTTACAGAATTTTACAGAAAGGCTCAGAGTTGTCAATGTTTGTTGTTTATAAAATCTTAAGTAAATATATATTACTAATAGGATTGTGCTTCAGAATTTAGCAAACACTACAAGAAACATGTATTAAACAGTGTGGTCTGATGTTTCTCTTCTAAACTATTCTCAATCTATTAGAATCTATCGGGAAAGGCCAAACACATTTGAATTAATAAACATTAACCAGAAGGTGGCAGTCATGACTTAAACATTACAACATTTCTTTTAAGTTGTAGTAATTGTGAATTTCATTCTGTTTTTCCTTCATTCACAAACTCATAATGTACATTACAAAATGGTAACTGCAAACCATTTCTGAAATGTCTAGAGGAAATACAGAATAAAAATATGAAAAGGAAACAGTGAGTGATAATATTGTTATGGAGCACATTTATATAAGTTTGATACAGTATCCCATCAGTATCGGGACGACACATTTAACAAAAAATAGTACTGTTTTTGTGTCCAGTATTGTGCACAGTAGCACAGTAATCATTTGTAGATGATATGAACCATCCATGTATCTACAGCCAAAGATCCCCCCATATCACTGCAGTATACTGGGTGGCTTACATAAGAAATATATTTGCATTTAATTCAATGATTACTTATTATTCTGCTGTTATAATGCATGATAGATACTGGCTAACACCCCAAATAGCTACAGTTGCATATCTTCAAATATCAACAAATTGGAAAATGTTATTACCGTATATACTCGAGTATAAGTCGATCCGAGTATAAGTCGAGGTACCTATTTTTACCTGAAAAATTAGTAAAAACTGATTGACTCGAGTATAAGTCGAGGGTAGAAATTATCACCACTAGTGCCTTCTGATTCTGTGTTGTTTTTAGGCTTTAGTTGCCTTTTAAATGGACAGCAGAAGTCCCAGACATGAATCCCATACAGTAATAGCCAAATCCAGTAACAGTAACCTCCAATTCTTTGGCATTCCAGATGTTTGGAAACTACAACTCCCAGCATGCTTTGTTGCTGGGAGTTTCAGTTTCTAAACATGTGGAGTGGCAAGGTTCAGTAAACTTTTAATTAAGCTTACCATCATTTACAATTCTCCCGAACCCCATATAGTAAAGGGCCCTCTGACCCCCATATACTAAAGGGAACTCTGACCCCCATATAGTAAAGGATTCTGTGACCCCAATAGTTAAAAATGTCACCTGAGAGTTGTAGTTTCAAGCTGTCCTTTGCACTGAACAAGCAGCTGTTTTTTGCCCCAAACTGAGGAGACCTATCAGATATACAGCATCCAGTGACAGTGCTGAGTGAGTCCAGCAGCCAGAATACAGGAAGTGTAAAGGCAGATCAGCTCCTGTAACTTTCTATGCAGGTTAACTATCTGTAATTGCAGAATTTGGATCTAAATTAGGACTTGACTCGAGTATAAGTCGAGGTTAGGTTTTCAGGCTAATTTTAAAGCCTGAAAAATTCGACTTATACTCGAGTATATGCGGTATTTGATTATTAAATGTCCATGGTATTTCCGTGGTAATGTATGTTGGGTGAAAACCACAGTTTTATAAGTATACCTTAATAAGAAGGAACAACCTGGTATAATTTGGGAGAAGACACTGACGTATTTATGGATGTGTATGTATTTTAATTACTAACAATTAAAACCCCATTTTCTTTGCCTCCAAATAATGTAACATGATGGGAAGTAAACCTGCTTACAGTCACAGCTGCTGATGGCAGTGTAAATCTTTATTTTTTATGTTGCAACCGTAGTTTTCCGTAGATTCTCCTGCTTTTTACAATATTGTTTAAATAAACCTTTTAAAGTTAAAAATCCAATACATTGCTCAGAAGAAGCAGTATGTTGTATCAATGATGATGTCAAGATATATGTTTAAAATAGTCATTGCATCAGAGTAGTACAAGTAGTACAAGCTTGCTGATGCTCTTTAACTGCTGGGATTTACCCCCAACCCTAAAACTCAACACATCCTCTATGGGAAAAGTTTGTCATGTTATGTTGGATTCTGGGGTCTGCTACCATTTCCCTATGTTCAAAGTATTAAACACGCGATGGGAACAAGAAACCCCTCTAAAACAAAAAAGTCCCCACAAGAAGGCACTCCTACATCAGACTTCAAAAATACAAAAGTTTTTATTGGTGATTACTAGAGACCCGAACATACAGAATACCTTCTATACCCTAAAGTGCATAATAGAACTCTCATCCTATATATAATATCTAACTCTCATAAATATTCCCTTATTCACCAGCATAATATATTGGCATTAAACATCATAAAACAACAAACTACACTTCCAGGCGTCCCTGGCTAAAATAGAGGAGCATGTTAGGGAATAAAAAGAATCTGAAGTGCGATATAGGTAAGTAACTAAGTCTTTTAAAACATAACAGTACTCACAGGTAGCGGGACTTCACGTGAGAAGCCAGGATAGAGATCGGGTGAATACACACCCCAGTCTCTAACGGACCACACTTTTCACCCGCTTAGACCAGGATCTAATTTTCGATCTAGCACTCCGGTTAACCGGCTTTGAAGCAACGCGTCTGTTACACAGTAAGTCCTCCTTACCACAGCTACTCTCTGCCTTCACTATCTCGCGTGTACTCCCTCCAAGCTCCTCCAAACTAACGACACGTGTTTCGCCCAATAGCCTTCGCAAAACGGGCTTCGTCAGGGTCCCTACTACCCTACTGTGTAACAGATGCGACGCTGGATTCCTCGGGGTTTAACTGGGGCCACTGTTGTTTAATCTGTTTATAAATTACTTACAAGTGGGTATAAAGAGCAAGGCTTCAGTGTTTGCAGAAAAGACACAAAACTATGCAAACCTTTAAAACTTCAAATGATGTGCAATAGCTGCAAGCAGTTCTAGATAAATTATCAAATTGGGCAGAATAGTGGCAGATGAGATTCTATCAGGGAGATTCAATAAAAGTTCTTATCATTTAAAATGGTGCTAATTTTACCCCAACCAATCAGATCTTATTTAACATTTGAAAGCTAACATCTGATTGGTTGGGGCAAAATTAGCACCATTTTAAACGATAAGAACTTTTATTGAATAACCCTGTATATCTATAAATGTAAGGTGATGCATTTGGGGTTTGACCATCCTTAGTGATGGAGCAGAACTGGACCCTGAACCCGAGTTTGGGTTGAACTTTATGAGTTTGTACGTACTCAAACTATCCGAACTTGTTCGGGTTTTTCGAACTCGCAAATTTATTTTCGATAATTCTCGAGTCGGTAACCCTTGAATGTATTTTTCGATTTTGGTTACCCTGGAATGTATCACTCGGTAACCCTGGAATGTATCTCTCAATAACCCTAGAAAGTATCGCTCAGTAACCCTTAAATGTAGCTTTCGATTTTGGTAACCTTTGAATGTATTGTTCGATTTCCGTAACCCATGAATGTATCGCTGGATAACTTTCGAATGTATCGCTCAGTAACTTGAATGTAACGTTCGGCAACCTTTGAAATGGCCTTAACCCTCGAATGTAGCATGCAGAAACCCGACAATTGCCTGATTGCGGATAAAGGTACCAAAAACATATCTGTTTTACAAACACAGGTTCAAAAAAACGACAGACCGTAAAACTCTATAGAATTTCACAATATCGTTCACACTTGCTGCATTGCATTCCGTTCCGTACCAATTTATTTGGAACGCACTGCTGCACGCATTTAAAATGCATGAAAATGCGATACAACGGATAACAATGTATAACAACGCACGTGTTTGCGTTTGTGTTCGTTTTTCGAAAAGGATGTCTGGGAGTTCCTGTTATGTCATTGGTCCTGCCCAAGGATGTGGTCAAAAACGCGTTAAAAGGCAACGCGTATAAACGGACAAAATCGGATAATAACGTACACGCAAAAGGTCAGCACTGCATTTTTAAGTTGCGTTTTTGCCTGTTCGTACTGTGAAAAAGCCCTAAAAAATATTGAGAATCATTGGTATTATTACATTTAGTTTAGTTGATCATGGATTTTTTTCCGATTGCCATTTGGAGTCAGGAAGAACGTTTTTTTGCTTTCCTTTGGATCAAACGTGATATTGAATCGCGAGCGTAGGATGTGCAGGGGGTTTTTGCGTAACCCGCACATCTGACGCTAATATGCATTTAAAGTCGTGCTAAAGTTAGCGTTAAAGTTAGCGCTACTTTTAGCACATGATTTTCACATTGCGGTAATGTCAACACTGACTTTTCAACACTTTTTTTTCAACACTCTTCTGTGTCTGGGAGGCAGAATTTGATGTAACATGATCTGTAACGTAAACACCAGCTGGGACTCCAGGAAGACAACGGACACAGTGGCTAATGCAAATTAGTGATTTAATATAACAGATAACACCAACACATCATAGAACTACGCCTGACGCGTTTCAGACCTTGTTCGGTCCTTAGTCATAGGCATACAGTCTCTGCTGTGGTATGATTCACTTGATTTGCTGTGCATTATAGAGCCACATCAATATAGCCACACAACATCAGCCACAGAAAAGAGAGAGACACATCGTACTGTACCTTTGTGATTGTGCTCTGCAGGGCTGTTTCTAGCCATCCTATTTCCATAGATGCCCTCCCAACCACCCACCCCCCCAAAAGAAAAAACATTTGACAGCCAAACCTTTGCGGCTAGGTTTCCCCACTCAATTACTTCTGACAGTTTGTTACTGCTCCTGTGAATGTTATTTTTATAGTGGGGACGCTTTAATATTTAGAAAGAGGCACACGCTGTACCAGGTGGCGCGGGATTGTATACGTACATTTATGCATACGAAGTGTCACTGGTGGAATATGGAAATTTGGTGAGAAGTGAGATGTAGGTTGTAACTGCACAGTTGGGTAACATTTATGTATTAATTCTGAATTTAGGACCATCAAGCAGCCCCACCCTAGGGTGACACATCTTTAAACACAGCCCAGCTCTCCACTTTCAGTTTAATTCTTTCTTAGGATTGAACTGCTCTTGAAATGCTTAATTTTACAGCCAAATATGCCTGAATCTATCTTGAAACATTGGCGATGCTCCAAAGTTTTTTAATTAGAAATGAATTACTTACAAAGCAAGATTTAAAAATAAGACAGTGATTCCCTAAATAGAATATCTATGGGCTTAAAAAACACTGTTAATAAACTTAAATCTGAATATCTAAATTGCTTTTGATTTCATGCATAATCGGAACTTGAATAATAATCGGCGGTGGATCGTTAATAACACCGCAATAGTTTTTTAGCCAAATTGCTGACATCACATCAGTTACTGCTCGCTTATATTTTTAAAGTGGCGGTAACTGTATTTTCGTGTTAAGTTCGGCCACTTCAATTCGACTTTGAGTTAGTGGAAATGGCCGAAACGGTGACAGAGGTGTGGCTAAACCTTCTATTTTGACTATTCTATATTAAAATAGGGGTACCAGCAACGAAATTACATTTATAAACTTTAGATTTTTGTCATGTACCTAATCTAAGTGAGTACTATACTTTATTTGCATATATTTATGGTCATTTAGATGGTAATAGTGAGAAATTGGGGCGGGGCTTAGACACCCGCGAGCGGGCGGGGCTTAGATACTCACGAGGGGACGGGGCCACGACATCCGCAAGATAATGGGCCATGGGGGGCCTGCAACGGGAGGGACCATGGGGTCCATGAGTGGGAGGGAGCAGGGGGGCTGCAAAGGGGAGGAGGAGACACAGGACAGATTGACTGACAGTTTCAGAGCAGGAAGCAGGAAGTGCAGGGGACCTGGTGATGCTGCTGCCATATCACACACAAAAATGTAAATATCTTTAAAACTATGCAAAATAAACAATGGAAATAAATTGCAAAAATTTATCAGGGGAGCAATTCCTATCAATTTACCTAAAGTCATTTTTGGACCACAGTTCCCCTTTAAACATGGCAGTACCAATATTAATGGCATGGTGGTGCGCACCACCATTCCTGCTATGCACCGCCACCTGATTCATTTTGGTACTGCTTTTCTAAGACTGCTTTATCGAAGGGCTCCGGGCTGGTTGCACCTGGGCCATCCATCAAACCGGGTAAGTGTGATTTTAGTGTTTTTCCAACACAAAATTTAAAGTTTAAACAGCTTTAGATTCAGGGAAATGCCCGGACCACCACATAGACATCACTATATTAGTATCCGGAATGTTACTATTTTGTAACAAAGACACAGCAGTATCTGGCAATTAAGAAGATCTACAACTAGGGTGTTCTACCCGCCATACTGTATATTCTATATTCTATATTCTATATTCTATATTCTATATTCTGAATGCCGTTTATTTATCACTTTGTTTGATAATGGATGATAGGATGCGTAGTTCAACCACAAACCAGGACAATTTTAAAATAGTTACTAAGGCATATCTTAGGGCAGCAATGATTATTTAACAACAGCACATAAGTAAAATGATCTTAGGTGATACTGAACTACCGTATATACTCGAGTATAAGCCGACTCGAGTATAAGCCGAGGTACCCATTTTTGCCTCCAAAATCAGGAAACCATGATTGACTCGAGTATAAGCCGAGGGTAGATAGTTGCCCTTTAAATGTACAGTAATCCCATACAGTAACCCTAATACCTTTCCACTGTAGATGTTTGGAAACTACAACTCCCAGCATGCTTTCGTTGCTGGGAGTTGTAGTTTCCAAACACCTATAGTAGAAAGGTATTGGGTGTTACTGTAAGTTGGGACACTGGTCATGTACTTACACGATGCTTCTGATTTCTCGCTAGAGGCAGCAAAACTGACAAACTGACAAATCATTCGAATTGCATACAAGGCTTTGCTCAGGGGAGCCGGCCGTTCCCAGTAGTTCTTTGCGGCAGCACGATGACGTCATCCCGCCAGCGTGCGCGATGACATCATCGCGCACCCGCGAAGAACTACTGGGAATGGACGGCTTTCCTTCCTGACTCGCGGCTGCATCTGAAATTAAGGTAAGTTTTTGCTGGACTCGAGTATAAGCCGAGGCAAGGTTTTTAGGTTGATTTTTAAACCTAAAAACCTCGGCTTATACTCGAGTATATACGGTACTTATCCCAGCATCCTTTACAAGAAAAAGTTATTTAAGAAATAAATAAAAATATATTTTTCAGTAATTAAAATTAAAAATTTTTCCTAATGGCTGAACTATAGGTCCCATCACCCTTTACCATCTGATTAAAGGCAACATGGTTTATTTTGTTATGTATACCCTCCAACATTCCCCTTTAAATAGGTACACTATTGAGAAATGCATTCCACAGAGCTGTGCTAGGGTCAAGTTCACATTATAACCCTCCCCCCACAACTCTACTATGTTTTTTTCTATAAGTGTATTAAAGGGGAATGTTGGAGGGTGTGCATTTAAGGTTGAGGTTTAAATTAATATTAAATTTGGGAGATTTTACATTCAACTGAACAAATGAGCCAACACCAGTGATTTGTTGAAATAAATAAAATTCTACTATATACATATATTCCCCTTTTAAAGTTGCAGTCTATGCAGCTCCCTTTCAGGTGTATTTAATTATGAATCACTTATAACTAATCACTTACATTGAATCAAATGCTGTCTGCAACATGCATTAGAAAAGTTGCAAATATTTAAAAATGTCATTAACATAGGAAGTCATTAACATAGGAAGCCATTTAATAGTGTAAAGTAAAGGAAGAACCGAACATTGTCTCTCGCCCCTTCTCTTCCCAGTTGTTTCCCTCACTGACTGAATTATGATCCAGATAGGGAGGAACAGACAGGCACGGGGTGAATTCTTTATCGCTCACTGGAATGCATGTCTACTTCTCCTTATTTGCATTGTAATTCAGTCAGTGGAACGAAAGGGGGGGAGGAGAGAGGGGGAGAGAGGTAGATGTTCGGTCCTTCCTTTACTTTACAATAGGAGTGGTTATTAACTATTGATACACTAGAAAGGGCTTCCTATATTATTGATTAATACGGGGGGGAGCGTGTCTCTGATGGGGTTTTTTTTTGGCCAGCCTTATGTATTATATGAAATAATACGCTACCTACAGTGCAATTACTTCCCCTCAGAGTCCCATGCCCTGTATAAAAGCACTTGGCCTACGGCCTTGTGCTTCTCTATGGTCATAGAACTCCTCGTGGTGTAATATCCTTATATTACACTGTAGATAGCCTATTATCCCTTATATAATACATAAGGCTCTGGATTAATAATGGGAAGGAGCAGTGGTATAAATCCTTATAAAAATCACTGAGTGATGTCACTGAGTGACTTCCTGTATACTACTGCACCTCCCCCTGTCTCTCCCCCTCCCTGTATTAGTCATTAACATAGGAAGCCATTTACTATTGTAAAGTAAATAAAGACTGAACATCGTCTCTCTCCACTTTTCTTCCCGTTCCTTTCTCTCACTGACTGAATTACAGTGCACATAAGGAGGAGTAGACAGACCTGGGTCAATTCTTTTCGACTCACTGGAATGCATCCATCCACTCCTCCTCCTTATCTGCATTGTAATTCAGTCAGTGCGGGAAATGAACATTTTTTTGTTTGTTTGTTTGTCCGGCCTTATGTATTATATTAACTAATACGCTACTTATATTATAATATACGGAATATGGTCCTGTATATGGTTATGGAACTCCTCTTTGGCATAATATCCTTATATTACACTGTAGGTAGCATATTATGCCTTACAGTGGCGTAACTACTACCGCCGCCTTGGAGGGGGAGGGCGTGGGTCAGGGGCCTGGCCTCCAATCTTGCGACCCTGAAGTTAACCCCCTGATCCCTTTTTTTATTATAAATGCCTTTATTATCAATTCTGATTAAACCATTGTCATGTTTTGTAAATGATAACTACATTATACACTCCTTCACTGTATCTGTTCCATAGATTAAATGTTTTGTGCATGAAAAGTTGCTCAGGTTCATGTAATACAGACCAATGGCCCCTCACTGAGTAAACATCCAAAAAAATTGATGCAAAAAAAATCATTAAAAAATTGAAGTCATTGTATATTGTATTATGGATCACAATAATAGAAAATATTGCAAACTGGCGTTTTTTTTTTAAACCCTTCCTAACAGTTCATCCAGAGGAAGGCAAAAAAAAACCAGCTAAAAAAGGGGGGGGAAATCCTTCCTGGCTACAAACGGCAATTGGAAATTATCCCTGGATCAACCAGATCTACAGTAAATGTATTAATACCAGTAGTTCTCAATATTTTTTAGTTTTAGAAACTTATCCAGGCCTTTTTTAAAGCTATTCAATAAACTTGCCATTACCACTTCTGCTGGAAGACAGTTCCACAGTTTCACTGTTCTCACTGTAAATAAACCTTTCCTAACCTGAAGATGAAACTTCTTTTCTTCCAACCTTAAAGGATGTCCACGAGTCCTCTGTTATGACCTATTCATCAGTGACAGTCCGTCAGAAGGAATTGAGTGGGGAAATTCAGCAGCAACATTTTAGATGGCTAATGGGAGGTGGGTGGGAGTGTGCCTAGGGCACTAAGATGGCAAGAAATAGCCCTGCATCCCAGGCCATGATCAATAAAATGGATGTGAAAAGAAACAGGTTGTTTTTAAAGTGTTGATACCATAAGGCATTTCAAGGAGCTACTTTGGGCATGAAGACAACTTTCCCAGTTCAGTCTTGGATTAATAAAAAGGTATAAACAGTGGTACAGCCGTGCATCCGTTGGTGAATAGCTTGCATCAAGGATGAATCAATAGGTTAACATTGTGTTAACTGTCAGTGAATAGGCTAGTGCCACTTTAACCCCTGTTCCCTGCCTGCGGCCATCCATGTATAGGTCTGTGCAAATTCTGTGCATATAGAGACATCTTATTTTCTAGTTTCTATAGCTCTCTATGCATAAACATTTATTTTAGTTTATGTTATTAGAAACAGACAGCATAATGCAATATAATAAATTCCCTTTCATTTAATCATTAATTTCTAACATCTTTACTTTTAAAGTATTCATTCACTATCTGACTTCTAAGATAGCAGATATGTGCTAGAAATAGACTTAGTATTCCACAGCTACTCTTCGTCCAGGATTTGTCTGAACTGTTAGACCAACACCAGGGTTTCCCTCCAATCACCACAAATCATGCAATTTACAAAAAAAGAATAATCGTCACTACATTGAAAATTCCAATGCGGTAGTCCATGTATGTTTGTATATTTTTAATTATATAACAGAACTAAGAATTGGAAGGAATCAAAAACATTAACATAACTACATATAATAGAATCTTACATAGAAATTGAAAAATAGGGCATTAGGTCCAAGTCCCTCTCCTCAAGAAATATAAAAAAAAATACAGAATGTGTAGCTGGCTATACCCTCTCATACATAACGTTTTATTGAAGAACAGGAGGTAAGACACTGCTTTACCTCCCGTTCTTCAATAAAACTGAATAGAAAAAAGTGATTATAGCAGTGGAGATACCCTTTAAGCTGGCTAAATATGTCAAACTCCCTTATATTCTCAATAAAGCCAATATAAATAAAAAAGTAACAATACTCATCAGCAATATATAATTTGTATATTACCAAGGAGGATTGATGATCTGAGTGCAGCCAGTCCCAGACCCTTTGCAAACAGACCATCTTTAATAGAAGAAAGTGGAACAAACAAGGATGTACACACCAAGCAGAAGCTGAATATTATTGAGACAAAAACAGAAACACCTGACCGTACAAGCTTGCAATATATTAAAATTACAATACATTAAAGTGAGTTGTCCATGCTTTTTGCTTTACCAGAACCTTTCTGGATAAGCTTTGAGGCAAAACAAAATAATATCTCTTACTAGAATATTGTGTATCAAAGTGTGTAGCCCGAGTTTCTAATTTTCTAAAAATTCATGATTTAAAAAAAAAAAACTTCATTGCTGAAATCAATGTAGTGTTTAATTTACACCATAGCCCACCATTTAAAACAAAAAACAAAAAAAACTATTTTTCTTCTAAACCATTCTGGTAGATGTATCTGTATGTTGATTAATTAAATTTAATTTAGCAACATGAAAAAAAAGAATGTTCAGTAACAAGAAAGAGACACTGGTCAGGACTTAGAAAGAAGAATGTATTTCTCTAGAGATCCAGAAAAGAATGATTCTAATAAAAGTTCCTGTAAAATAGTGTGATGGTGAAATTATATTATGTTTAAGGGGCACCCTTAAATGATTCTGAAGGCCGCTAAATAGCTTGATCAGGCCAGGGATTGGGCACCCTAGAGAATTACCTCTGTACATCCATAAATGTATTTATTTATTTTTTCATCAGATTAAGTATTTTTTGCTTAAGAACAATTTAATGGAAAGTTGGTTTCTGAAGAGATCTGTGTCTACTTGCTAGAACAGCAGAATAAAAGGAGCATTTTTGGGTACCTTTGACTGTAACGTTTAAACCATCTTGTGCCAAAATATCTGCCCTGGGAAACAAATGTCCGATTAAAAATATAAGTTAAAACAGAAAAACTGCAGAGGCAGCAGCCTCCAACTGTTCTGAAATACATCCCAGCATGCCCTTTTAGTTGAAATCTGTTTTAGGATCCTGAGAGCTGCTTCCAGCAGCTTAAGAGGCATGAGGTTGTCACTATAGGTTAGATAGAATACAGCTGAGCTGAAACAGTTGGAACATCATTTTAATATATGTATGCATAGTTTACTCACTGGCACAGGCATAAGGAAGAGTTATGTTTATTTAATCACAGGCAATGACAAGATACTTTGAGGGTGCCAAGTCCAACATACACTGAAGGAGAGTGTAAAAGATCATTAAAACACCAGCTGTGTTTTACAGTCAGGAGTTCTGAGATTGTTGCTGTATAACATGAAGTACAGTATTACTGTAAATAACCTTTTCATTTCAAAACCTATATTATTCTGGGGAGGTAGAACTACTACCACCCGATTAGCAATATTGGAGCAGTGAGCTGTTGAACACGAGTCGCACACACTTGCCAAATAACTTCAAAGTGCAAGAGGGTGGGGTTAATCAGAGTGTTTAATCAAGATAAATTAATCTGCAAAGAAAGGGAGGACAGCTTTCACTCTGAGGGGAACTGGTGCAACATAACATAAAATGACATTACACTGTATTAGATTACTTAAAATTAGAGATGGACTAGAACTATTTGAGTTCGAACGGACTCTGACTTCTTGAACTATCCTGAACCCGAATTTTGGAAATTTTTCGGACTTTTGATAATTATTGGACGTTCGAACGTTCGAGGTGTGCGAGTATGCAACTAAAATGTCTATTACACCTATACGCGAGTAAATATCGAATTATCAAATCCGTGTGTAAAAGGTCTATTATACCAATACGCAAGTAAATATCGAATTATCAAATCCGCAAGTTAAATGTCTGTTATACCTATACGCGAGTAAATATCGAATTATCAAATCCGCGTGTAAAAGGTCTATTATACCAATACGCAAGTAAATATCGAATTATCAAATCCGCAAGTTAAATGTCTGTTATACCTATACGTGAGTAAATATCGAATTATCAAATCCGCGTGTAAAAGGTCTATTATACCAATACGCAAGTGAATATCGAATTATCAAATCCGCAAGTTAAATGTCTGTTATACCAATACGCGAGTGAATATCGAATTATCAAATCCGCAAGTAAAAATGTCTGTTACACCTATACGCGAGTGAATATCGAATTATCAAATCCACGAGTAAAATGTCTATTATACCTATATGCGAGTAAATATCCAATATCGGATCCGCAAGTAAAATGTCTTTTATACCTATATGTGAGTAAATATCGAATCCACGAGTAAAATGTCTATTATACCAATACGAGAGTAAATATTGAATTATCGAATCCACAAGTAAAATGTCTATTATACCAATACGCAAGTAAATATCAAATTATCGGTGAGGAAGATTGGAACAAAAAAGGGAAGCAGCGTATCAGAGTTGCGAACTGGAGAAACTTTTCTGTGGCAATGCGCACCAAGGAGGAGACCGGGGACCAGAGAACGGAGCATGGGCATAGGCACGTCAGTTATGCACGTTGCACTTACATCATCAGCCCTCGCCAGACACAAAGGATAAAGGAGCAGCCGAGGAGCGGATCTGCAGACCATGCCAGCCCTCAGCCCTACCAGCTCAGTAAGGATGAATATGGCTCTTGTATTGGATGGGGGGGCTAGTGCATTGGAGGGTAGGGGTGGAAAAGGGGGGCAGGGGCACTGTGGATACAGTACATTTTATTATGTTTGATCATCTGCCCTGATGTTTTGGTTAGGTCAGGCAGGTAGCTGGGATTTAGCACACAACCAATTGTTCCCAAATGCCTTCTGCAGTCAGGACTGATTGGCTTGGTGGTATAAATACAGGTCAGGCAGAAATATACTGTAATCCATGCCATTTGGGGTTTAATCCCTTGTGTAATATCGCTGTTTATGGTATTATAAAAGGGTCCATTTAAAGGGCAACTAAAGCCTCAAAACAATACTGAATAAAAAGGCAGAATACCTTAATATAAAAGCAGTAATCAGTGATTCACTTCTAAGGTAATTTTAATGTGGTTGCTGAGAATTTTGTCTTACTGGTTTTTCTGTGTTTTTTTAATCTGATAGAAACGGTTGATCGTGGAAGAAAACAATAACGCAGATCATACGACGCTGGCTTTAAACTAAGGGTTGTGTCAAGAGCAGAAGAAAGCAATAATTCTGTTGCAGGCCGGTAATTTGGCATTGACGAAAGACAGGTGCGAGACTGGCAAAAAATAAAGTCAGAATTGGAAAAGATGCCGAAGTCAAAAAAGGCTTGTCGTGGTTTAGCAACCTCACATGGGGCTCTAGATACTGACTTGCATAAATGGGTTGTGGAATGGTGGGGCAGTAGTAGAGTAGGTGGGGGGATTATAGTTTGGGGGTGGACATGCCTTTAATAATCTATAGAGATGTTGCAGATAGCTCTGAATGTCTTTACATAACCTAAAGTAATTAAAAAAAATCTATGTAAACCTTCTTAACAACTAACAATTACAGTATGAAGATAGGGCTGTCAAGTTGGATTTCTTCAGCCACCTAATCTGATGTTTGGATGTACAATCGGGCTGAACGAATCCACCACAAATTACAAATAAAATGGGTCACAATAATATATATATAGAATATATTATATATATATATATATAATATACATTCTTAAAAATAAAATCGTAGGGTTTAGTACTAAACAAGACATACGTTGACACGAACTAAAGGTTTTATATACTGATTAATTTTTTCCCTTATAAAACCATGTAGTGATGTCTGCACTCAGTATTCCATCTACCTTTGCTATTGTCCGTATATACTCGAGTTATAAGCCGACCCGAGTATAACCGGGGGTACCCTTTTTACCTAAAAAAGTAGGGAAAATTGATTGACTCGAGTATCTAAGCCGAGGTTAGGAACTATGACCACTACTGACCTTCAGGAGTGTTTGAGTCTTAAGTTGCCCCCTTTAACATTTAACAGACATTCCTATATAGCCCCCTTCCCTCCTTCCCTCCCTCCCACTGAGAAGGTCCCCCCAGTTGATCCTTACCCGAAGCTGCACTACTAATGTTTGAGTGGATGTGTGACATCCCCTTCCCTCTTCCCTCCATCCCCTGAGGTCCCCCAGTTGGCTAACCGAAGCTCCTTCAATCCTCATGTGAGTGCTGAAGTGACATCCCCCTTCCCTCCTTCCCTCCCCTGAGAGTCCCCCCAGTTGGGTTCCTTACCCGAAAGCTGGACACTCCAGGATGGATCACTGTCTCCTTATGGCCAAACCGGGCTGCAGCACCTGATCAAGTCCTGTGGATTTGCAGGCGACGTCACTATCGGCGCCTCTCACAGCATGGCGCTGAGTAGTGACATCAGCCGGAAACCCAACAGGACGTACCCAGCGTGCGGCAGCCGGATTTGGCCATAAGGAGCGGCTCATCCTGGGTGACAGCTTGTCGGACTTGACTCGAGTAGAAGCCGAGTAAGGTTTTTAGGTGTATTTTAAAACCTAAAAACCTCGGCTCACTCGAGTATATACGGTATGTATTTTAGTTGGGGGCTTCAAGGAACACAGGTTTGCCTCAAATTGTACAACAACAAACCAAAAATAAAGAGGTTCGAGCACTCCTTCTTCACACGAAAGTTTTATTTAAGTTGCAGGTGAGCACAGAGCACCTTCATCAGAATAATTAGGCTCTTTATTTTTGGATGTATATATAATATATAGATATATATATATTTATTTATAGATAGTTGCGATCTATTCTATATAAATATATATGGCCCAGGTTTTGCAACAAACTGTTACCATGGACACGTCTCTATTTAAACTAATTCTTTAACACTCCACTATAAGTCACAAACATTCATTTCAGTTCTCTACATCTTTGTATGTTCTATCCCAAAAATGTTATCCCACAACAACCTAATTGTAATAAATATCAGAACATTCCGATATTATACAATCATTGGGCACTGTTGTTTTTTTTTAAGGACAAATAGTCCTGACAATACCAATGATACATACCAGGCATCATGGATCAGGACAATCTTAATCACAATTCTATGCAAACTGTTCGTTTTTCCCTTCTTCTTACCATTAGTTAGTTTCCTTGTGTGAGTACTGGACAAAATCATTCCTCTCCAAGCTGCTGAACATGTATAAACCTTTGCTGGGTTTTGACCCTTAAATTTCATTAGCTCTAATTATACAGAATGACGCCCAAACCCACAACCGCTGTGACGTTTACAGTGATGTATTCAGCACTGTGTCTTACCAGGTTTATAACCCCTACGGGAAACCTTGATTATACAACGTTCCTTGTTATTACACAAAAAAAGCAACAGCAACGTCTTCAAAGTACATTTTATATGAATTTCTGATGCTTATAAGCAACTGAACGTTCACCAACATGTAAAGGAACAAATCTCTAGTTTGGTAGTTCCACGATGTGAATGGTAAGAGATCAGGTCTTCTGTGAGAGGTTTGCACCTGGACAGCGAGCTGGAAGTATAAGATGGTTTTGGATCTTATGAATAATAAAGTACAGCTTTTAACCCTGCCACTTTACACTGCCTAGCCTTAACTCATTGTCCTGACTGCTAACAGAGTTACCCCTTCCACTACCACTGCCTAGCCTCCCTTATTGTCGTACTGCCTACAGATTTACACCTTCCACTACACTGCCTAGCCTAACGTCATTGTGCCTACCCACTAACAGATTTACCCTCCACCTGCAACTGGCTAGCCTCCTCCTCATTGTCTATGCTAACAGATTCCCCTTCCACTACACTGCCTAGCCCCATTCATGGTAATACTGCTACAGATTTACCCCTTCCACTACATGCCTAGCCTCCCTTCATGGTCTACTGCTAACAGATTTACCCCTTCCACTACACTGCCTCGACTCAACTATTGTCTACCCTAAACAGATTTACCCTTTCCACTACACTGCCTAGCCTCACTTCATTGTTACCCCTAAACAGATTTACCCCTTCCACTGCACTGCCTAGCCATTCTCCATGTCTACTGCTAACAGATTTACCCCTTGCCACTACATTGCCTCCTCCCTTTTATTGTCTAATTGTAACAGATTTACCCTTCCACTACACTGGCCTCAGCCTCCCTTTCATTGTCAACACCTAACAGATACACTTGCATGCACTGCACTGCCTAGCCACACTTAATTGTCTACCCTAACAGATTTACCCTTCCACGACACGTGCCTAGCCTCACTTCATGTCTATGACTAACACAATTTACCCTTCCACTACACTGCCTAGCCTCACTTCATGTTACCCCTAACAGATTACCCTTTCAATGCATGCTAGGCCTCCTTCATTGTTCTACTGCTAACAGAAAAATTTTTAACCCTTCCACTACACTGCCTAGCCTACCCTTCATATGTCTATGCTTAACAGATTTACCCTCCACTACACACTGCCTAGCACACTTCATTGTCACCCCTAACAGATTTACCACTTCACTGCACTGCCTACGCCTTCTTCATTGTCTACTGCTAAAGATTTACCCCTTCCACCTAACACTGCCTAGCCTACCTTTCATTGTTTACTGCTAACAATTTACCCTTCAACTACATGCCTAACCGTCCCTCATTGTCTACTGCTAACAGCATCCCTTCCACTTAACTGCCTAGCCTCCCTTCATTGTCTACTGACTAACAGATTTACCCCTTCCACTATTACTGCCTAACCTCCCTTCATGTCTATGCTAACACGATTGTACCCCTTCCACTACACTGCCTAGCCACACTTCATTGTCTACCCACACCGATTTACCTTTCACTGCACTGCCAGCCACACTCATTGTCAACCCCGAACGATTTAACCCTTCCACTGCACTGCCTAGCCTCCCCGTCATTGTTCTACTGCTAACAGATTTACCACTTTCACATACACTGCCTAAGCCTCCTTCCTTGTCAACACCTAACAGTTTACCCCTTGGCACTGCACTGCTGAGCCGCCACTTCATTGTCTACACGCAACAGATTTTGACCCCTAATTCCAGGCACGGCCTAGCCTCATTCATTTGTCTACTGCCTAACAGATTTACCCTCGCTACACTGCCTAGCCCCTCTATTGTCAAAACCTAACAGATTTACCCTCCACTGCACTGCCTAGCACACTTCATTGTCGACCCCTAACAGATTTACCCCTTCCCATGCACTGCTAGCCTCACGTCTAGTGTTCCCCTAACGATTTACCAACACTCACTGCCTTAGCCTCCTTCATGCTCCACCCCCTCAACTTCACCACAGCACTGCACTGTTAACCTCCTTCATGATTAACACTCTATTGCCCCCTACAGCTTCCAATTTACAGAATAGGGACTATATCTCTTCTATCCAGACTATGTTCACAATGTCTTCCTCTTTCTCATTCCTCTTCTCTCCTCTCCAACCCTAACATCTCTCTTGAACCTGTCCCTCATGGTACATTTTCAATCTCTCTCTTTAAAAACACCATGGTATCCCTATTCTTAAAGGAGAACTTAACAAAATTTTTGAGACCTCTGAAAAACAAACCCCATAACACACAATAGGAGATAAAAGACCACTCAGTAAATTGTATTAAAGTAATTTTAGTGTGTTAAGAACTGGATGTATGTGCTGAATGTGCAGGTCGACCACACCTCCCTGACCTCAGTCACTGTCTCCTTTGCTTTATCTGTCCGGTAAAAAGAGATTGGCTAGAGATTGATTAATGGGCTGTGACCACTGTTAACAAGTTTCTGGCCATAGCTAAGGGACTGAGCATGAGCAGGAAAACATAATGCGTCATGATTCAAAACTTTGTGATACTAGATCTTCTGAAGTAAAGCACAAACCCATATGTTATTTAGGTAAATTTCCCAGCACCATATCAAAATGAGAGGTAAGCACAGATGTAGGTTTTAATCAGAGGTTTGCCTCTCTGGTTCAGTGTTGTTCTGTGGCTTTTTGTCCTTTAAGAAATGTCTGTTCTTCTAGCTAACGGCCTGTCCCTTAATCCCTTTTGCTTTACTTCCAAAGGCTGAGAAAGACACATCTTAGGCTGACCTGGTTCATCACCTATCTACACCTCTTCTTGACCACTACAGTCAGGCGTCCGCCTCAACCACATTACAGAATCTGCCCTCACTAAAGTGACCCAATGATCTACTTGGTGCTAAATCTAAAGGTAACTAACATACTCTTTGTCAGTTCTTCTGATCTGTCCTCTGCTTTTTGATACTGCTGATCACCCTGTTACTCTTCAGATCCTTGAGCTCCTTAGGCATCAAGACCACTGCACTTTATTGCTATCCGCTGATCTTACTGGTAGAATTACGAGTGTTTTCCGCTCTGGAATTAGTCCACCCCTCTCAATTACTACCATTTAACCTATGGCCTGTACAACTCATTTAGTCAGTTTGGATTCAGAATCACCATGTTATGCGCGATGGCTAATTACATCTCTGACCCAGATACCTACCATTGACTTCCGGGTCCCAACTCGTTAGTTCCAGCTCTGCCTTCATGTCCTCCCGTTTCTTAAATGGAACAATGGACAAGATGAACTTGTCATTTCCCACCCTGCCTCCCTCTCTCATAGTCTCATTATCTTTTAATATTAAGGACACCCAATGCTCCTCATTCTCATGTCTGGGAATGAGTGCTGGATTATGATCTAGATTTCTTACAAACCCAATGTTCACCAGAAAAATCATCTACTCTCACTCCACCACTTCCGCTCGCATGATGTACAAATCCTAGCTTTTCATGACCTTAATATATCCCTGCTTGACTATGCGTACATTCCTGTGATGGTTACCAACAACCGCTGCACAGCTGTCTCAATCCCATCTAAACTCTGCTGACTGGCTCATTCATTTTCTTTCACTTTTCTTGCCTCTCCTCTCTTGTCTCCCACCATCCATTCAGCAGCAATATAACAATAATAACAATAATAATAATATAAGCAGTGTGATTGAAGTTAGAAATGAATGTGGAGGTGATATGGGCTCTTGCGATAAATCTGATTAGAAATAATGATTAGGAGACTGGGAATATAATTTGAAAGAAGTGTCACTCAAATGAGAACCATATGAACCTGATTGGTGATTGCTACTTGTTAAATTTTCTTGAAATATGAACACTTTTGCTTGTAATAATAATAAGACAGTACCCAGAATGAGTCAGCACATGGGTTTATCTACTGAAAAAGGGAGAAAAACCCCCCCACAGGACTCAACGATGTATAACTATAAAATCTTAAAGGACAACTTTTCCCAAATAAATTTTAAAAAGTCAATATTCACTAACCCTCAGAAAGTCAATATTGCCTAACTCCTGGATGGTTGTTCAGAGCGCTGAGCTGTCAAACGTAGTGCAGCCTCTGAAAGTTACACCTCTCTTCAGTTGACAGACCCGCGAGTCCATCTTTCCCAATACACTAACATCAAAATACTGTTATAGTCACGCTGGCACTGAAGAGAGGATGTAGCTGCAGCCGTGCATAAGCGTACTCAGGACAGCTCACTGCTCGTGAAAATGGCCCGTATGAGAGGTGGAATCGGATTTTCTATCCCCTAAGGAAGGAGATTCTTTGGGGGAATACCTTGGCCCTTTTTTAGTCATCACAGGGAGAGTTGGAGCACTGCAAGGTACCCATTTCCATATGAAGTTTGGCGCAAGTTGGAGTGAGGGAGTGGGTAATTGGGGTGTTCTGGTATACAGTTAGCAAGTAACAGTATGGAAAAAACATACTTTTTGCTCCATGACCTATGATAATAAAGTAGTGTTAGTTAAAAGACACTTTCTCTTTAGGTTCAGGTTAAGGTTGTGGGGCTGCACACTCGAGGTCTGGTTCAGATCTGGAAAAGCAGGTCACTGCAGTTTATCTATTACGTAGTCAGACCAGACTTGTTTGGTAATGCGACTGCTAGTTTAAATGAGAGGGGTAGTGACATTCCGCAGCATATTTATAGAGGTTATTGTTATTCTTCCAATTACATCATTGAAGTGTTGAAAGTTCAATTAACGTTATCTGTCTACGTGTGCAGTGAACGACAGTTAAGGAGAACTATAGAGCGTATACATTTGTTAAAGTTATATACATTAAAGGAACGGATGCAGGGAGCGTAGGTTACTTATTTCTACCTCACCCATATCATTCTGTGAGGAAACAACCATTTTTTTTACAAAAGTTAGAGGTGCCCTTTACTATCTATTGGATCATGCAAGAATTCTATAAGGTAGAGAACGAGCATCGTAACTTAACCTGCCACGATCCTGCGATTATACATTGTGTGTGTGTCGCGGGGGTAGAATTCATGTGAAAGAAACTGTTGCCAAGCATTTCTTTTTTAATTGCTTTAAAAGAGATTAAGTTATGAAGCCCTTCCCCATGCATTTTGTTCCTGATTTCGAGCCTTCTCTGACTCTTTGATATGTTGTCTTTCAGTTTTGGCCGCTAAGTCTTGCGCTGAGTATTGCATCCTATTGCCCTGTCAAAGTCCAAATACAGTAGTGTGAGTTGATTTTAAGACTATATATGGAAAGAGTTCTTCTGATCAGATTATGATCAAGTGCAATGTTTAGAAATCAATCGTAGAAGAACACTGCAAGGTTTCCCACCTTTCATGCTTTTCGATCTTTCCAACAGGAGTACCCATTGAAATATGCAGAATGATGGGGACTAGTAGTAGATGGGTCTGCATAAAAATTTTTCACCTGGCCAGATCTGGTTTTTCCAATAAACAGACCAACAATGTCAATCAGAAAAAATGGAAAAAGTTTCCGTGTATGGGGTGCTTGTACTTTAAAAAAAGTGGCAAATAATCACATCTGTAAGGGGTAGGGGCTTTGATCTATAGTAACAAAAAGAAGGACTGTAGATAAAGGGACGATGGTCATGGACCCCATATCTGCGCACGTGACGTCACCGCTGGTACTGAGGAATATACATACCAGGTAATAACATATGGTCCCATGTTATCTAGAAAAACCTTTGCAGCAATCACACCTTATAGTTATCAAACCTTAATATTATTACACATTACATATTGCCAATACGACAGAATGTAAAAAACGTTAATAAAGGAATTCTAATAACAATAGGACAGAGCAAAAAGAGCAAAAGTTTGCATTTTTATTGCTACTGTATGTGTTGCCTATGGTTGCGCGGATTCCTTCACACAGCATTAACAAAATCAAAAAAAATGCACTAGTCCATTTTTCATGGTCCAATATTGTCCATCTATTATCATTAACAGCTGTTCATTGCATGGACAGGAAATGCGTTGCCGTGCATTTTTTACTGGGCCAGATTGGAACACACACAAATTGTGAAAGGTAATATGGAATCCTATAAAAAATATGTATGTGTGCTTTTAATGCCAAAGAACAGGCTCCTAGTGTGAAAAAAAAGAAGAGCCCTATGAATTAAACATTTTTTTACCAAACCTTTTCTGATTTGTTATTATACCATTTTTGAGATGTACAGCTTTTCAACATTTTGCACACATATAAATACATTACCCAGCGTTGAGGTAAACGATCGATGAGAACACAAACAGGGAGTCTTCAATTCATGGTTTTTCAGCAATGATCTGTGTGAGATGGTGACCTTTCTTGCAAAATTTACGGGACCAAGTCCAGCAGGTCCAGGTGTTCTCCCAACCAACAAATCCTGATTAGACAATCAAAACTACCCAAGTGTCACCAAAGGAGACCTAAATTAATCAAAAAATAGAAAGAAATAATAAAAACAATATTTAAAAACAATTAACATGACTGCAAACCAACTTTAAATTTTTTAAAATCACACAGAAGATGGATGGGGTGGCAAGTTTTGCACTTGCTGAATGACGGCGAAGCAGACAAAGGAATTTCAAAAGTTATATAATCACAATATAGAGATACATGTTGAGGACGGGACTGGGTGAACAGTATTAATTCTCTACTGGGAGGATCTTTACTCTGGTATTTGCGCCATAAGGCCCCTCTAGGCTGTCATATATGGGTGTAGTTTAAGTTTACCTTACTTGGATAATCAATTATCATGATCTACTTTCTCATCAGTGCTCAGGCATTTTGCCTTTATCTACAAAAATACCATAATTCCAGCGCGTGGAGACCACACCACATTCAGGACTACAAAACTAAGCTACCATGTGTGAGCAATCAATGTCATCACTGTACAGTCAGACACAATCTTTTTTTACTAACAGAAATATACAACGATTATTGTCTGTGGGGAAGAAGATTGATGATATCCTAAATGATACCCAGCAAATATATGCTGTTGTATGAAACAACTAAAACCAATTGCAGGAGGAACACACAAAAAAAATGAAATCCCACATATGTACAGCCATTGGAAACATTCACAGGTACATAAACACTGGAATTGTAAGTTACCTTTGAAACAGGAGAGAGATCTTTAAGCGTAAATATTCCTTTTCTATATGTTTTAACTATGGGATTCTTCATAAATAAATCATAGTATGGCAAGCAGGATCGTTTTTTTAAAGCATCCTTATTCCTTACCAAACACACAAGGTCAAGGATTTTATCTGTGCCTTTTTTATCTTCTGTTGGTTCTTCAAGCCGTAACCTTTTTGTTTTGTAATTTAAGACCAAGCGTATTTATATTTATAAAAATCATGTAAAAAAAAAAACCGGACACATACACCGGACAATGAATTTTTGTTTTCTGTACCTCTGAACTGCAACACATCAATAGAGTACAGACGTTGATACAGGGGTAAGCTATATGTTGTAATGAGATGTTTTAAATATATCCATTATATAACACGGAGTGTGTGCTCTAATAAAAGTTTTACAAGCCAATCATTACACACCACGGCATCATCATATCTTATGCATGCAAACATATAGTAAGGTCACATAAAGAGCCATTAGGTTATATTATACATATATTAAACCTCCCACAATGTTCATTTAATTTGATCTATATACATTAGGAAATAAGCTTAAATAAAATTCATAAACAATTTAGCAAATAAGAGTAAAACAGGCCCAGTTAAGACTTTTTAATAACCAAAGGAAATAATTATATAAACCTCTTGATATTTACCACACCCATACTATATGACAGACCGCCGCGTCTGCTCTCCTCTAAGTGGGGCAGGGAATAAAATGGTTTATATTTTTGCGCGCAGCATCCAAAGCAAAAAACCAGATGTGATCCAGCATCAATCTATTTTAAAGCACGTAATAAAAAAAAAAGACTCAATTAATAGAGGCATTCCATACGGTCCACTACTTTATTGGTCGTTTGCCATGGTATTTTTTCTAGATTCCCAATATTAATTATTTGCCCAAATGCCATACTTGGATCTTCCCTTCCACCATATGTCGGATGTACAAACCTTCAGTGTGGCAACCCTGTACCTATTGAGAAACCTGTCTAGTATCTAGCCTCCCTTTATAGAGCAGGGCCTCTATAATGTTGGCATGCTGCCTGGTAAATGTTTGGTCTGTGTTAGCTAGTTCCCTGAGATGGCACAACACAGGGGTGCACAGTGGTAACCCGCAAAGCCAGCCATCATGCTCATTCCTGATTTTCTCCATCCATTCATAAACCATCGAATGGGTTGTTATTAACCCTGAATGGCTGTGTGATAACCTCGAAATACTGTAGCGTAGTTAACCAGTGGAATAAGGATGTGTGTTCAGTAACCTGCAGTCTAACTTGTCCCGTGGCCATTGGAACAGCCAACGTGAGCTGTGTATAGCCACAAAGGCCACCAACTGAAGCTTTACAGCACAAGACACAGTCACAGTTTCCGTCTATGTACCCAAGCTACAGGCCTGCTAGTGCTAAGTACAAACTGAGATCTCTCATATTCAGCATCAATCAGGACCATTGTGTAAACACGTTAATTATAGAATCCCCATCCCATGGTGTCCCCACCTGCTAACCGACACCTGTAACCTGGGAGCACAATGTAGACCCAAGAGCTCGCACCTCCTAATCACGGCACCCCCCTGCCAGGTGACTGGTCTCACCTCAGGGCTGATGTCTACACAGACGGTCTTCTCCGCTTTGGGGTGTCTCTCGGGTCCTCACGTGGTTCTGTGAAGCCCACACAATAACAGTGCAGCAGGGAAATTGCAGTCCAGGGGGCCCTCCTCCTCCTGTCACCGTGTGTTGCCCCAGTCACCATTGGCCTAATACTGTCTGTGGACTGCGATAGAGGGAGACTTGTAAGGGGGGGGGGTTATAATGTACCGCAGCCATCTGATGCCCCTGTGAAGGAGTATACGGAGGCCAAGCGCTTACTGACTGCACCGACGGTTGAGACTCTGGATTGTAGTGGTGAGTAGCGTTAGGGGGTAACGAAAGAGGAAGTGACCACAAGGAAGACCGCCCACCACATGAAATCCTGGTGGAAGGAAAGACACGCCTTAAAAAAACCAAACCCTAGTTAGGACCAAGACAGAGATGAAAGGGGAAGTGGGCACCATGCATTGCCTCAGATCACTTAAAGATGCACAAGAGGAACATTAATTATAACCAATGATGTGTATGCAATGCAGGCATATGTGGATTGGATTTGTTCCACTTAAATGTAAATAGAATTGAAACTTGAAATTAATTAAAGGGGACTATACGAAAAAAGAAGGTTATTTTAAAATGACCTGGGAAAATAATTCTTCCTAAGCCACTGTATGAATTTGTATGTGGCCTTCTCAAGGAGCTGAGAAAGGCCACCATTACAAAGGCCAAAACGTGTTGCTTACCTTTATTTGCACAGTAATTCTTCTTTAATGAACCAATAAAAGATATTGTACGAAGACCCTTGTTGCTAACGAAATCTATCGCTTGTATATGAATATATATATATATATATATTATATATATATATATAAATCTTTTGCAACTGCATTTTACAAAAGAGTATGTTAGTCTTCCATCTCATTACTCAAGTTTGCTATCAGACCCACCATATTCGCAAGAGATGGGGAACTTAATTCAGCATAGGGCGCTCCTCCTGAGCAAAACAGTTTGTCTCAATCACCTATTGCACTCACATCCGTTAATTATATCCACAAGACTGGAGGCAGTCAAGAGTTTAAGGGAAAGGTTCAGTGGAAAAATTATTATTTTTAAAAATCCTAGTTATTTCTTCATATTCTCTTCTATTTGAAAAATATATTGAATGTATACCCACTTGTCTATACCCTGATTTAACATTAGTGAGCTGTGAAATTTCAGGTTTGTAATGATGCTTTTTCTTCCCAAATGCACACTTTCATGGAATGAGGTTCTAACGTAATGTTACTATGATTTGATTGTGGATGTGTTCAAACATGCTCGATCTACTACTGAGGCAAATAAATCACAAGGCACTGGGGGCAAGGGCAAACAGAGGAAGTCAGTATTCGAAAGGCTTTATTTGATACACAGACAAAATGTGAATGGAAGGTTTTAAAGTCATTAAGATGGCCAAAATACTGCTTTTTTTCTTAAAGTATATGTATTTAAATCTCCCAACACATCTAGTGGAAGTAAGTAAAGGAATCTCGTATATATACATTGGGGAGCACAAAGGTACAGAGGAGCAGTGTTAGAGCTTTGAGTTGGAACAGGCCTCACATCATGAAGCATTTTGAAATCTTGCTCAGGGCCATGTTGGTCCTGTAAAATACACGTACAATGGTGGCACCCTCCCAATACAGCACAGGGCAAGCTGCCTCCCCTAGCAATGGTAATGACTTGGCAGGACTAGCCCAATTCTGTTCAGGATTGTGGTATGACATCACACCACCAGCAACTGCCTTAATTGGGTATGTAGCCCAAGAGAGGAAAACCATATTCTCATTATAGGGCATGCATATCCTCTTCTGAGCAAAAAAGTGTGTTGTTAATGCTTTGTTATTCCCTATTAAGATTGTATCTGATAAGAATGTAAAGCTGCTAAAAGGGACTAATGGGCAATGTGTCTTGTAATCGAGATAGCCCAGCAACGAGAAAGAGGGAAATAATTTCAAAATTAAGGGTTGTACTAGACCATCTGACCTCCTGTCAATATTTGAGCTACGTTAAAATAGATGCATCAAACATATTACAGAACCGATTTGAAAATTCTCTATACATAGGTTTTACAGCCAGGAGATTGTAGGATTTTCTGTTCCTAAAAGATGAATTTAGTGTAAACTTTAAATAGAAGGTTCAATTTGTGCTCATGATCTTGTGTATGATGATTTTCCAGTCAGACAGAATAGCTTTGCATATTAAAGCATAAACATTTTCGTGTTAAATTTCAAGGATGACATTAATGTTACTATCAATTTCATCTCTAAGTACAGGTGTCAGAATGCAAAAACCATATTGTTAATAAAAGGACTTTAGCCAATCAAATGCTTTTTGGGTTGCATGAGGCAAAAATAATTTTAATGGACATTGAAACAATCACAACAGGAATCAAACGATTACAAAGCTAGAGTGATTATTACAATACAGTATTTCGAATTGCATTTAAATACGTTAGCTTTTTTCGAAAAAAAAAAAGGAATTAGCTTTCTGAAAAAAGATAACCTAAAATTGAGACTGTTTGTTCGATTTTTGCTCTTATTATGCCATACTTGCATTAGAAAGAAAAACCTGTTCAGGTTTAATTTACCTTTCTGTGTTCGCTTAGGAAATGCCATAGAGAAAATATATTACCAGTAACTGACTTTCAATGCAGATAATGTTTTTATTAAGCTAAGAGCAGTGGGCATTCTGGAGTAACAAGCCAGATTTTACTGCTGAGGTCCACTGCAGGCTCATATTGATTTGCTACTGTAGTATGGATTTGAAGCAAGTCCATAATTCATCTGCCGGATCGTCTTGTCAACCCTCATCTTGCAAAGCACGAAAGAGAGAAAATACTTTTCTGTGTTGGTTCTCAGGGGATATATTAGTGATTTAACGTTCACGACTCATTGGAAATTTTTACGTGCTTGGGCACCTTCTGAGCTAGAACTCAGATCTTTAAAAACTGCAACTCCCAACATGCAATGGCTGCCTTCTACTTTATAGTTAGGGCAGGGGGGACTGGGACCTTTTGGCCTGGGGGGAAAACATAACAAAGTGGCCCTTCACAGTAGATCACAAAATCTTTGACCCACGCAATTTTGCTAAGGTCACACACATTTGTTTAAGTTACGCCATTTTTAAAGCTATTTTACGTGGTTGCCTGCAACATTTTTCGAGTGGATGAGTGGTTAAGATAACAACAGATATAAAATGGAGGTCTGACTTAACACTGGCTAATGATCTAGAGAGCGATAACCACTGGCTAATAGACTGGAGAGCTGATAGCATGGCTAATAGGCTGGAGGGCTGGCAACACTGGCTATGGATCTGGAGGGCTGGTAACACTTGCTAAGATCTGGAGGGTTGACCTAAAATCAGAAATGATTTAGACGTGGTGCATGTCAGCCCCAAGTCAGTAAAGGAAAATAAGTTCAGTAGCGAGAGAGGAGTCTTCTGTTCTTGCCCATGTAGGATTTAGAAGTGCGTGCTGTGCAGTTAAAGCATGTTACTTTCTAATAGCTTTTGTGGCAGCCCAAATTTCATGTAGTAGAGCAGCCAGGGGCATTTGCCCCCAGCTTACTGGCCAGTCCTCCCCAGTTAGGCCCAGATTTACCATTAGCCACGTGCTTAGGAATGCTGTGGTGGCAGGGGGCACCTTTTAATCTCTCCCCTACGTTGCCACTTTCAATTGCAGAATATCAGGTTTTAAAAAATAGCTGACACCCCCTAGTATAGTATAGTATAGATATTTTGGTTGAATAAAGACATACGTCCATCCAGTCCAACCCATTAGCAATATCCTCATTTCCTGCCTAACTGTTGATCCAGAGGGAAGGCAAAGAAAAAACCCACCAAATTTATGAGGGGGAAGGGAGGAAAAATTGGAAATTTCCCTGGATCAACTCTACTTAGAATTAATACCAGTAACTTGCAAAATTCCTTGTTGCAGAGAACTCATCAATGAATGGCCAAACAACGTCCACTGAGGAAGACAGTTCATAGCTTTACCATTCTGACAGTGATAAAAACCCTTTCCGAACTTGAAGCCTAAACCTTTTTTCTTCAAGTCTTAAGGGGTGTCCTCATGTCCCTGACATGTTCTATTGGTGAAACAATGCCCCAGATAGTTTATGTATGCCCGTTAATGTATTTATACACAAGTAATCATATACCCACGCAAGAACTTTGCTCCAGCGACATAATTTTAACTTTTCAGTCTCTTCATATTCAATCCCCCAATCCCCTTATTTATTTATGCCCTTCTCTGACCCTTTCCATTTCAAAGAGTGTCCTTTTGTACACAGGATTCCAAAATTAACTGCAATTCAATGAGGCCTATCAGTATTGGTAAAGAGGGAGAATATATTTTTCTCCTTGAATCCAACCCCTCTTTATTACAGTATTTGCTGCCTGGCACTGCTTGCTACCTTAAGTTTGTTATCCACGAAAACTCAAGATCCCTTTCTAACAGGGATTCATTTAACACAGAGACATTTATAGTATAAAGTTAGTATAAGGATTTGAAGTCCAAAATGCATCACCTTAAATTTATCAACATTGAATCTCATCTACCACTTAGCACCAATGTGACGATCTATCTAGATCCCCCTGCAACGATTGACATCCTCTGAAGTTTTAATGGTCGACAAAGTTTTGTGTCATAAGCAAACACAGAAACCTTGCTGACAATACCCACTTCCAAATCATTAATAGACTAATAATAAGCGGCCCCAACACAGAGAACATGTGGCACCCCACTTAGCACTTAGTCCATAATGATGGAAAGCCCTTTACAAACTACTCTCTGCATCCTATCATATAAACCAATTTTCTATCCATGTACAAATGGTTACTCCCCAGACCAACAGACCTCAGCGATATATTAGTTGCCTATGGGGGACTGTATCAAAAGCCACATTGCAAAATCCAAAGGAAACTACATCTACTGCTATGCCAGAGTCTAAATTTCTACTCACTTCCTCATAAAATCCAGCAAGTTAGTTTGACAAGATATTCCTCCTAAACCATGCTGGTTACTAGCGTATCTTGAAGCATACTCTAGAACAGTTCCCTTATTAAACTTTCCAGGATCTTCCCCACACTGAAGTTAAACTTACAGGCCTGTAATTACCAGCTGTGAAAGACTACCCTTTTTGAAAATATGGAATAAATCAGCATTTTTCCAATCCAGAGGCCCACCAACGGACATAAGGGAATCTGGCATAATAAGAAACAAGGGGCCAGATAAAACTGAACTTAGCTCCTAAGTACCCAAGGATTGTATTTTATCTGGTCCAGGAGGATTTTATATTAACCTTATTTAGTTCTTTCTGTACCATATCCTCGGTAAACCAAGTGCACTTAATTTTTATACCATTTGCTTTACTTAATATTCTAACAAACCCTGAATATTGCAGGACGGACTCTAGTGCAAGTCCGCTAGTAATAGGCTTGCATTGTCTAAGGCAAAGTTCATAGGGTTGCAGATTTATTCCCCCAGAAATTTCAAAATGTTCATATTTCCTCTTACATCTATGTTCAAAGATAACATTTTCTTTTTTCGTGTGAAAAAGCAAAGGAATGTCCATCGCTAGGGACAGGGCATTTGTATATGTTTACACAAAAATGGAATATAATAAATCCCTCTTTGGTCAGGTAGAGGGATCTCTGGCTGTTATGATTGGTTCAGCGTTCTAGTCTCTGCGCTGACAGACGCTCTAATTCCTGGTCGCGGCTGGTCAGCTAATTGGTTGTGAAGTCACATTGGGCCTTAACCGACAGCCACAACCAGGAAGTAAAGCAGCTGGCAGCCTCAGAGCAAAGGAGCAGCATCTTTGGAATGTATGGATCAGAGGAGGAGCATCTTTGGAATGTAGGATAATGTATTTATCTGGGTTTGGGGGGGGTGGTGAACATTTTATGAAAAGTTTATTTAGGCGGACATGCCCTTTAAAATTGGTGTTGCAAAAGTTGCTTATTCTACTAAACTGTGGCAACGAATTGGACTAACTGGGATACTACAGTTAATTTTGAACTTTTTTTTAAAAAAGCATTTTCTTTTTTGAAGACTTAAGTTCTCCTTTAAGGTGCTTAAAAAAATACAACTCCAGCATTACCTGCTGCACTCTGAGGGGAATAGGGAATGGTGCTGCAGGTTGGACATCCCAGATATAGGGTGTGTACCTAATCTGATGTTACCATATGTGTGCTTACAAAACACAAACACCCACATATGTAGCAAAACAAATAACTTTCATAACTTTAAAACGAGTCATCAACCACCTCTCTGCGTGCTCCACAACCCAAGATATACAGAAATGACTGACCAGAAAGTTAATGGGTGGGGAGGCTGACTTGTGACATCCTAAGGCTTCTCCTACACAGTGCCGCCGGCGAGCACAGCCTCAGACTCCCTCAGTGTGTGAGGGAGACAGGAAGTCCCTCCTCCTCTCTGCTGTGTGAAGTCCTGACAGTGAAGGTAAGGGAATCTACAGCCCTTCTCTTTCACTGCGTGAAAACAGCCTTTTCAGAAAAGGCTGATTCCAGAGTTTTCTGTAGGGGGTGGGGTGTGTGCGTCTGAGTAACCCACGGCACCTGCGAGTGGGTGGGGCTTAGGCACCCGCAAGTGGGCAGGGCATAGGCACTCACGAGTGGGCGGGGCCATGGCACCTGTGGGTGGGCGGGGCCACGGCACCCGCGAGTGTGTGGGGCCACACCACCCGTGGGTGGGCGGGGCCACATGGGGTTGTAAGATAATGGGCCATGGGGCGCCTGCAACTGGAGGGACCATGGGGTCCATGAGTGGGAGGGACCAAGGGGGCTGCAAAGGGGAGGAGGAGACACAGGACAGATTGACTGACAGTTTCAGAGCAGTAAGCAGGAAGTGCAGGGGACCTGGTGATGCTGCTGCATATCACACACAAAAATGTAAATATCTTCAAAAACTATGCAAAAATAAACAATGGAAATAAATTGCAAAAATTTATCAGGGGAGCAATTCTCTATCAATGTACCTCAATTTACCTAAAAGTCATTTTGGACCACAGTTCCCCTTAAATCGGTTTATACTCGGGTCACATGTGAGGAAGATTGGAACAAAAAAGGGAAGGAAGCAGCGTATCAGAGTTGCGAAATGGAGAAGAACTTTTCTGTGGCAATGCGCCCAAGGAGGAGGACCGGGGACCAGAGAACGGAGCGTGGGCATAGGCACGTCAGTTATGCACGTTTGCACTTACATCATCAGCCCTCGCCAGACACAAAGGATAAAGGGCAGACGAGGAGCGGATCTGCAGACCATGCCAGCCCTCAGCCCTACCAGCTCAGTAAGGAGAATATGGCTCTGTATTGGATGGGGGGCTAGTGCATTGGAGGGTAGGGGGTGGAAAGGGGGGCAGGGGCACTGTGGATACAGTACATTTTATATGTTTGATCATCTGCCCTGATGTTTGGTTAGGTTCAGGCAGGTAGCTGGGATTTAGCACACAACCAATTGTTCCCAAATGCCTTCTGCAGTCAGGACTGATTGGCTTGGTGGTATAATACAGGTCAGGCAGAAATATACTGTAATCCCTGCCATTTGGGGTTTAATCCTTGTGGTAATATCGCGCTGTTTATGGTATTATAAAAGGGTCCATTTAAAGGGCAACTAAGCTCAAAACAATACTGAATAAAAGGCAGAATACCTTAATATAAAGCAGTAATCAGTGATTCACTTCTAAGGTAATTTAATGTGGTTGCTGAGAATTTGTCTTATGGTTTTTCTGTGTTTTTTTAATTGTAGAACGGTTGATCGTGGAAGAAAACAATAACGCAGATCATACGACGCGGCTTTAAACTAAGGGTTGTGTCAGGAGAGAAGAAAGCAATAATTCTGTTGCAGGCCGGTAATTTGGCATTGACGAAAGACAGGTGCGAGACTGGCAAAAAAATAAAGTCAGAATTGGAAAAGATGCGAAGTCAAAAAAGGTGTCGTGTGGTTTAGCAACTCACATGGGTGGCTCTAGATATGACTTGCATAAATGGGTGTGGAATATAATCTAAATGGATACTGTATAACACACATGGGAATTCGATTACGTGCCCTTCAAATGGTAAAGATGAGAAATATAAAACAGAGGGTAGTAAAAAATTGGTTGCATCAGCTGGATGGTGTACCCGCTTCATGAATAGGTTTGGACTTTGCTTGTGAGAGAGAACAAAGATTTCACAAAAGCTGCCACAAAATCTTGAAGAAAAGGTTATGTCATTCTATAAATTCATTATAAAACAAAGAAAGATTTAGAATTATGACCTCAGACGTATCAGGAATATGGATAAGAGCAATGACTTTTGAACCGTGGCATCCTTGGGAGAAAAATCTATTTTCCTTATAAAAACGGGGAATGAAAAAATCATTTCACAGTGGTTCTGGCATGTTCGGCCAATGGATTCAAGCTATGGCCTGTTTTATTTTAAAAGGAAGACCTTGCCTAAGAATGCCAAATCCCTCTGTGAATACTGTCTGCCCACATGTTAAAGGCTCATGAATGGACGAATAAAGAACAAAAAATGGCTAGAAGAGATTAGGAATGGACGACCATGTGTAGCCTAAAAAACCTCATTATTTGTTCGGGATATTTAAGAACCCATATAGGCGAAGATGTTAAAAAAATGGCTAAGTCATTTCAAACCACTTTGGCTGTTATTCCAGGTGGGCTTACATTTGTTTTACAGCCTCTTTATGTGTCTATAAACAAACCTTTTAAAGACCATGTGCAGAAAATGTGGCACGAATGGATGTCATCTGGCCAAGCCCAATTGACAAAAGGTGGAAATCTTATAAACCCCGACATAGAATTATTAGCAAAGTGGTACGAGATGCATGGGAGGACATTCCAGAAGACATCATAAAACGGCTTTTCTGGAATGTGGTATAAGTAACGCCATGGATGGGAGTGAAGATGATGTTTTGCATCAGCACAGCAGTAGCGATGAAGATGATGGAGATATTCATGATGATAATGTCTTAGCAGAGGACAATACACCAGCTGAATTTGAGGCACTATTTAGAGAAGCAGATGATGCGGAATCCAACTTTGAAGGATTTTAATGTTTTATATTGCTGTTCAAGCCATTGAAATTGTATTCAGTAAAAAGACTCCCCAGTTAAAATATTTACCGTACCATACTTTTTTTGCTAAGCCTGTTACCCAATTACAGTGCTAGTTTACCATAGTAATGTAGATGTTCCTACATAGTTTTGTGACTTTACGTTATGTTGCTTAGTGCATATACTTCTGAAGTTAAGTGACTACTGAACAAGTTGTTTTTATTAAAATAAATATTTAAAGGGCAACTCCAGCCCCCAAACGAAATTTTAGTATCCTCGCAAGGAATTGCTATAACCTCGACCTCCAAGGTTTATAGCACTCCATGAAGTCCCCTAATGTACTTACCAGCCTTCTTTCCCCCGAAGCCTACTGCTTAACTCCCATTCCTTATCTGAGCACAGAAGTCAAGCAGGAGGGGCTCGAGCAACATCCGCCCCTGTGATGGCTAAGGAATCGCGCTTTAGCCAATCACAGGTCGCGGTTTATAGCAATTCCCTGCAGGATACTAAAATTTAGTTTGGGGGCTGGAGTTGTATGTATGTATATGTTATTTATATAGCGCCACTAGGGGGCACATCGCTGTACAATATAGAATACAAAAAGTCATACAAGGGGGACAGTAAATAAATACATGAATATTAATAGTATGAGCATCATAAATATACAAGGCTGTTGTAACATGAGGAAAGAGGTTCCCTGCCCCGTAGAGCTTACAATCTAATTAGGTGGGTAACATAACAGATACATAGGAAAGGGTGGAAGTGCTAAAGTAATAAACTGGTGCAGTGTCAACAGTCCTATGCTGTGCTGTGCTCGAGAGGTAGGATGAGAGGTTAGATGTAAATTGTTTATTGAGGTTTCTTGACGTAGAAAGAAGGGATATAATTCCAGAGGACGGGAGCCACAAGAGAAAATGTTTTAAGGTGAGAGGAGGCAGTGTGAGTGAGGGGTTATATAAGAGATGGTTCTGTGATGAGCGGGAGGGTAGGGCAGGGACATTGGGGACACTAGAGAGGACATATAAGAAGGGCAGCAGAGCGAAGGGATTTAAATGTTTTAAGAAAGGATTTTGTAGATAATGTGTTGTTTAATGGAGAGCCAGGTTGACCTGCGGCACAGAGGAGATTTATTTCCCGATTGTTAGAGAGCGAGGTAATGCGCAAGTATGGACTGAAGCGGAGAAGTTGGGAAGCAGGAAGACCTGAAAGCAAAAAGGTTGCAATAGTCTAGGCGTGATAAGATGAGGCATGGATAAGCATAGCAGTAGTCGTAAGAGAAAGGAATCTACGGATTTTGCAATGTTACGAAGAAAAAAGCGTCAGGTTTTAGCAACGTTAATGTGGTTGGAAAGGAGAGAGCAGAGTCAATAATAACCCTAAGCAACATGCAGACTGAATAGGGTAAAGGGGGTGTTCACAGAAAAAGAAAAAGGTGGGATAGTGGAAGACCAGGTTAGGTGGGAAAATGATTAGTTCGGTTTTAATCAGGTTTAGTTTGAGGCATCGTACGCCATCCATGAGGAGAGGAGAGCAGGAGACAGTCTGAGATGCGTGATTGGGTGGTGTCAGGACAACATAGACCTCCTTTTTATCATGTTCATTTTCTAATCATATTTACAGGTTTGCATTAGTGTTCATATCTTATACCCTTGGTTTTTTTTTCAGGTAAAAAGGTACAGGTACCACGGTTTATACTCGAGTATATACAGTATGTTAAATAAAATCTATTATTTTTAACATCCGGAGCAAGACTAGTTTATGGAAATGGTGTGCGCTTTTGAGGTTCTTGATTTCACTGCTATGAATTATAAATACACACACAAAAAACTTCTTGATTATTGTTGCAAAACACAAACACACAGGAATAATCAATTTTATTCTTGTTTCAAGTCCAAATAAAACATTTAAGGGTTTATGAATTAAAATTAATGCAATTTAGCTCACCACATCTCTATAGAATTTGATTGCCCCGATGTCTGTTCCTAGACATAAATTCAAATAAAAGTGTGTAGTGTAGAGCAACCAAAAACTCAGACAACCCCACAGGTATTGCTATAAACAAACGTGCATTTATTGGCACACCAAGACATGTTTCGGACAGTCTAGGTCCTTTCTCAAGTGTCGAAAGGACCTAGATTGTCCGAAACATGTCGTAGTGTGCACAATAAATGCACGTTTGTTTATAGCAATACCTGTGGGGTTGTCTGAGTTTTTGGTTGCTCTAACTACACACTTTTATTTTGAGTTTATGAATTAAAAGGTGGCGCAAGTTACTTGGTCTGTTAAATGCAGCAGCCAATGAGATTTTATCTCACTACAGAAGACCAGCAAGAAAGTTAGAATTGTGTTGCTGTAGATTGATTGGTAAATGATAGGTAACCATTTTCCCAAACCGAGAAAATTATCGCTTTACCCTAAGTATGTCCAGATGTAAAGAAGGAAAAATTTTATAGAATGAGCTGTATTTATAGACCAACTGGAGTTAAAGTTTAGTCTTGAAGACGTTTCGCTAGTCCTCCGACTGGCTTTCTCAGTTTAGAATGACTTGTACAAGAATCTGTACCCTAGAAATTAGTATCCTGGAAAGTCCCAATTAGCATATCACAGCCAGGTGTTAAGGACATATGAATGCAAGCGTGATTGCATTGTGGCTAAGAGGTTGTTATAGGAATGCCCGGGTAAGGTGCAAAACAGCATGTACATGGCAGACAGTTAAGTTTCCTTAAGATGCAGGTACACAGCTGAGTCCTGACCCGAGGAATTGCTCTTCTGTGCTGGGGCATACGTTGATGCAGTTGCTGTTTGGTCTCCCCCACATACAAATCAGAGCATTCTTCACTGCACTGCACTGCGTATATGATGTCACTTTTCTTTTGTGTTTCGGGTATGGGTTGGGTCTTTCGGATGTACCAAATGCTGCCTCAGTGTGTTGTTTGGTTTAAAGCAGACATCAACGTATGGCCCAGCACAAAAGAGTTGGTTCGACACCAACTGTCTGCCATGTACAATGCTGTTTTGACACCTTACACTGGGCCTTCTTATAACACCTCTTAGCCACAATGCAATCACGCTTGCATTCAGAAGGTCCTTAACACCTGGCTGTGATATGCTAATTGGGACTTTCCAGGGTACATAATTGCCAACAGATTCTTGTTCAAGTCATTTTAAATTGAGAAAGCCAGTCGGATGACTAGCGAAACGTCTTCTAGAACTAAACTTCAAGTCCAGTTGATCTAATTGAATACAACAGATATACCATGACCTGGATGAATGAGAACCTTCACGAGTGTATTTATAGACACACTATTCCTGAAAACATTTACAAGAATACTTTACAAAATTAAAGGGGAAGGTCAGCACAAATACATATGCTTTCAAGAAAAAAAGGAGTATTTTTTCATTTCAATTTGCCCATCCAGCAATTTTTTTTGTGTATAAATAAATGCTTCATTTATACTGACTTCCTGTTTGCAGGACCCATAAAAGTGTCTTTTATGGTCTCAGGGTTGATTCAGTTGATCTGAGCATGTGTGACCCATCCAATAGCCAATCAGTAGGAATTACTGTTATTTCCAAGAAAGCGTGCATCCTGGTAAGAAGAAGGACCATTGCAGAACCGGACAGCTTACTATTGACCACAGTAAAGCAATGAGTATGAAATCAATTATTTTTTCAAAATTAAGGCAATATGCAGAATACCTAGGCATGTGTAATTTAGATAAATAAGTAGAATCTTTCCTGTAAACTCCCTCTTTTAAGAACATGTGTTAACAAAGTACTGTCTATTGTCAAAATACTGCTGTGCTTCATAGAACTAAATATGGAAAGACCACAGCCATAAAACAACCATGGGGATCAGGAAGTGTATTTTAAAGCTTATAAATGTAGCTGATTATGTTCCCTTAGATTTTCCATCTTAAAAGGAGATTTTGTTACTTACCATAAAATCTTTTTTTCTGAAGCTGAATGGGGGACCCAGGCACAGCAGGGGTTAAGTACTCCACTTGAATATTGAAAGTTTTACAGGCTCAGGTGCTCCTCCCCTTACCTTATACTCTGCAGCACCAGCAGCCTACTTCAGTTTTGTCCCAAAGAGGGAAAGCGAAGGAGTTCTAACCGGAGAAACGTATAACTTTATAATAAAAAACACACATTAACTGAATAGATAGAGAAAAGAAACCCAGACAACTGTGTCTAAGTAACTGAGCACTCTAAACTTAAAGGGAGGGTAGTGCCTGGGTCCCTCTTGGGCTTCAGAGGAAAAGATTTTATGGTAAGTAACAAAGTCTCCTTTTCTCTTTCAGCCTTGGGGGAACCCAGGCACAGCTGGGGATGTCCCAAAGTCCCGAACTGTAAAGGGTGGACAGAAGAATTAAACCTCTGCTGCTTGCAGCACCAGCCAACCTATGATCGTCTCTGCTAAAGCAAACACTCCCAACCTGTAAAACTTTATGAACGTGGTAATCGAAGACCAGGTGGCTGCTCTGCAAATCTGGTCGATGGAAGTCCACCTGCGAGCTGCCCATGAAGCCCCTAGTGAGCTGCAACCCACAAGGGAGGAGCAGCCCCAACTTCTGCATAACATCTTAAGATGACACTACAAATCCATCTCGCCAGGGTCTAAGGACGCTCTGGAGCCCTTGTGAGGACCTGCCAGGAGGATGAACATAGCTTTTGAAGTACAAACTGATTCCGTTCTGGAAATGTATGTCCGGAGAGCTCTGACTACATCCATGGAGTGCAATCTCTTTTCTTTAGGAGAAGATGGCTGAGAACATAGAGCTGGGATGACGATTTCCTGATTTAGGTGAAAAGAAGAGACAACCTTGGGTAGGAATGATGGATGGGGTCGAAGGACTGCTTTGTCCTTGTGGAAGGAGAGAAACGATGGTTCCGCCGATAGAGCTGCCAGTTCTGACGTTCTACGTATTGAGGAAATGGCTAGAAGGAAGAGAGTTTTATGAGATAGGAGTGATAGAGCAATTGACTTTAGGATGGATAAGCTGAAGACGGAGACCCAGTGCAGGAGTGGGAACAAAACGGAAGCGATATACCTGAAGCGAGTAGAGGGCCCGCGCCAAGTTAAGAGGCCAGTAGGGAGGAGCTAAGGCCCTTGTCGAAGGACCCAGGGTGCCTTACCTGTGGAGAGGAGTACGGATGAGTGCCTGAAACTTAGGTACCGTCCTGGACCGTAACTAGTTGGAGCAGCTGCTGTTGAAGTCTGGGAGTTTTTACCTGCTAAGACTGGTCTCCTTTTCTGTGTTGTGCATGGCTCAGCTTAAGGTAAGGAGCACACTAGAAGTGGGGTGAGCATCCCAGGTCTGTGTGATAGTTGTTAAGGAAACGCTGGAAGGGGGTACCTTTCAGCTGTTCCATGATAGTATAAATTATTTACAGCAGAGATGGGTGAGGTAGCCAGGTCTGTGTATTCTTGTCAGTAAGGAAGCGCTGGAAGGGGGTTCCTTCAAGCTGTTCCACTTGATTTCCTTGTAGTATCTTGTAGAGGAGAGTAGTCCAACTCCTGAGCGGACACTTGAAAAACTGAAGCAGGCTGCTGGTGATAAGGGGAGAAGGGGGAGGAGTATAAGGTAAGGGGAGGAGCACCTGAGCCTTTAAAAGTTTCAATATTCAATTGTCCGCTCCTGGAGGTGGAGTACTTAACCCTTGCTGTGCCTGGGTCCCCCAAGGCTAAAAGAGAAAACTGAATAAAACAACAGCGGTGATATCACCCAGCAACAATGAGACATTTTGAAAAAATACTGGATGAACTGAACCATAATTATGTCTTACCTATGTGATGACAGAGTAGCTGAATTTCTATCAGACTGTTTTACCTGCAACAGAGTTTGCAAATACAGTTAATAAGTAAAAGAATCCATTCTATATAATGAATTATGGAAAACTGAATGTTCAGAATATCTAGTAAATTACTGTTATGTAGGTAATTACCTATTTGGGCAACATTTTACCTCCCCCATCCCGAAACCGCTAGGTCCTCACCCCATACTTCGTCTCAGAACTGCGATACGGGCAACAGGAAGATGTGTTCCTTGCAGAGCGCATCTTCTCATTGGCCTTGTTGCGGATGGAGGAGCAAAAGAAAACTTAAGGTACCTCTGCATTTTTAAGAAGAATCCAGAGGTGAGGACCTAGTGAGTTAATGGTTACTCTTCATCTGTGGAGTAGGAGGTGAGTTTAATTATACTTTAAATCCCAAGACGAGTGATATAAAACCTACAGTAATCTGGCTATTGTGGAACTCAAACCTCAATTATATATTTGACTGCATATCCCATTTCTAAAAAGGATTTCTTGGCTGTTCTTTGAAACACACTCAAAAATCAACCACAAGATGGCAGTATTAATACGGTTTACAAACTGACAGGGTTATTCAATAAAAGTTCTTATCATTAAAAAATGTGCTAATTTTTCCCTGACCAATCAGATGTTAGCTTTCAAATGTTAAGTAAGATCTGATTGGTTGGGGCAAAATTAGCACCATTCTGAATGATAAGAACTTTTATTGAATCACCCCATAAATTCCTTTCCTGTCAAATACCTTTTGAAGTTTAGGAATTTTGATGACAACATCTGCTGATACTGGTGATGGTAGCTCCTGTGCAATTTGGTTTGTGTTGACATACTTTATACAATCATCTACAGTGGATGAGATCTGAGAACTGGTTCCATATAACACACAACAGGCAGCTCTTACTTTCTGGAATAAAATGACAGCAATAGTACGTTTAAAGGCAATTCCGCCATCCTATTTAAAGTCACAGTTTCCAAACAAAGGGTATTTTCCTATTGATGACACATACCTTGGCTTGCTGGCCAAGAAGAAGGGGCACGATTAGAGCAGCTCACATTAGGTACATTTTAAAACAAACTGCTGTATTCCCAGGAATAAGAAAATAATGGTTTTGTGGCTTACCCTGGGTACAGCAAATGGGAAAGGTTTTAGCATAATCCTTAAGTTACTCTTTAAAACTTATGTTCTTTTGAATTTACATAAAAAATAAAAGTGGATACATAGCACAATTGCAGACTGTCTTCAAGATACTTGGTAGTATAGTACCATTGGTACTATAAAAGTACCAATGGTATACTGTAGGCTGTGTATTACTCATCCATGTTTCTTTTCTGCATTATGACTACAGCAGTTGACCTCCAGATTTAAATCTGAACTGTAGCTTCAAACAATTCTGATCCACAGATGGCTCCAGAAAACCTCCACATCCAGAGCAGCTCTAGAGACCCAAGCAGTTAGAACAGCAGCTCCAGACCATATGTTCAAACTCTAAACCCCAGAGATTAGGTTTAGTGGTTAAGAACAGAGATGTCCGATTGATGTGTTGGCCCTGGTGTGTGGGTAACAACTGTTTTTACTTTTTGTTCATTGTTTTTATTTGTTTGTTTCTTTTAATAAACAGTTTAAAAAAAGAAAAGAAAAAAAAGAACAGAGATATCCACCTTTCCAACCTCCCATATGTTTGAAATCTATAACTCCCAGCATTCCCTGGCTGCAGAATGCAACTTCCAGTGTTCTGCAGCCAGGGAATGCAGGGAGTATATCAATTTGGGAGTTGTCTGAAATCAGGAATAAAACTGTAGGTATATGATGTAAAAGTAAAGGCCAGAAACTACTTTGTATTGCCCATGTTCAGCTGGATCAAATGATGTGTTAATTGAAAAGTTAGAAGAAATTCCAAATTCTTTAACATAAAAACATAGAGGGGGGTAGGAAGAAAGGAAATTCTTGTTACCTCCATATCAGGAGAATCACATGGCCCATCTGGGTCAACCGCCAGTTGAACTTCTGCCATTTGCTGCATTAGAAGATTACAAAATATCTGCAGTTCAGATAGTTTTATTGCCAAAGTTTCACGGTCAGAAGGTACTTCTGCATAGTAGGAGCAAAAGTGTGTAAAATTCAATACTTGCGTGAAAAAATTGTCACTAAATAAATAATTGAGGCTCATATGGTTGTCCATATATTAAGGTAATAAACAGTTAGATTACGTTGTAAAGGTTTCTGCACTCATCCCAACAACCATTTCCATTTACAGGTGCCACCAGGTTATGTAACTCCATCCGTTACAGCAAATAATTACAATCATATACAAGTAAATCCTGGGGACACTGGTCGTCTTCAGGAGAAGACGACCTACGTGTCATTGAAACGTTGAAAATAAATTCACATATATGAATCCAGTGTGCCCGGGATATACTTGTATATGATGGTAATAAACAGTTATTTATTTTTTTAACTATTATTGATTCTGATGCTCTTCCAGTTGTATGGGGATACTTTTTTTTGGTGGTGAGATTAAGTCCCATTTATATCTAGCTGTAGGGATGATTAAAACACAAAAGTACTGACCCCTTCCATATCCCCTTATCTTTTTTTAAATTTGTTTTTATTAAAGTCAACATTGATCAACATACATACTTATAGTCAGTATCTGAATGCCATTAAATACAGCATTATACTTTGTCTTCCTTTAGAGAGGTTACACCATCGCTCCTGTTCCACACCTTAAAATCTTTAGTGTCACGTACAACTCTAATTTCTCAGTCATTGGGTTATACACAGTGGCTGTGGGAGATGTAGAGTGCTGACAGGCTGAAATACCCTTGCAGACATTATCTACAGCCAATCAGCATTTCAACCCCTGTTTCTGCATTTGTGAGAAACTAAAAATGTAAGAAGATAATGTGGTGGAGGTGAAAGTGCTAATGGTACAAAATGCTATTCTGTGTTTCTAGAATATCCCCACAAGTTTAATATTACAGAACAATCTTTTAGTCTTGCCAAGCAATACTCATATTCAAAAAGGGAAGTTGTTCACAGCCTGGTTATTATAGACCTGTAAGTTTAACATCAATGGTGGGGAGGATATTGGAAACTTTGCTACAAAATCATAAGGACTGAAATGATTAATAGTAATCAGCATTGATTTATGGGAAATACATCTTGTCCAACTAATGTGCTTGTTTTTTTTTTTTATAAAGATTAGAGTAAGAATTTAGATTCTATTATAGCAGTGGATGTAGTATACAGTACTTAGATTTTGCTACGGCTTTTGACTACGGCTACGGCTGTGACATAGGTGACATATATTTAGAAGTGGGGCGCAGAAGGGTTCTGTAATGGGGCCACTTATATTTAATCTGTTTCTAAAAGACTTAGAAGTGGGCATTGAGAGCAAGGTCTTTCAATACAAAAAAACTAAGTAGAGCATTGGAAACTTCAGATGATGTGCAACTGCTGCAGACAGACCTAGATAGATTGTCAGCATAGGCACCAAAGTGGATGATGAGATTAAATTCTGATAAATGTAAGGTGATTCTTTTGGGTTTTAATAATCCTTGTGCTGCCTATACCATAAATGTGCTAAGTGAATCGCTGTTTTGCGATTTGGTTGTTCTAGTATAAAACAAACTAAGCTGTAGCAAACAGTACCAGGTGGCAACAACTAGAGCTAACAACATATTTTCCCCGTATAAAGGGGGGTATAGATTCAAGGGAGAAAAAACATTCTCCCTCTGGAGGACTCATTTGGAATATATGGTGAAGTTTTGGAATCTCATCTACATTTAAAAAGGGACATTTTGGAAATGCCTTTGGCCTTTCTCTGAATTGACTGTTAATTAGGATTCAGGAGTAGGCTAAAAAGGTTGGACTAGAAAGGCATGTCTTTATTCAACCTCCAATACTAAGTTACTAAGTAAACTACAACCTGTTGTTGTGTTAGTTACAAATCAAGATTGACCTGTGACATTTTTCTAGACATATTTAAAAAAGACCAAGTTTATTATTAAGTCAATTAGAAAAGTTGAAAGGACATGAGAAATAGAAAGCCAAGCATAAAAACAATCCACTGAACAGCTAAACATCTCACAATCGTTTTTTAGAGACTACCTTCGGTTCTCTGTGTTGCACTCTCCCCAAGGCAGGCTTTGGCAGATCCCAGGGCTACCAGCCACCTCTGACGTTCAGTAGCGCTCTGTGCGCGCAAATAGAAGCACTGTTCATTAGGGATAATTAGGTCCATTCTATTGTCATCAGAGGAATTTACTACAATTTAACAGAATACAGACATTAATAACAGAACACAGAATAATAATTCTGATTGACTGAATTCATATATAATAAAGGCACATTTTTTTTGCATTATACTCATGGCTTTTGGTTATTGGAATTATTTATTACAAAATTATTGGATTTATAAAGTCCTGTTGTATTATAAAAAGGTTGCTGGCAGATCTAGATAGATTGTCTTTATTTTGGGCTGCTAAGTGGCAGATGAGATTCAATGTTTATAAATGTATGGTAATGCATTTTGGACTTAAAAATGCTTGTGCTGCTTATAATGGCTCTGTGTTAAGTGAATCCCTGTTGGAAAAGGATCTTGGGGTTTTGGTGGATAACAAACTTATGTGTAGCAAACAATGCCAGGCAGCTAGAACCAGCAAGATATTGTTTTTTATAAAGAGGGGTATGGATTCAAGGGAGAAAAATGTTATTCTCCCTCTTTTACAAAACACTTATAAGACCTCATTTAGAATATGCGGTTCAGTTTGGAATCCTGTGTACAAAAAGGACACCTTGGAAATGGAAAGGGTTTAACTAAATTAATAAGGGGACTAGGGGAGCTTGAATATGATTGGATAAGTTACAATTATGTGCACTAGAGAAAATGTGCTTATGAGGGGATATGATTACTGTGTATAAATACATTTATGGGCCATACAATGAACTGTCTAGAGCATTGTTCACCAATAGAACATGTCAAGGGTTTGTGAGAACAGTAAAATTATGGAACTAAAACTGTTTTTTTCATCTGAATCAACAGTTAGGCAGAAAGTGTGGGTATTGCTGAGTAGGTTGGACAAGATGGACATACGTCTTTATTCAACTTCAAATACTTTACAATATTTTAAATACAAGCTAGCCACTAAATAAATGAGACTATACAGTATTTAAGAGTATATATATAACTGTATTTTGCATGGCTAGGCCTCACTATGCCGCATCCAAAACTCCAATTTTTGGAGCAATAGGCCCTGCATTTTGGTGCACAAATGACCAAGTTTGCCATTTCTATAGATAGAATAATAATGCACGTGGTACACACAGAAAAAGGTTACTGGGTTACTGCATGTGTCAGGAAAATAACAAAATGACCATTATTTCCATGTGTATTGTTGTATCCATGAGATCCTTCCAAAAAAATGTATACATTTTAAGCATAATGTGGGGCCTAGCCCTAAGAACATGATTTTATTTAAAAATGTTCTTGCTGTACATGAAGCTGGAAAATCTGCCTGGCTCTAAAAGCTTTGGGTAGGTGGACTGGGAACGAGGCCAGAAGTACTGATTTCAGCCAAATCTGAGTAGACACACCCACAAAATGGATAGTTTAAATAGTTAAACAAAACAGTTGCTTAACAAGGTTTGAATAATGGGTGAGCTTAACAAAAACGTGTAACTTGACCTAATTTTATGCAAGAAAAGCCTGTTTTACCGATGACTAAGGCCCTTCAGGGAAATCGTTTTGGTTTTTTTCCAGTTTGGCACTGATGTTTTACCAGTTACAATGTACACACAATAGTATAAAATTGGAAATTGTTAAAACCAGCCCAATCATTTATAAACATTACAATATGTTACAACTTGAACCACTTACAGGTAATGATATAAAATAACACAATCAGGGCCACATCTACCATTAAGCAGAGTGAGACATTTGTCTCAGGCGGCAACTCTGCACTGAAGAAGAAAGGCGGCAGACAGGCAGTGGTAAAAAAAAAATCCCCTTAACCAGCAAACATGCATGAGAAGTATTTCGCCCGCATGACTCCAATACACGGTACCTTGAAGTTGCTTCAACTCCACTTCAACATTTTATGTGGTTAGGTTAGCTTTAGTTTGTTAGGCTAGGTAAGGCTAGTTATGCTAGTGAGGGCTTGACGTGGTGATAGGCTTCGTGGGGCGCGAAGGGCGGCATTCAAAAGTTTGGCTCAGGCAGCAAAAACCTTAGAAGTGCCCCTGAACACAATGATGATGGAAGTTAGGTTGGGTATAAACTGAGGGTGCAGGAAAGAGAAGTCTGTGGCATGTCTCACCTTGGATCTCGCATACAGCCATCTTGATGCTGCCTTTGCTTCCTCTTCCAACATTCTCTGGCGAGTCATAGTATGATAATATGCCACTATCCAGCACAAAGTAACGCGGCTGCCAGCCTGAGTAAATAAAATACAAAACGTAACCGCTGGTATATTAAAACATGATTATAACACTGTTTTATAATAAGAGCAATATGAAAGAACATACTTTTTTTCTTTTTTACACATTAAATTGCTATAGCTCTATACAACGCCCAATTTAGGCAACAAGGAACCTAGTTGTACAAATCAACTGCAGCTTTCTCGTGCAGCAATCCTTTCCATTTCGGTTTCCATGTAACATTTGGATGTAGGTATTTTATTTACTATTTTTGGCACAGTTAATTAAATACAAAATTCTCATTTTAACTTTGTGCCACTGTTCAAAAGTGAGACACGAGGCGTATTCCCACCACTTCATTACTTGCACTTAATTCACCTTAGGCCTCGTGGACATTTGGCTCCATAAATACATTTGGAAGCTGCATGCAATACCACGTGGTGTAACTCTCAGCCTGAGCAAAAAACTGGATATTTTCCTGTAACTTGATCTAGATTCTTGATTATGAAGAGAATTAAAAGAAGTGATACTGGAACTCATTAGCATGTAATTCCTCCAAAAATCCTGTTAGGATAAACTAATGTGCAGATTCTGGTGTAACTGGTTAGACTGGACACCTCTCAACCTAGTAACAAAAAGAAAAGAATAGTACTCTGCTTGTGATACACACCGAAGAAGAAAAACCCAATATACTAGCTAAATAGCTAGATAATATAACAATGTTTAATATCTAAATAGTACATATATAAAGTAACACTTTTATGAGTCAATATATAGCTCTCAACCTAGTAGTAGAATGGCAGGTGAGAATATGAATCATACTGGTAATCTGACTGAAAACAGTAAGGCTGGAAGATGATTTTATCCTAAACAAGTTAAATATGACACACAATATATAGAAATTTGGGCTGTTGTACATCCATATTAAAGTGCAACTAGAGACCAAAAATATAATACATACAAAAAATAGAATTCTAGTGCACAAACACTTCTAATTGCATATTGGCTACCTCCATAAGGTTGCTACTACAGTCTGCTAAACCCTGGATAAATAAAAGCAATTAGTTCAATAAGTTGACCAAATTATTTTAAAGGGCATGTCCACCCCCAAAACTATAATCCCCCCACTACTGACCCCATTGTGTAGTGTAGTTTAATACTTACCTTACATCCCAGTTCCATATGGTTCTTCTGCTATCCCCCCCTAAAGTCCAAAAAAAAAAAAAACACCCACCAGGAGTACTGCAGAGTCCATATAGGACTCTGCCTCCTGTCTCCCCTCCGGGAGAAGTTTGGCATGCGCACTGCAGCCCTTCTCCCCCTCCCTTCCCCTCCCTCTCCCGATTAGGATTCCCTCCCCCTAGCGTAAAAACCTTTATACATAATATTCTCCCTGTCCCCCCATTCCCCAACCGCTATGGTTTTAAGTTCAGAAAGTGCCCCAAATATTACTTACCTTCCCTCCGACGCACTGAACTCCCAGCAGCCGCCTCCATGATTGGCTGCCACTCAGCCAATCACAGACGCGACTGCCGGTCCCGCCCCTCTGCTTGCATTTTCTCGCAAGCAGAGGGCCTGGCAGTGCGGCGGAGGAAAGATAAGTAATATTTGGGGCACTTTCTGAACTTAAAACTATAGCGGTTGGGGCTGGGGGGACAGGGAGAATATTTTATAAAATTTTTTTTTAGAAGGATGGACATGCCCTTTAAGCCCAGTCACCACGTCAAGGTTGCTTTCTTTAACTGGGTCCTAACCTACTGGTACTTGCCTTTTTAGCTGAATAAGCTGACAGCTTCTCTATTTCTGTGTGGCCTGGATGCTGTCAGCTCATTCCGCTAAAAAGGCAAGTACCAGTAGGTTAGGACCCAGTTAAAGGGTATGTCCACTCTTAAAAATTTTTTTTGATATATGATTCCCCCAGCTCCAACCGCTCTATTTTTATTCTTAGAAAGTTCCCCAAACTTTACTTACCTCCCCTCTTTCCTCCACCGCGCTGCCGGCCCTCTCCTTGCGAGAAAATGCAAGCAGAGGGGCGGGACCGGCAGTCGCGTCTGTGATTGGCTTAAGAATAAAAATGGAGCGGTTGGGGCTGGGGGGACAGGGTGAATCATATATCTAAAGGTTTTTACGCTAGGGGGAGGGAATCCTGAGAAGGAGGGAGAGGGCTGCAGTACGCATGCCAAACTTCTCCCGGAGGCCAGGTAGGAGGCAGAGTCCTATATGGACTTTGCTATCCTCCTGGTGGGCAGTTTTTGGGACTTTGGGGGGGGGGACTACAGGAGAACCTTATGGAGCTGGGATGTGAGGTAAGGATTACACTACACTACATGGTGGGGCCAGTAGTGGGGGGGATTACCACGTTAAGAAAGCAACCTTAACGTGGTGACTGGGCTTAAAATAATTTGGCCAACTTATTGAACTAATTGCTTTTATTTATCCAGGGTTTAGCAGACTGTAGCAGCAACCTTATGGAGGTAGCCAATATGCAATTAGAATTGTTTGTGCACTAGAATTCTATTTTTTGTAAGTTAAATATGACCTTTGTGTAAACCAATTTTACTTAAATGCTCTATGTAATGTAGATTTTCATATGATTATCATAAAACGTCTACTAAAACAACTTAACAAAACACCCTGGCAGGCACCCTGGCACCCATAATTATTCGGATAATGAGAAGAGACAAGATCAAGGAACTTGGTCTATTTCTATTCAACTCCTGAATCCACCTGAAACACTTTCAACAACTACCAACACATTAGGCTAAAACACTGGCTTATGCTAGGTGCACAGAATGTGCGAGCTGTGGATATATCTTACAACGAAACTATAATAAGAGTGCAGCAAAACTAAAACACATCCCCTGTATTATTTCTGTATCTCTGGGTTGATCTCTAAGCTGTCATTTACTATCCATTATTAAAAAAAAAAAAAAAAACACACATCATCGATCTCCACATTCAGTTGATACAAATAGGAAAGTGCATGGAATTCTTAACAACCTTAAATCCACGAATGAATGTTTGTTATTGTATCAAAGTTTATTAGTCACTTTAACAGACCCGATAAGCTAGTATTTCTTACCAGCTCATTTTCAAGAACAAAAAAAACTTAGGAACCACCAGGTAAGACTTTCAGTTTCATGTAAACGGTGGTAATAAAGGTGATCTACAATGTAAGACAAATACTTAAATACTTTTGCCATTCAAATTAATTGTGGACAGATCTGCATGACAAACAGTGGCATGCAGACCTGCCCGCCATTGGCTTTCTTAGAGGAGCACAATCTATTAAAATAGGAATACAAGGCAGAAATAAAGGGTGGATAACAGATCCTTCAGCTATTTATCTTTTAAATAAGCAGCAGTGCATACATTTGACAGGCTGTAGCTCCTGCACAAAATACAGTGTTTGTTTTTAGGGAGAGTTTGGCAAATACTTAGCAAGGCAAGCATAGAAAGTAATGGAGCCAAAAATAACTGCCAATATTGTGGACAGAATATGGATAACAATAGGTGTCTGTATAATGACTGAATAGACATGTTTGTTGGTCTATTAACATTTTGAAAACTCATCCTTAGCATGCAGTGTTAAGTAAAAATCAGTTATCTGTCAGCAGACCACTGTGCCAACAGCACTAATATTTTATAGAGCAATTACATCCATAAAATAGAAAACACTCAATAGTTATGCAGTCTGATGCTTCGCTTCCCCCCTAAAATAATTGTATACACACACCATACATATAATGTATTTGGAGATATATTTATACACACGCACATAATGTAATTGGAGATATATGTATACACAACATAGTAACATAGTAATTAAGGTTGAATAAAGACATACGTCCATCAAGTCCGACTTATTCACATAATGTAATTGGAAATATATGTATACACACACTATTTAATTGGAGATGTATGTATGCACACACCAAAAACAATGTTTTGGAAATACATGTATACACACACATATAATGTAATTGGAGATATATATATGCACACACATTATTGGAGATATATGTATTTACACACTGTAACATACATCAATACAATGACTGTGGGAGCACTCCTTAGGCTAAATTACAATTACATTTTGTGTCTGATCTGATCACAGTAATGGACAGTATACTAAAACCCCTTTGTAGTTTGTAGATAATATGATATTGTATGAGGCCCATTGATTATCTTTTCTAAACATTAATAAATATAGAGAAATCATAAGCTTAAATGTGGGAAGATTGAGATGTCTTTAGTAAAGAATTTGGGGCTTATGCATACACATAATGTAATCAGAGACATATGTAACCATGCATGTACTATAATTGGAGATAATTGTATGCACACACCATACACATAATGTAATTAGAGGACATATGTAACCATGCATGTACTATAATTGGAGATAAATGTATGCACACACCATACGCATAATGTAATCAGAGACATATGTAACCATGCATGTACCATAATTGGAGATTAATGTCTACATACACAAAATATATAATGTTATTGGAGATTTATACACACACAAAATACGATATAAATGTATCCATAAACACCATGACTTAATTGAATTCGAGCTAAATATACACACCATACACAAAATGTAATAGGGGATAGACACACACACAATACACATAAATGGAAATATACACTAAAAATACATAATGAGTGTAAAGTTAACACTCTCTTAGATTCTCAGTTACCTGACAGGTAATTTGTCCATTTCAGCAACAAGCCCTCCATACTCCTTCTTTACATCGCCCTTCCAGACTTACTATCGTTAACCTGCCATATGCAGCCAATCACAAAAGAGACTACAATCAACCTGCCACATGTAGCCAATCACAAGAGAGACTACAATCAACCTGCCACATGTAGCCAATCACAAGAGAGAGGCGGATCTTTGCTACTCCCCTGTAAACCAAGTGTAAAACAAGTGAGAGCTCGTGTTCAGAACTTCGACTAGAAAAGTCAGCCAATCAGCAGCACTTGCGGCTTTTATGGGGTGTGGCAGCGCTGGCTGGCTGTATTTCCAGTAATTATCCCTTTTTACTAGTTGTATGGATACTGAGGATGAAGTGATTCCTGATTGGTTTAAACCGTTCCATCACGTGTCACAGAGAAGGGAAGCATGGGTAGCGTAGTTTTAAGTGACCGATTGATCGAGGAACAGTGACTGGATGAAACTACAGGTTCCAATATGCCCGGGGTAGCGCTATGCGGGGCCATGCTTTTCACTCCGGCCATTGTTGCTGTAAAGCGGAGAGCCGGAGGGAATGAGCGAGAACGGTGACTGTGGGAACCAAACGTCCTCTGGAATCCTCAGGTAATTAGGTGAAAGGTGTCCATAGATTGTAAGGACCTGTGAGCAGATTGCATTATGGGAGGTTGATCATTGTGTCACGTGGGGAAATTGGGAAGCAGAACTTGGCCCTACTGTTGAAATCTGTACAGGTAGGATAAGGTCAGAGCGAGTCTGTTCCATGTGTGACCGCCACACTGTGTTATATAGAATGTCTGAAGGAATTCCCCCACCAACTGCAGTCAGGCTGGGTTTACATTGGATGCACCTGTAGCTTTAAGAGAGCTCCTCAGGTACTATATAAGTAAAATATCAGTGTGAGTTACTGGTATATAAACTGCAGGGTAACAAGCTTGTCAGGGATTCCATATCCTATATCATCAGGCATTCCATATCCCATATTGTATCAGGGATAATTATTATTGTGGATTTATATAGCGCTAACATCTTCCATAGTGCTTTACAATTACATGTATACATTCACATCAGTCTCTGCCCTGAAAAGCTTACAATATGTGTATAGTGACAGTGAATACTGGGGTCAGGGGGTGTGGCTCTTTGATGACATCATGGTCTGTGGGTTGTACTGTCAACACCATGGAAACCTTCTTAGTTACAGAATCTATTACTTAGATATACTAAATGCAACTTACTAGAGAAGAATCTTACAATGTATAGGTGTTCTGTAGAGAAAATCTTTAATATTGGGATTAACAACAACAAAAGTTCTCCTTTAAGGTTTGACACATTTCTGCCATAATATTTATTTTATTTCAGCATTTATCCAATAAATGTAATGCAGTATAAATATACATTCAGCAAAATAATGTTATTACTCCGTTACATCTATTGTCTATTGAGTGCTGAAATAAAAAACTTCTGTCAAGTGTCAAACCTTAAAATCTTCCTTGCATGCACGGAACACGCACGCATAGAGGGGTCCAGGCATTGATATGGTGAAGAATATAAGAGTAAACAGGCAACGTTTCGGTCCCACACTCAGCCCTTTGTCAAGCCTAAACTCAAGTGACCACATCCAAACATTTATGTTCAAACAGTGCAAATAGTATCCGCCCACAACTAATTGAGGCAATTAAAGTTTTCTAGTGAAACAAAACCATTTAAAGGGACAGTGCTTTCCCAAAATTGACAATAACAAATATTATATATATGTAAAGAGCTCTGAGTGATTGATATACATTCCTCATTACTGTTATAGTGAAAGCTCATTAAAAATGCTTATAAAATACAATAATAAAAATGTGATGAACATTCATTAAAATTAAATACACAATAATATACATGGTTAAACATGAACTAGTACTAAACAGATTATATATCTTATATCAAAAGATTATATAGATATTATATAAGATTACTAGCTGATATGGTATCAGCTAGTAATCTTATATAATATCTATATAATCTTTTGAAGAGAGAAAAAGGCATATGCTTGTGCATATATGGACTCCCAAAGATACATAAGGAAGGGGCCCCACTAAGACCTATAGTCAGCAGCATCAACTCTGTAACATACAAGGTGGCAAAATATCTAGCTAACATCTTAGGACCTTTGGTGGGAAGTTCTAATTATCACATCCAAAACTCTCAGGAGTTCACCAACAAGATTGAAGATATAGTACTCGGTGTAAAATAAACTATGGTGTCCTATGATGTGACATCTCTCTTCACTTGTATACCCACCAAGGAGGCTGTTGACATGGTGAGAAAACGGCTGGGCCAAGACAGCACTCTTACCAGCAGAACTGATCTCAACCCAGAACAGGTGTGTTCCTTTTTGGACTTGTGCCTGAATACCACCTATTTCAAATACAGGGATAAGTTCTAAAAGCAAAAACATGGATGTGCTATGGGATCTCCAGTTTCACCCATTGTGGCCAACCTTTACATGGAGGAGGTAGAAACACAGGCGCTTAATACCTTTAAGGGCATAGCACCCAGCCACTGGTTCAGATATGTTGATGACACCTGGGTTAAAATCCACCAGAAGGAAGTACAAGCTTTCACAGAACACATTAATGCTGTAGACCAAAACATTAAATTCACAAGGGAAGAGGTACAAAACAACAAACTTGCTTTCTTGGACTGCTTGGTAGAAGTTAAGGAAAATGGTAAACTGGAAGTAGAGGTTTACAGAAAACCAACACACACAGATCAGTATTTGATGTTTGACTCCCACCACCCTTTAGATCACAAGCTGGGTGTCATCAGAACCCTGCAACACAGAGCCGAGAACATCCCCACTAGCACAGAGGCGAAGGCTAAAGAAATGAAACATCTCAGAGGAGCCCTTAAAACTGGATATCCAGACTGGGCCTTTGTCAAAAGAAGTAGAAGGAAAGAAAAGAACACAAATACCAACAGTGAAGGGGAAAAGCAAAACAGGAGGAAGGACATGGTCATCCCATATGTAGCAGGAGTCTCCGAGAAATTAAGAAGAATTTTCAAAAAACATCGTATCCCTGTCTGCTTTAAACCGAACAACACACTGAGGCAGCAATTGGTACATCCGAAAGACCCAATACCAAAACACAAGAAAAGCGACATCATATATGCAGTGCAGTGAAGAATGCTCTGATTTGTATGTGGGGGAGACCAAACAGCAAATGCATCAACGTATGGCCCAGCACAGAAGAGCCAATTCCTCGGGTCAGGACTCAGCCGTGTACCTGTATCTTAAGGATAAAGGACATACCTTTGAAGATTGTAATGTTAACATATTGGCGAAGGAACGTGACTGGTTCAAGAGAGGTGTTAAGGAGGCCATTTATGTGAAAATAAAGAAACCAGCCTAAATAGAGGTGGGGGGGGTCGACACCAACTGTCTGCCATGTACAATGCTGTTTTAACACCTTACTCTGGGCGTTCCTATAACACCTCTTAGCCACTATCCAATCACACCCTTAACACCTGGCTGTGATATGCTAATTGGGATTTTCCAGGGTACATAATTGCCACAGGTTCTTGTACAAGTCATTCTGAATTGAGAAAGCCAGTCGGATGACTAGCGAAACGTCTTCAAGAACTACATTTCAAGTCAAGTTGATCTAATTGAATACAACAGATATAGAGAAAAAGGCAATTCTACCATGTCTTGTTATTGATTCATATGTCCAGACCATCCCTTTAAATAAATTTTGGGACATATTATACATGTCCAACAGATCCCTTTAAGATAGTTCCTCCGGTAAAGTGTCATTGTGCATATATATATATATATATATATATATATATCTACGCTTAAGTCCTTGAAAAATACATATCAAAATGTATTATAATAAATAGGCCACAGGGGCACTTAAGTAGATATACCACTTAGGACGATTTACACGTAAATTGCTCCCTGATATAGAATTTCTTTGTAAGGAATTGATTAGAGATTATACACTGAGTATGTTTGTATAGGTAATCAGTAAAGTAATATTGTTTTTAAGTGACAATCATTGTACCGGTATATTGACAGGATGCTCTTTAATCATTATGTGCTATTTATTATAATACATTTTGATATGTATTTTTCAAGGACTTGAGCGAAGTTATATATATATCTTAAAGGGATCTGTTGGACATGTACAATATCATTTCTGTCCCAAAATTTATTTAAAGGAATTGTCTGGACATATGAATCAATAACAAGACATGGTGGAATTGCCTTTTTCTCTCTACAAAAGATTATATAGGGTTAATGATATGGTATGAGTTATTAATACTGTTTAGTACTAGTTCATGTTTAACTATGTATATCAGGGCACGGCCACACTGCAACGCAATCGCACACGGAATCGCATGCAATTTCATGTGCGATTTCGTTGAGTTTGCGCATGCGTTTTTTAAATTAATTATTGCAAAACGCATGCGATTACAATTTAAAATGCGGAACGCAAAGCGCAATGGCATTGCGCCCGAAAACGCACATTTTTATTATTGTATTTTACGAGCATTTTTTACGAGCACTATAACAGTAATGAGGAATGTATATCAATCACTTACAGCTTCTTTTTTTTATATATATGCACTGTCACTTTTTTGAGAAAGCACTGTCACTTTAAATGGTTTTGTTGCACTAGAAAACTTTAATTGCCCCAATAAGTTGTGGGCGGATACTATTTGCACTGTTTGAACATAAATGTTTGGATGTGGTCACTTAAGTTTTGGCTTGACAAAGGGCTGAGTGTGGGCCCGAAACGTTGCCTGCTAACTCTTAAAGGGTATCTCCACTGAGGAAAAAGCATTTTTTTTGTGGTTTATTTTAAAGTACACCATCCAGCAACCCCCCTCCTGGGGGTGTGTCTTCCCCTGTGCTGGGAGTGCTGTCACTCAATGTGCATAAACATGGTAGCAGACACACCCACTGATTAAAGAAATCCTTTCCTCCCTGACTCTCTAAGTTCATTTTTACAGCTGATCATGCAGAGAGAGACAGGGGAGGAAAAGTTAAAACCCTCTTCCCACACTACTGTAACAAAGGCAGGGGAACTTGTGTTGTTTTTAATAAAGATTTGTTTGTGTCTAACTCTGAGAGGGGTGGTTGAAAAAGTGATCTAAGATTGATTTCATAGGGGATGCTGGGAATATGAGTCAATCTGGTATGGGAGGGGGTGGGAGAGAGAAAAAGGTAGTACCTGATTACTCCTCCATTAATTAGTGAAGTCGGCAAGCTGCTGTGATGGTCATGTGATTATTCCTCCATTTAGCAGTGAACTCAGTAGCTTGAAGTGTGTGTAGAATCGACCAGGCAGTCGGATCACACAGATAGCAGTCCCGACAGATCCTCACACATTCTGCGCATGCACTAAAGGAACACGCGCGTTGGATATTTCCCAAGCAGGCAGTCGCTGAAAGTGGACGGACCTGCACCATCCACAGTGTTCAGAGAGAAACTCATTTGATTTCTTCAAACACACAGGATACTGCAGGTACATTTCCACAAAACACATATCTATCCTTTACAACTCAGGTGACTTTTATCAGTGGAGATACCCTTTAAGGGCACGGCCACATTGCAACGCAGTCACACATGGAATTGCATGCGATTTAATGTGCGATTTCTTTGTCTATGTGTTTTTTCATTACATATAGAAAAATGCATGCAATTGCGATTTAAAATGCGGAACACTAAGCGCAATCACATCGCACCCGAAAATTTGCGTTTTTGTTGCGTTGCCGCGATTCCAATGATCGGAAAAAAACGCATGGGCAATCGCAAGCGCAAGAAAATCGCGACAGTGTGACCTAGCCCTTATGGAGGAATAAATTCACCTATTTTTCACTATAACAATGCCTTGACCCCTCTATACTTGGAATTTTGCTGTTATGGACTATTTTGAGTGAGGCAGTATAACCCACATCGGAGGGTGCCAGAGAAGCTAACGGGAGGATTTGGTACAATTTTTTTATGTTAGATCTTTAAAAAATACACAAAAGGAGAGGGGCTGTGGGAGCACTCCTGTGGCAAAATTACTTTATAACAAATAGTGGAAGTGCAACTGATCTGATCAAAACATTAGAACAAACAGGAAAAGAGATGATCAATGCACATTCTTGGGCCCCATATATCATAATATCTATGCTTGTGCAAACAGTAAAAACATGTTTTTTTTTACTGTTTACATGACCCAAGGTAAACTTAGGACCTTCCATACTGGGGTTACCTTGACGCGGTTGGAAGGCTTTTCACTTTAATGCATAAAATTATAGCTAAAACCCCCCATGTTTTTACTGATTGCGCTAGCTAGCGTAGATGATCTGATATATGGGGCCCAGGAGTGTGCATTGATCATCTCTTTTCTTGTTTGTTCTAATGTTTTGGTCAGATCAGTAGCACATCCACTATTTGTTATAAAGTAATTTTGCCACAGGACTGCTCCCACAGCCCCCCTTTTGTGTATATATTGTAGCAGAGTTTCTCTGCAGGAAGATTGACCAAGCTTCCATGTGGTAGTAGCACCCCCAACACGTCCCTTTAATTGGAGGTCTTATGCCTTGAATACTAAGCATTGGATGAGAGGCCTCTTCCCTCCTTGTTAAAAGCCAGTAGGCGGGGGGAAGTGATAGCCTGTAATACTAATCCAATGCAAGGTCAGGGAGACAACTTTCCCACGAAAATGCAACCAAGCAGGGAGTGTCAGCCCAGATAAATGACCCAAGGTAAACTGTTAGGACCTTCCATACTGGGGTTACCTTGATGTGGTTGGAAGGCTTTAAACTTTAATGCATAAAATTGTAACTAAAAACCCCCATGTTTTACTGTTTGCACTATCATAGATATTATGATCACAGCCCATAATTAACTGCTGTTTTAACTGCTGCCTCCTCTGCACATGCTCAAGATTATTAAAAGCTCATTAATCAGAGGGAGGAGGAAGATACCTTTACGAGAAAGGAATACAACTTATAAACTGGTAAAAATTGCAGTTGGGGCTTTTTGTTTTAAGGGTAGACATGCCCTTTAAAAATATAAACCAGTGCCCATAAGGTCAATTCTTATATTGGAATTAATAACATAACTCCGTAAACAAGAAAAATGTCTTTTTCTTGTAGACCTGTTAAAATAATTTGCATATTTTTTTTAAAATCATGTGCATTACCTTAATGTCTGAGTTTTTTTTTTTTTAATTGTAAGTTTAAAATGTTTTTTCTTATTTTTTTGTCTGTTCAGTATTGAGCAGATGCTGGCTTCGAGTCCTGGGAAGACCCCAATCAGCTTACTACAGGAGTATGGGACTCGGGTAGGAAAGACCCCTGTGTATGACCTTCTTAAAGCTGAAGGACAGGCCCATCAACCCAACTTCACCTTTCGTGTATCTGTTGGAGACATCAACTGCACCGGTCAGTGCTCTGCGTCGCCCAGTACTAGAGGTGAAATGTCTGGCATCACTGATACATTCTTTTATGTTCTGTAGTCTTCATTCTGTCTTTTGAAGTTACTTAAGTGTGTGTCTAGGAGTGCCGAAAAGAAGTTTAGTTTGATTAAAAGGGTCATGTACTTTACATTTAAAACAGATTTTATTGTATTGTCACTTGTATTTAGGAGAATTACAGCTAAAATATTAAATGCTTTCAGGCTTATTCATCCCTAATTAGCCGACAGGGGTCAGTCTGGAGGCTACTGGAGAATGCCAGACTCTTGGACACGCGTTCGGAGACAACGCAATGTGAGTGTGTCCCTCATCATTTATGATTTTGGAAACTATAGCTGAAAGTGGTTGACAGCTGGTCACCACCTATAATAAAGTGGAGTGCGAGGATATCTCCAATCTAGCAGCTGGCAGGGGTCAGTCTGGTGGCTACTGGAGAATGCCATACTCTTAATCCCTTGGACACACGTTTGGATCCTTTGGCACTTCCGAACGGTTGGCCAGGAAAAAGGACAGTTGGTCGCGGCAAAAGTAGCCATGGATGACAGTTCACTGCAACCAAGCGTGTGATCCATAGAGGACCAAACGATCACCCATGGTTTTCTGACCCGGTTCAGCCGAACGGACGTTGGTAGTGCTGGGCCAGAAAACCATCCAATGTTTGGCCTGATCCACCGATCCACTGAAATGTCGGTTGGTTGGGCAAAAATATTGGATTGTGTGTTCCCATCTTAAGGAGCAGAATTGGCCTTATTCTTCTGATAGGCAGGGGTACAGCAAGGGAGGGAATATATATTCCTACAAAAGTGACACCTCTTACATCTAGGGAGTAGTTTACATGGAAATAATCATATACTGCTCTGATAACATAAAATGCTTTTAAATATTTTGAAGAGATCCGTATATTCATAACTGACTTGTTAGACTTAAATGAGGTTGGATTTAATCACAGCAGTAAATTAATATAGCTGTCTTTTTAAGAATTAAATCTTGAGTGAGCATGCTTATACTCCAGGGACAGGGGAGTAGCAGAGGGTCAGGTCACTCAAGCTACTGGAAACTGTAAATTTGAACATTATCCAAAATATAATTCTCACAGGCTGCCTTTAAATATGTGACCCAGGGCTAATTTTAAAGGTAATACTGCAGAGACTACAGTTGCACGTTAAGTGGACGTAAGTGTGTATCCCTTAAAGGGCATGTCCACCCCAAAAATTAAAATTGGCATACAGGTAGAGTATGCTAAAAAAAAAAAAAAAGCTAAAAGCACAATACACAAGACTGATAAGGGCTTGTAAACTAAGCTATCCTTTCCCATCCATGCAGCCCCCTTTGAAACGGTGAGGAAGCTCAAGAGTTTTTGCGCACCCTCACTGAGCTTTCCCATCACTCAGAAAATTATCCTCTGGTGACATTACTTGTCACAGCCATGACTGCACAGTATATCTTGAAGAATTTGTGAGCTGCTGTTGACATGCTGTGAACACCAGGAAGGATGTCTTGGTTTACAAACACTTATTAGACTTGAGAGTATTGTGCTTTTAGCTTCCCTGTATTCCATTTTTCATTTTGGAGGTGGACATGGCCTTAAATCACAGTAGGCCACAAGAGATTCCATCTATATCTGCTTTAAACTTGTGTATACTCAAATTAACAGAATTAACTTTGAGCATACGGCAGTGATCCAGAATTGCCTTATTTGTTTTGACGTTTTGAGCCTTTAAGAGAGAGCCCCATAAGGAACTGGATATCCACAGCTCCCCACCCTACCTGAGGTAGATCTGCAATTTGCATTTTTTTCTGGCAGGATTGTCCACTGCTAAGTCACCCCAATCGCATCAGAAAAAAAAAGTTTCTCTTTTCTTAATTAGGACTGAAATGTCATAAGTTGGAGAATAGATTTTACAAAATGCCACATGATTATGTGCATGTGGGAATCCTGTTACCTTAAAGGTCCACACCCCTGGTCTTGATCCAGTTTCCCTTTAAAGGGGCATGTCCACCCTCTAAAAAAGCTGGCTTTAAAAGATGGGTTCCTTTAAAAGAAGTAAAATGAACTTACCCTGACATCTGTAACAAAACTACTGCATCCTATTTCTGTAATTCTGCAGGCTAGGAGGGGAATGACGTCACTGCTAACACAATACCTCAGTTGCAAGCCCGTTTCGGGCTCTGGTTAAATGAGTATCTCTCCCCCCTCCCTTCCAGCATGCATCCATTCCATATTTGACCTTACACTTGCTGTCTTTTACTCCAATCGAGGCTGATTTCAGGAACCAATGAGATTGCATAATTTCCATCAATCTCAATACAGTGCATAACTTACAGCAGAGTGTGTACAGTTTTGTGGAGGGCATTTATTTGGACATGATACATTTTATCATGTAACACATTTAGATTTATAGATCTATGTATATAGGGAGATACATCCTCCTTCCCTACATCCAACACTATAGCCGATAGTCAAGGATTCCTCCTTCCCTTCTTCCAGCAAACATTTAACAGGGCTGACAGGCAAGGATTCCTCTTTGCTGCCCCTTCCCCTCCCTCCTTCAAACAAGTATTAAAGCTGACAAGCAAGGATTCTTTGAACCTTCGATCACACAAAGTATTGACTCTGAAGTCAGTATGGCACTTCCTGTGATAGTGAAGTAACGCTGAAACGCTGGATTACTCCAGCAGATGGGAGCTATAACATGAAAATAAAAAGTTTAGCCATGCAAGTAGGTTAAGTAAGGCATGTGGAACTTTGTGTTTCTATTTCTTTCAGCCTTGGGGGACCCAGGCACAGCAGGGGTTAAGTATTCCACCTCCAGGAGTGGACACTTGAATATTGAAGTTTTGCATAGGCTCTGGTGCTCCTCCCCTTACCTTATATTCTGCAGAACCAGCAGCCTGCTTCAGTTTTTCAAGTGTCTGCTCAGGAGTTGGACTACTACCTCTACAATAGAATTAAAAAGTCATGACTTAGGAACAGCAGGAAAGTAACCCCTTCCAGCCTTTCCCACCATAATCCACACAGACCTGGCTGTCCCCCACGTCTGTTGCAAAACAAAACATTTTTGCCTTTTTTTGTGGAAAACCAAAATCTGCATGACTATCCCCCCTCATCTTGGGTGGGAGGACAGCTAAAAAAAATTTCAGGAAGCATGGAACCACCCTTCCACGGATTCATGGACTCTGGACGTTATCTCTCAAGGGTATCGAATAGAGTTCATTTCTCGTCCCCCAAGATGCTTCTTTCCGCCCAACCTGCCCAGAGCCCCATCCAAATGGCAAGCCCCAAACCAAGCAATAGCCCTTCTATTGCTGTCCAAAGTAATAGTTCCAGTCCCTACTTCTCACTGGTTCCTATTCAAACCTCTTCCTAGTTCTCAAGAAAGACAGAACTTTCCGCCCGGTCTTAGAGCCGGGAGATTTCTTACTATCCCTCGACATACATGATGCCGATCTCCACGTTCCCATTTGGCAGGGCCACCATCGCTTTCTAAGATTTGCAGTGGGAAAGTGTCATTATCAGTTCACGGCCCTCCCCTTCGGCCTTGCATCGGCCCCTCGGGTCTTCACCAAGATGATGGCCTGTCAGGCAGCTTTCATTCGCCTGCAAGGTATTTTCCTCCTGCCCTACTTAGACGATCTACTGATCAAAACACCATCCTTCGCCCTGGCCTCAACACTTGTAAAAACTTGCACTTAAACCCTAACCTCCTTCGTTGGATTATCAACCCTCGCAAGTAATCATTCATTCTCAGCCCTCACATAACATTTTTGGGCATGTTTTTCGATACTTCCCGACAACAAATTCTCCTTCCTTCCGAGAAGATACAAGCGCTCAAGCTACTAGCCTGCCAGACCCTTTCAAAATCCCGGATCTCAATCTGTCAAGCCATGCGCTTAGTAGGGAAGATGGTATCAGCCATCAGTCCCATATGCCATGTTCCATCTGTGCCCGCTTCAACGCTTCACGTTGACAGTTTGGAACAGATCTCTGGACTCCATGATCCTTTTACCTCACCCAATCCACCAGGTCTCTGGTATGGTGGACACAAGACTGCAATCTTCAGAGAGGGAACACTCTCTGCCTACCCCCATGGACGGTATTAAAAAAGATCAAGCTGGAAGGAACCACAACCATATTCATAGCTCCCAGGTGGCCGAGAAGGGCCTGGTTCACAGACCTCCTAAGAATGTCACGGGACAAACCATGGCCCCTACCTCTCCGGCCAGATCTTTTTCTCGGGGTCCATTCTTTCATCCGAATCTTCAACGACTAAATTTGATGGCGTGGCTATTGAATCCTCCATTCTGAGGAAGAGAGGCATTCCCTCATTGGTCATCCCCACCATAATGGCCGCACATAAATTGTCGTCCACAAAAGTCTACCACCGAATATGGCAGAGATACAGAAATTGGACCTTTTCCAGGGGGTTTTCCTCTAGGAAATTCGTCCTATCTAGACTGCTACGTTTTCTACAGGCAGGATTGGATAAGGGACTGTCTCTCATTGCCTTAAAGGTTCAGATTGCAGCTCTGTCAATTTTCTTTCACCGGCAACTGGCATCACAAAAGGATGTGCAAACCTTCTTGCAGGGGGTGGCTCACATTAGTCTTCCACGCAGACAGTCTGTACAACCATGGGATCTTTCTTTCCCTAGTTCTTAGAGTTCTACAAGGACCTCCCTTTGAACCTCTAAGGTTGGTAGCACTATCTCTCATCTCTTGGAAAACTCTTTTTCTTTTAGCTGTTTACTCAATACACCGGGCGTCTGAGCTGGCAGCTCTGTCAGTGGAACCATCCTGTCTATCCTTCCACAGGGATAAGGCAGTTCTTCGGCCTCACCCAACTCTTCTACCAAAAGTAGTTTCCTCCTTTCACCTAAGTCTGGAAATCGTCGTCCCAGCTCTATATCCTCGGCCAGTTTCTCTTCAAGAAAAGAGGTTGCACTCACTGGACGTAGTCAGAGCTCTACAGATTTACATCTCCAGAATTGAATCTTTTCGTTCTTCCAAGGTGGTGTTCATCCTCCTAACAGAGCCTCACAAAGGCTCCAGAGCGTCGCCTCAAACTGTGGCAAGATGGATTCGGAGTGTCCCTTGCGGGTTGCAGCTCACTCTACCAGGGCACTGAGAGCTTCATGGGCAGCTTGTCAGGGAGCCTCCATAGATGAGATTTGCAGAGCAGCCACCTGGTCTTCAATCAACACATTCATAAAGTTCTACAGGCTGGATGTGTTTGCTTCAGCAGAGATGACCGTAGGATTAAATTCTTCTGCCCCCCCCCCCCATTTCTTCCTTTTTTTTTTTTTTTTTTTACTGTTCGGGACTTTGGGACGTCCACGCTGTGCCTGGGTCCCCCAAGGCTGAAAGAGAAGGAGATTTTGTTTACTCACCATAAAATCTTTTTCTCTAAAGCTGAAGGGGGAACCAGGCACTACCCTCCCTATGTGTTATGACTACCAAGTGGTTAAAAACTGTTATTCTAGTTATATAGATTACGTTAAAGTGTGTTTTTAACAAAGTTGTAAGTTCTTATGGCAACTCCTTCGCCAATTCCTTGTCCCTCTTTGGGACAAAACTGAAGCAGGCTGCTGGTGCTGCAGAATATGAGGTAAGGGGAGGAGCACCAGAGCCTATGCAAAACTTCAATATTCAAGTGCCCGCTCCTGGCGGTGGAATACTTAACCCCTGCTGTGCCTGGGTCCCCCTTCGGCTTCAGAGGAAAAGTTTTTACAGTGAGTAAACAAAATCTCCTTTTTAGGAGTGGACATGCCCTTTAACCAAGCTGTGAAAAAATGGCTTTTACTTCTTCCCCTTTCCCAGTTTGAAACATCTCCCAGATTGTCCAATGGGAAGACACATTTCTTCTAGTCATTGACTATATGTGGATTTACCGTAGCTACTTCATTGTGCAGGATATTAAAGGGTATGTCCACCCAAAAATAAACTTTTTATATGTTCTTTATATAATAGCACCAACCTCAAACGCCATGTTCATTTTTCTAAAAATCATTTGCTTTGCCCGATATTTAATGAGATATATATCAGGCTGCACTTCCACTCCACTACCTCTTTAGGTGACCCCGAGCTGCAGCTTAGAAAAAAAAAGTCTTCTTTGCTGGACGGAAGCCAGTCAGAACCCAGCAACGGAGGTGTGTGTGTGTGTCCGTCCGTCCATCTGGGATTTATTCAGTACACATAACTTTACAGCTGCGATTGGTTGAGAGGGAAAAGAGGGCGGGATCCAGGGGTCAGATCATTACTGATGCACCTTCCTCTGTTCTCACTGCTGGATGTTAACAGACATGCTCAAGAACATGAAAAGAACAGAGGCAAGGTAATATTACCTGTCTCTGTTCATCGCTGTATTGGTCCATGCTGCAGGATTAAGCCAGCTACAAAGGTCTGTAACTTTTGAACCACTGGACTGGTTTACATGCTGTAAAGTTTGTTTTGGAGCACTTATTTGGGCCAAATAAATATAGAAAGTTAGTTTTGGGGGCGGACATGTCCTTTAACTGAATACAACAGATATTCTTATGTAGCATAGTTTATTACTGTGGTACAGTAAAAATGGCACAGAATATTGCCAAAAGAGTAGAAAAGCTTTAAAAATTTTTAATAATGACGAATTAATTTCAGAGCTCATTCCACAGCCAGTTAGCATAATAACCCAAGAAAACAAACACCATTAATTCTGTCTTTTACTTCTGTACACTTTTACTTTTAATTCTGTACATTGGTGATTTAATTCCACAGCGCTCACAGACACAAAACAACACAAATGCTTGCAACGCAAACATTTTTTCTAGAGAAAACCGCTTTAAAAAAAAAAAAAGAACAGGGCAGATGCTGTAGAAAATTCATTTTTCATTTCTTGGTGAACCAATTAGATAGTAACATAGTAATTGAGGTTGAATAAAGACATACGTCTTTTTTTGTAAACCCTTCCTGACAGTTGATCCAGAGGAAGGCAAAAAAAAACAGCTTAAAAGGGGGGACAATGGCTACTTTATTTGTGAAAAATGTCAACAACAATCCCTAAATTGCCTTGTGCACTTAATAGTAAGAATAACATTTGTGATACCAGGTTTGGTTGCTGTACCAGTCAGAGCTTTTCTTCTGGACAAGCTAGTGTCTCTCCTTGCTAGAGAAGCAGGTGTGGTGATGTGAAGAGAGATCTTTTGCTGTTTAATGGTGATTATGAAGAAATAAAATGGGAAAATGGTTACTCTGTCCTTGCCATAAACGGTTACTGTTACAAAATGTAGGACCCTTTATCTGTTACTGGGACACTTATTCCTGTTCAGTGGGAATTGTAAAAGGTATGCCCTCCTCCGATTATCCTTTCTCCTTTCCAGGACAAGGACCCAGTAAAAAGGCTGCAAAACACAAGGCAGCAGAGGTGGCTCTTGCATTGCTAAAGGGAGGCGACATGTTCAGTACAATGTGTGAAGATAGCAGGTGAGTGATTTTATTATTACCAATAATTAATGGGAATGGTAAAGCGTTTTGTATCACTAACAGAATTAGTTTTTGTAGGAATGTCAAATGCTTCACCTCTTAAAGGGTATGTCCCCACCAAAAAATATATTTTGCTGTAGTGTATTGTACCTAGCCCACCCCCAACCACCATGTTAGTTTTTTAAAACAAGCCCTAGAAATGATTCTTTGTTCCCTCGCCTCTCTGCTCCTGCCTCCCTGCTTGCCGGAAGTAGCAAATAGGGGCTGGACTGGCAGCTGCATCTGTGATTGGCTGAGAGTCAGCTAATCACAGACAAGGCTGCTGGCTATGCAGAGAGCTGAGGGAATGAAGGATCATAAGTCTATTTCTGGGGCTTGCTTTAAAAAGTTAACATGGTGGCTGAGGTACACTACACTCATTTTTAATGGAAGGGATTTAAGCAGTCCTCAGGGAGGAAAAAGAAGAAGCAGGCACCGGATAACACACAGGCAGCTCCTACTGTTCACTTTGTGAGAATTTGAACAGGCATTGTAGGAGAACCATAAGGAGCTGAGGTGTAAGGATTTTTGAACACTACACAGTGGGGGTAGTAGTGGGTTCAATTATAGTTTTTGGGTGGACATGCCCTTTAAAGGAGAACTGTGGTCCAAAAGACATTGCCCTTTAATCAACAGTTTATGCATTATATATGATATATATTGAAAATATCAAACTTAGGTAAAAAAGTAAGTATCTGGAAAACTGCTGTTGTGGAGGATTTTATATTTTAACTGTAGGAAGATATAACATGGTTACCTCTAGTGGAGAGCTTTCCACACTCTATCTGAATGGCGCATACTGAGCATGCCTGTTCCACTGGGAGAGAAGTAGACAAGCAGAATAGGGCTGCATATGGTGACTCTATCCATGTGAGTGTGAGAGCATGTGTCCTTGTTCAGACTGGTGAGGTGGGTGGAGAATGCATTACATTTTATTTGATTAGGGATGCTGACTTTTGAAATTGATGTCTAGCCAATATCTATAAAACAAAAAAATAGAATAAGTATTTAAACCATTTACTGAATTCCTGCAAGTAATCTTGACTTTCTTTTTAATTAGAAAGTCAAGTATTTTGTTCTTTTCAGATTTGAATTGCATATTATTTTTAGTTCTAGCATATTCACTAAACCATTCCAATAATTTAATTCTCCCTATCTTCCTGTTTTCCATGTTTCGCTGCTGCTGGTGGTGTCGGCCCCATTGGAAGCGGAGGAACTTGGGAAGAAGATAGGGGGGGACTTTTTACACGGTGGTACAAACCGTCCCTGTATACTCTTCACTGTCACCGAGTTATTTAAATCTATACATACCAGATTACCTACTTAAAGTCAATCAAGACAGTACTGCCAATATTTCAGCACTATTTATCCTGTGATCTATTGAAGAGAGCAGGATTGGCTGTGATTTACTGAGCGCGCTAATTTAACTGATATTTTTTCTTAAAGGGTATATCCACCCTTCTAAAAAATTTTTTACATAACATTCTCCCTGTCCCCCCAGCCCCAACCGTTCTATTTGTATTATCAGAAAATGCCCAAAACATTACTTACCTTCCCTCTTTCCTCCGCCGCGCTGCCAGGCCCTCTGCTTGCGAGAAAATGCAAGCAGAGGGGCGGGACTGGCAGTCGCGTCTGTGATTGGCTGAGCGGCAGCCAATCACGGACGCGGCTGCCGGGAGTTCAGTGCGGCAGAGGTAAAAGGGAAGGGAAGTAATGTTTTGGGCATTTTCTGATAATACAAATAGAGCGTTTGGGGCTGGGGGGACAGGAGAAATGTTATATCTAAAGGGTTTATGGTAGGGTAGGGAATCCAATCGAGGGGGGGGGAGGGGGAGAAGGCTGCAGTACGATGCCAAACTTTTCCCGTAGGCCAGATAGGCAGAGTCCTATATGGACTCTGCTATCTCCTGGTGGGCAGTTTTTGGGACTTTGGGGGGGGATTACAGGAGAACCTATGGAGCTGGGATGTGAGGTAAGGATTAACTACACTACACAATGGGCCAGTAGTGGGGGGATTATAGTTTTGGGGGTGGACATGTCCTTTAAAAGCAGTCAGGACAGATAGCCAAAACAGGAGAGCCAAACTGTAATATATATATATATAGACAGCATTTTGTACATTAATAGAAATAGGTTACATGTATATATGACTTTAAGAACATATGAAACCCTTTATAATTAGAGTATTCCATTAGTCTTGGATAGGTATTTCACATATATACTTTAATAGTAAAAAACCAGCCAGGTAAAGGGTTTATATCTATTGCTGTTTCTTCATTAGTAGAAACTGATGTGGGTAAGTATGAACTAGTACTTTTAACAATTAACTAGTAAACCGGATTAGGAGTCTTATCTGTTTTCTCGTGATGTGGACCTTTTTAGTGTATGTTTATTAAATATTTTATATATAATATGCAGCATGCACACGAGCATACATTAAGCTCTCACGAGGAACGCCTACCCACCTGCCTGTTTTCGCTGAGCATATTGTACCTCCTTTGTTAAGAGAGCTCCACCGCCACTAGACACACGCCTGGCCTGCCCGTGTCAAAAATAAAAAGGGTTGAACATTGTCTCAAAGCTAGTTTGCTAGGCATCCCATGCACCCTTTATCCACTTCAGATTACGTTAGAACAAGACAAACACTTTCAGGGAGATGTAATAAAAGTTCCTCAACCAATCAGATGTTAGCTTTCAAATGTTAAATAATATCTGATTGGTTTGGGGCAAAATTATGTGTATTAATGATAAGAACTTTAATTACATCTCCCTGTTTTTTATTTCATATTCATATGTTTACATATCTATACGAAAACACATCTACATTTATATGCATTTTTCCCGGGTCACTCCCTAACCCCCCAGCATAAAGGGGATTACTAGTAGGGGGATCTAGTTGATCTAATGTATGTGTGCAATTATGGGGGGATGCCAGAGCATATCAGAATAATTTTGAGGTTATGGTATGGTTCCAAGTTGACAAAATGGAATCATATGGGCCTCATGTTTTATCAAATCATGGGATTTTATTGTTCATTAGTGCTGTGAGAAACTCCATTCGACGTATGTCAACGAGTCTATTAGGGAGAGTGGACTCTGTTGGGGGAGAGTCTGACTTCCAGGTTTTGGGTACTTCGCATTGTGCAGCTGTTGAAATGTGGGATGCCAATCTTTGGGACAGGAAGGGTAGGTCTGGAATGGAGCGCCCACTAAAAATGTGGAGCGCCCAATAAAAAAGGAGGATTTTAGTATAGTATAGTATAGTATTTGAGGTTGAATAAAGACATACGTCCATCCAGTCCAACCCATCTAGCAATATCCTCATTTCCTGCCTAACTGTTGATCCAGAGGAAGGCAAAAAAAACCCACCAAATTTATGAAGGGGGAAAAATTCCTTCCTGACTCCAAGTGGCAATCGGAAATTTCCCTGGATCAACTCTACTTTATGTATCAATACCAGTAACTTGCAACATTCTTGTTGCAGAAACTCATCAGCTTTTTTTTTAAACTGACCAATGAACCTGCCATTACAACGTCCACTCGAAGACAGTTCCATAGCCTTACGTTCTCACAGTGAAAAACCTTCCGAGCTGAAGCCTAAACCTTTTTCTTCAAGTCTTAAGGGATGTCCTCGTGTCCTTTGACATGTTCTATTGGTGAACAATGCCCCAGTAGTTTATTGTATGGCCCGTTAATGTATTTATACACATAATCATATCCCCACGCAAGCGCCTTTTCTCCACGTACATAATTGTAACTTTTCCAGTCTCTCTTCATATTCAAGCTCCCAGCAATTTCCCCCGCTTATTAATTTAGTTGCCCTTCTCTGAACCCTTTCTATTTCAAAGATGTCCTTTTTGTACACAGGATTTTATGGATGTTGTTTTCCCAGTTAATGTATACTTTTTCTGTAACATATTTGAAGGTGATGTGTGGAACATTTATCGGTAGGGCTTATGATTTTTGTTTTATTTTGTATCCAGATAGTAAGCCAAAATGGGTGAACAGGGGGCTTAGGTCTAAGGATGAGGTGGGAGAAGTTAAAGTGAATAAGACGTTGTTCACGTAAAGTGATAACTTGAATTCTCCAAATGGAAGTTGTATTCTTCTGATATAAGGGTGGAGTCTCGCGTGGGCCGCAATTGATTCCATGCACATAATAAACAGTAGTGGGGAAAGAGGACAGCCCTGGCGTGTGCTATTGTGTTGTCTAAAGGTATGGTTGACAAAAGTACTCGGCCCACTTTTCCACATTTTGTCACATTACTGCCACAAACATGAATCAATTTTATTGGAATTCCACGTGAAAGACCAATACAAAGTGGTGTACACGTGAGAAATAGAAACGAAAATCATACATGATTCCAAACATTTTTAACAAATCAATAACTGCAAAGTGGGATGTGCGTAATTATTCAGCCCCCTGAGTCAATACTTTGTAGAACCACCTTTTGCTGCAATTACAGCTGCCAGTCTTTTAGGGTATGTCTGTACCAGCTTTGCACATCTAGAGACTGAAATCCTTGCCCATTCTTCTTTGCAAAACAGTTCCAGCTCAGTCAGATTAGATGGACAACGTTTGTGAACAGCAGTTTTTTCAGATCTTGCCACAGATTCTCGATTGGATTTAGATCTGGACTTTAACTGGGCCATTCTAACAATGGATATGTTTTGTTTTAAACCATTCCATTGTTGCCCTGGCTTTACGTTTAGGGTCGTTGTTCTGCTGGTAGGTGAACCTCCGCCCCAGTTTCAAGTCTTTTACTGACTCCAAGAGGTTTTCTTCCAAGATTGGCCCTGTATTTGGCTCCATCCATCTTCCCATCAACTCTGACCAGCTTCCCTGTCCCTGCTGAAGAGAAGCACCCCCAGAGCATGATGCTGCCACCACCATATTTGACAGTGGGGATAATGTGTTCTGAGTGATGAGCAGTGTTCGTTTTTCACCACATTGACAGGGCTATTCAATAAAAGTTATCGTTTAAAATTTTGCCCCAACCAATCAGATCTTATTTAACATTTGAAAGCTAACATCTAATTGGTTGGGGCAAAATTAGCACCATTTTAAACGATAAGAACTTTTATTGAATAACCCTGATAGTGTTTTGCTTTTTGGCCAAAAAGTTCCATTTTGGTCTCATCTGACCAGAGCACCTTCTTCTTGTATTTGTACTGACATTAGATTACACACAGGTGCACTCTATTTAGTCATTAGCACTCATCAGGCAATGTCTATGGGCAACTGACTGCACTCATACCAAAGGGGACTGAATAATTACGCACACCCCACTTTGCAGTTATTGATTTGTTAAAAATGTTTGGAATCGTGTATGATTTTTGTTCCACTTCTCATGTGTACACCACTTTGTATTGGTCTTTCACGTGGAATTCCAATAAAATTGATTCATGTTTGTGGCAGTAATGTGACAAAATGTGGAAAACTTCAAGGGGGCTGAATACTTTTGCTAACCACTGTAGGTTTGTGATAGCCTGTAAGGCATTTCCCTCTATACCAAATGTCTGTAAGGTGAGACATAGAAATTTCCAGTCTTATGTGATCAAATGCATTTTCAGCGTTGAGGTTTAGAACTAGTGCCTCTTATATATGAGGCCACTACTCCTACATGTCCATTATCTCCAGCTTGCCGGTTCCGGACAAATCCTACCTGGTCTGGATGGATGATCGTGGGTAGGTGGTGAGCTAATCTATTTGCAATGAGCTCGGTATAGATTTTAAGATCGTGTTCAGCATTGCTATTGGTCTGTAATTTTGACATTGTTTAAGATCTTTTCTGCATTTTGGGGAGAACTATTATATGAGAGTGGGTCACTGATTGAGGAATGGGTGTGCCCTCTATGAATTATATAGAGCCAGAAGTTTAGGGGCTAATAGTTTGCTGAATGTTTTATAATAGCCATAAGTGTATCCATCTGGACCAGTCAACTTTTTGGAGGGGGATTCTTTTAGGATGGCTGTCGGTTCTAGCATAGAAAACTGGGAACCAAGGGAAGAGGAGTCCTCTTCCGATATGCGTGGCTGTTTGAAGAAATTGTGTGGTGAGATATGTGTTTGTTTGATTATCTGGTATTGCCGGTTCTAAGTGGTAATGGGCCTTTATAGTGCTGTGCAAGTGCTGTAACCTGATCTGTAGGAGAGTATCATGGGTTGCCATCTGGTGACATGATAAGACTGGAGAGTGATTTTGTTTGCTTTTGATTGAGTTATCTGACCAGTAAGGCATTTGCTTTATTACCTTTTATCATAGTAATACCTTCGCAGCCAAGTTAAGGAGGCTTCCACTTTGTATATTGCTAAGTCTCTCAGTTGGTTACGGTAAGTTAGGAGGAGGCGCAAGATGGTTTTTGAAAATGTAATGTTTCCATGTTTTTCAAGTCTTCTCTGACATGTAAGGTGGATGCTTCTCTGTTGCGTTTTAGATGATTGAGGGCTGATATGATATAATATCTTATTAAAGCTTTATAAGCTTCCCAAACTGTACAGAGTTCAGGAACTGAGCCTTTATTAAGAAGGAAATAGTCTTGAATTTTGTATCTGAGTTGATCTTTTAGATGGGTGTTCTGGAGGACAATTTCGTTAAGATGCCAATTATAGGATTTATGGTTTCGTTGGGTAATTAGGATGTCAATTTCTATAGGGGCATGGTCCGACCAGGAAATTGTTTTTCTGAAGGGGGTAATAAAAGATAGAGGCATGAGATTGTGGGTATCTAATTCTATATAGATCATAGAGATTTAGAGATCTTAATGGGCATCTATACCAAAAAATAGGTTATTTTAAATTGACCATAACTGGAAACTGTAATTCTTCCCAACCACCACTGTTGATTTTGTTGCGTTTGCGCATGCGGTTTTTGTTGAATATAGAAAAACGCATGTGATTGCGATTAAAAATGAGGAACGCAAATTGCAATCACATCACACCCGAAAACGCGCATTTTCGGTGCAGTGCCGCGATTTCAATGATTAGAAAAAACGCATGCGCAAAGGCAAGAAAAACGCGATAGTGTGGCCTAGCCTTAATAAAGTTTAGGGGAGTGCGGGCTCCTGAATGATTATATATATATATACATAAACTAGCAAAAGTGTGGCCGTTGGTGCACAGTGGGAATAATGTGGGTGTATGTTTAGCTATATGTGGATACAGATGATATAAAATCCCCACACCTAAATATTCTTGGACTCTATCTCACACCTTCAGCTACAATGGTGTGATTCTTTTAATGCATACCACCAATGGTGTGGGTGCAGTTTTGTGTACAATTTCGCTTTCTTAACCAGATTTTCAGGAAAAATTTAAAAAATACAATTCAAAGTTAAAATCTGGCAATTCCATGTCATGTAAAAAAAACTTGTCAATTATCAATCTTCCAATGCCCTCAACGGTATGCCATATCGTGGATGCACACAGGGACGTGGCACCAACTAGCTCAAATGGGACGCATGCACCAGTGTAATTACAAGAAAAATATCAAAGTGCTCTGTAATTTCAAACAGCCCCAAAACTTGAAATGCCCCCCGCAAATAACCCCCCCCCACTAATATCAATCTCCCACATGTTCTGAATCAACGGTATGCCATAATGCGTGGATGCACCAGAGACGTGGCCACCACAGCTCAAATGGACGCATGCACAATTGCAATTACAAATAAAAATCAAAGTGCTCTGTCATTTTGAACAGCCTACCCTTTTTTCTAAGGAAACAGTCCCAAACATGAGATTCCCCCCACAACTATATATTTTGGAATCTACACACCTTCAGCTACGTTACGGTGCCATGCTTTATGATACATGAAGAATTTCCCCAGACCCACGCTCCAAAGAACTCTGTGTTTTTTACGAGATTTTGTGAAAAATAAATGAGATGATTCAAGGGTGGTGAAATCCTACCTAAACCCACTTGACAAGCAAAAAAACCCACTAATAGCAATCTCCCACATTCCTGAATCAACGGTGTGCCATTTGCGTGGGTGCAAACAGAGACGAGGCCACCAACTACTCAAATGGGACGCATTTAGAAGTGCAGTTACAAGAAAATTTTTTAAAAACGCCACAACCCACCCCCCACACACACACTCTCCCCCTTTTAGTGGTATTTTAGTGAAGTCGGTTAGTATGGAGAGTCACACAACGTTTTTGCACACTTTACTGATCCTAAAAATCAATACGGTCTTATTTGGTACCGTCTGCTAAAATTTCCTTATAAAATATAGGCTTAGTTTCCCTTGAAATCGAACAATAGTATCTCGCGTTTACTTTACCGATATCACTGGGACATTGGGGAGCTTGGAGAAGACAACTTTTTTTTCTTAATTTATAGTTTTAGGGTAAAAAAAAAAAAAGGTGTGTGTATCACTTTAAGAATTTTTTTGTGTGTATTTCCCCTTTTTTTCCCCGATCATTCCCAAAGATAATCATCAGATCATCTTAGGGAATGATACCGAACTTGGAATACGGGCATAAATGCCCGTTTTCCAATTCGAAATCCGATCGGAAAATCACTTCCGGAAATCATTTTCCAGGAAGTGATTTTTTCATTCATTGGCAAAAGATCAATTTTGGTGATCGAAGTGATCACCAATATTGATCTCTGTCCCCATTTTTTTTTTCTAATTCTTCGCTAAGTAGCAAGACTTAGAAAAATCCTATTTGTGAATGGAACTTTGAGTTCCATTCACAAATGTATAGAAAAGCTGGCAGCTTGACAGCTTTTCTATACTAGTTACTGCAGCATGATCAAATTGAGATCAAGCTGCAGTACCTCAACTAGACCACCAGGGCAGTCTCCTACCACTTCAAGGGAGACCCTGTGAAGGAGGAAGCTCCGTGACGTCACCGGGGTCTCCTTTCCGCTTCCTCCACGTGGACCGGCTGCGCACATCGCGGGACCCCTGCTAAGGTGAGTGTATCTTCCGATCCCCCCCTCGGATTTGGATCACACCGAGGGGGATCGAGGGGCTAGTGGGGCAGTTGAATGCTGCCCCCCGATCGGCCCTAGCAGGGGGGAATTTTTTTTTTGTATCAAATTTTTTTTTGATCCGCCCCTATTTAGATATCCAATCTAAAACTTCTTATATTTCAGCTGTCCATCAAGTTCCTTGCTCTCAAAAACTATTCTTCGTGAGTCTTTTAATGTAGCTGGAATGGTGACAGAGTTTTGACAGTTGGAATGCTGTGTACAGCTTGACAATTGGTTTGTGGGAAAAAAGTCAGGTCAGATGGAAGTTGGAGTGGTTAAAAGAGGGAGGGGGGATACTGCTCCTAAACTGCTGGATTGAAGACATGCAGCAACACATGCAAATCAGATTAAGTGCTACTTACATGTATTCCATCCTAGATTAAGATGAGGCAAAGTAATTTTTTCAGTATAGTGTCCCTTTAATAGTTGACGTATGAACATGCCTGTTGGATTTCTCTGTCCTGGTTCTGTCTGTAGAATGGGAATCTGTCTAAGCTGGTGAGGGCATTCACCCCTACTATTTTGTATAGGCTTGTGTGTTTATCGAGTTTGCGTAATACTTTTTTTTAGAAAAGGGAGTTGCCCCAAGTTAGGGGTGTATATATTTAGGAGGAGGATTAGGGGTTCATTTAAGGTGCCCTGAACCATTAAATATCTACCCTGAGGGTCCCTCTCCATGTAGTTAAGGTGGAAAATGCATAATTTATGGGGGGTAGAGGCAAGATATTGGATTGGAATTCATGAGCCGCAAAGGGAGTTTAGCTTGGGAGTTTTACTTTTTAAAGGGCATGTCCACCCCCAAACTACAATTTAACCCACTACTGGCCCCACTGTGTAGTAAAATCCTTACCTTACATCCCTCTCCAATGGTTCTCCTTTAATGTCCCTCCAAATTCCAAAAAACTGGTCACCAGAGCCTAGCAGAGTCCATATAGGACTGCGCACTGCAGCCTCCCTCTTCCTTCCGTTGGTCTCCCTCCCCCTAGCATAAATCCCTTTAATATGTTGTAGGCCTCCCTCCCCCAGCCCCAACCGCTATATTATAATGCCAGAAAGTCCCCCGATCATTACTTACCTTCCCTCTATCCTCGCCGTTACGGGTGCAGCTGCCGGCAGTTCAGGATTGGCTGCCTCTCACCAACACAGGCGCGTCTGCCGGTCCGGGCCCCCTGCTTGCAGTTCCATGCAAGCAGAAGGCCGGGCAGTGCGGCGAGGATAAGGGAAGGTAAGTAATGATCGGGGGCGGCTGGGGGGAAGCCCTACAACTATAAAAAAGTTTAGAGGTGGACATGCCCTTTAAGAGGGCAATGCACAGCTAGGCAGTAGAGGTCACCCACTTTGCATATCCCAGAACCTCCCCCTGGCCCACTATATGTAGAAATTATCCATTTTATAAAAGCAAGGCTTTATTCTCAGTCACTGCAAGGCAATTTGATTCAGCATTAAAGGAATAGCTTACTGGGAGGTAATGCATAGCTCCTTAACCTCCCAGTCTTCAACCAATACATTAAAGGATAGTTCACTTTTTTGAGTGAACTTAAAGGGCATGTCAACCCCAAAAACTATAATTAATAACCCACTACTGGCCACACTCTGCAGTTTAAATAAACATTTACCTTAATCTTTGCTACTTATGGTTCCAAAGAGATTACTCTTCAATGTCCAGTAAACTGAAGACTCCAAGCTGTCTGTGAGGCTTTTGATCCACGCTGTTTCCTTGTCCTCATCAATGTCTGGAGCATGCTCAGTACCCCCCTCCCACCATCCGGATCCTCCTCACCCATCGTTGATCCTATCTTCAAATTATTTGGGGGTAAGTTAGGTAACCCCTGACCTCAACTAGGAGTAAGCTGAACAGGACACGAGGAGATGTGGTGAAAGGAGTGCTGGGAGCAGAAAGTAATTTTTTTTTTTACTTTATATCCCTCCAATGATTTCACAAGTTCAACTTGTTTTTTAGCAGTCAAAATTATTGATTACAAGGTGTCTCTCTGGCACACACAATTTAAACACAAGTCCTAACTTTTAAAATAAAACCACAGTCGTAAAAGGATATGCACACACAAACGTATGCAAGTTAACTATGTATCTATTTTTTTCATAGTAAGTGTGAAAATAATTTGTAGCTGGACCCTACAGTTTGCAGTGACCCGCCATAGGAGACCGCATGATCAGCTGTGGTTTACAGACTATGCATTGGTCGTGGGCGCACATAATAATCCGCAATATTTCTTCACCCCAACAACTAGCGGCCAACATTGCACATATGTGGCCGCTCAGTCGGACTTGTTGGTGGTCCTTCCCATTCGATCACCGACCAAGCAGCCAAACACTTGCATGTAGTTGTCCAAAACAGCTGTTTATCTCCCGGGAGCTGTTGTGTACGTTACATGTTTTACTTTCTGTGTGATTTCTTTTTCCTGGATTTAAGGGATAGGATGTAGATTATAGCACTCTGCAATATGATAGCTTCTAACAGAGACACTGTTAAGGATTATCATATAAAATATTCCCACAGACCTCAAGTCCTGCCCATTATAAGGGGCACGTGGCCTTTATCTTCATGTTGATTATTTTTAACTTTAGGGAAATGGTGACCCAAAACCTCCTTCATAATGTCTGACTGAACTCTGGGGAAAATACAAATAAAGAGAATATTTATTTAAATAAGAGATATATTATATCTATATTTTAACTACTTATTATTGTTACAATTCCTTTTAACAGCTACAGTATCAATCAAATAGCAACAGAAGAATAAGTATATTTTCTTACCTGGTGGTGTTCCTTGAGTCTTTTCAGGGCAACTATTAGTATAGATTTGAGGTTGAATAAAGATATACATCCATCCAGTCCAACACATCTGCAATATCTCATTTCCTGGAAACAACAAACCCTATCCCATGGGTCTAATACATAAAATGCTTACTTATTACTACGTTGGTCTGGTGTGTAAAACCCCAAGTTTCAGAGTACTATTGGGTGCTACCCTTGCCTCTTAGTGACCCGGGTCCAGGTGCCCCAGGTCCGTCGCTTCAGACCAAACTCCACGAGTGCAATAAAAGAAACATGAACACCGCATCAACTGGAGTACTGAAGAAGGAGTCCGGACACAGGGATAGATGAACACACAGCTTTATTACGATACGCCTGACAGTTTCGACATGCGTCCTTATCATAGGCAAACAAGTGTACCACCACCATATACTATTGAACGCCAATGACTCCCCTGACATATCGTCAATAAGTGCTGTACCTGAACTACAAGCGAATTGCTTGAACAATACATGTCCATTAGAATAATGCCCAGATGTTTTCTCAATTGCACATTCGCTTTTTATATGTAGGTTCAGCAAGGGTTACAGTCTATTTATGACGTACGTCAGGGGAAGTCACGTGGGCGTTATGTAATAGGGGAGTAAAAAGGGGTGTGTTGGTACACTGTTTGTTTACCTAGATTAAGGACCGCATGGTCCAAAACGCGCCAGGCGTATCGTAATAAAGCTGTGTGTTCATCTATCCCTGTGTCCAGACTCCTCCTTCAAGTACTCCGGTTGATGCGTGTGATGTTTCTTTTATATCCTCATTTCCTGCCTAACTGTTGATCCAGAGGAAGGCAAAAAAAAACCCACCAAATTTATGAAAGGGGAAAAAATTCCTTCCTGACTCCAAGTGGTAATCGGAAATTTCCCTATATCAACTCTACTTTATGTATCAATACCAGTAACTTGCAACATTGTGTATAATGGACTTGCAGCATTGATAAACTACCATATATAACTAAGATTATACTTGATTCCATAATTAGTCAACCATTAAATATCAATGTAAGGTATGTCCACCAACAATGATTATTTTTCTATAATAAAGCACCTCCAACCCTGAAACCATAATAACCACACTCATCTCAAGTGCTTCTAAAAGCTGAATTCTGCATGACTCAGAGAGCTTTTTGCCACTCAGAGAAGAATCTTCTATCCTTGGCAGTCCTCTATCATGCCATGGCTGATTGGTATTTTTTAGGTGTTATAGATTTGTTAAAAAAAAACTTATTTTTTAAAAATTAATTTTTGTTTAATCTTATTTGTTAATGTCATTCTTTACATTACAGTGGCGTTCATTTTTGTACTGTAGTTTCTTAAAGAAGGAAAACAGTCAGTCATTTTAATTAAAATCAAATTAACAGTAGAAATATTTTTCCTTTTATACATACACTGTCTACTTTTTTTTTCTCTTAATTTATTACTACTCCTCTACTAAGATGTTTAGAAACTACAACTCCTTGTTTGCCTTGGTTGCATTCTGTATTATGGTTGGAGTTGTAGTTTCTAACCTCTGAGTGACATGGTTTAACATCATAATATAGTAGCTTCCCTAGATGGAAAAGTGGAAATTCCTGTGTGTATACTCGAGCAGATGGCATATTCCAACACTGAATGCCATACATTTAGATGTAAATTGAGTTTATTTTAGGATCAGTTAAACTAGTTAGAATTAATTAACCTTTTAAGACAAAAATTGTTATTTATAAGTGCTTTTTAATCTTGGTTATCGTTAAACATATAGTGGTTTATGTGAAAAAAGCCCTCCCTTTCTTCCACCCTCCTGGTTCCTTCGGGCTGCTTCATCCCCTACCTATAAATACCCTTTTCTGTAGTGTACCCCAGGCCACCTCCAACTGCCATGCTCATTTTTAAAAACAAGCCTCCATAAAAGACTTACAATCCTTAATTTATTCGGCTTTTCTGCACAGCCGCAGCTGCTTCTGTGATTGGCTGACTCTCTGCCAATCACAGACAGGTTGCCGCACCGGCCCAAATTTCCTACTTCCGGAGCAGAGAGCCAAGGAAACGGAGGATCATAAGTCTATTTCTGGGGCTTTTTAAAAAAAAAAAAAAAATAACTTGTGATTGGAGGTGGGCCTGGGGTACAATACACTACAGAAAAGATAATTTTGAGAGAGGACAGAACTTACGCAGATTGCTCCAGCGCTGCTGACAGTCTCCAATGCTCTCCAGTCCCTTGCATTGTGTGCACAGTGCAAGGAAGCTTGAAGGCGTCAGGGACTGTCAGTGAAAGGTTGGAGCGATTCACAGAAAATTCTGTCCTATCTTCTGCACGTTTTATTGAAGAACGGGAGGCAACATATAGCTTCTTTACCTCCTGTTCAAGCAGTTCTTGCAAAATGTCTCTTCCATTGGTTAGGCCCTGGGCCAAAAGCTGGGTGGGCATCAACCGTACAGTTGTCCTTTCAAGCTCTCTCTCGTTGGATGCAGAAATAGAATGCAAGTAAATGATCTGGTGTCCTACCTGATCGCGTCTGCCACCTGGCTAGGGACTCATAATCCCAGGAGGACCGGCACCTCCGATATGGAGAAACTCCTTCCAGTCAGTAAAAACGAACGGGACAAGTCTTCAAACTTTTGCATATTATCCTTTATTGTAACATTATATATATAAATAATATATATGTAGCAGACATCATTTTATTTTTCATATCAATAATTCAAAAGAATTCAAAGACCCATAATCTTACTGGTTGTAGGATCGTGTTTTTATTAAATGGCCTTTGTAATATAAACTGAATTGTTTCATTCGCAGTACTACAGTGTCTGAAGAACAACCTACTAGAGTTGATAGAAGTAACCGTGTCGCCACCTCCTCCTCCCTCCAACAAAATGTTTTTCCCAGATTTTATCACCTTTTCCACATTAATGTACAGCTAGCAGCACCTGACTTCTATGTAAAATATTGGTGGAGATACTGTGTACTAGATATTAGGATTTTTATGTTATGTTTCCAATTATGTGAATACAATCTACTGAGACGGACCCAAAGAGAAAATTAGGGCCTCCAGATTTTATTGGTCAAAGATTAGTCAGTTTACTGTCCTGTGGTCCTCAGTAATGTTCCATGCATAATATTTTTGTAATTCTGAGCATCAGTACTCTGTCTGATATTTGTGTGCAGGAATCACTCCATAGAAATGAAAGCACCGCCATCGGCACGCAATCAAGGTGTAACCCCGTAGGGGCATTACAGGTATGTATTGTCCTAGATACAGCCAATATAATGTAACATATATACATAATAGAATCCGATAATCGGTATGTAACGGAAGTTTTTGTTTTGTAAGAAGCACATTATGCTACTTTATCTTACAATTTCATTTATTCTGCCTCCATGACTTTCATGTTTTGACTGTTATCCGCTGTGAACCAAGAATCTATATATTACCCAACAACACAAATGGGTATCTTGGGTTCTGTTTGTGATATAGTAACGTAATTTATTTATACATTTTTCAATTTATAGGTTACGTTTCTCTTGTTATTAATAAAAATTTTAAAAAATGCCTTACATGAAGGGCATGTAAACGTATGATAAAAGATTTCGATCGAACAAAATACTGGCAGAATTTGTGATAAAAGATCCTCCTTATATATGCTTACCTGTGCCGTAGGGCTCTATTCTACAGTTTCCGCATATTGTGGTAAAAACTTAAATGTACCAAATGAGAAATCTTCCTTTGCCTTTCTTTCAGAACTAGTTGTCCAAAAGGGCTGGAGACTTCCAGAATACACTGGTACCCAAGAATCTGGTCCAGCTCACAGAAAGGAGTTCACAATGACCTGTCGAGTGGAGAAGTTCTGGAGATTGGTAAGAATTAAAATGATCAGGAAGTGGGTTGGGGTTAACAGCTTAGACATAAACATTACTAATTATTTCTACGGAAAAGATACCATCCTATAACAAGGTGTAAATATGCATTATCACGGACGCATAAGCTGAGCGCGGCATCATCAACCCTCCTTCCACTGTCCGCGCCACTGCCGTTTGAGTGCACGAGAGAGATACCTCAATGGCTTTTCCAGGATAGGGGAAGAGAAAGAGGGGGAAGAGAGGAAGAGGACAGAATGGAGGGGAGAGAGAGTGAGGGGGGAGAGGTCTTTAAATGCTGGGTTGAACCCTTCTAAAGGGCTGTCCACCCCCAGAACAACTTTTGGGGTAAGGAGGTAACCCCTACCCACCCCCAACCGCCCCAATATTTCTTTAAAATAAGCCCCAGGTTTCTGCCTTCTCTCCCGCGGCTATCCGATCCAGCCTTGCAAGCAGGGGCCAGACCATCACTAGAAACGATTTGGGAAAGAAGGCTCTGTAAGTACGGATTTAGGTTTTTTTTTTTTTTAAGAAATATTGCAGCGGTTGGGGCGGACAGGGGTTACCTAACTAACCTCCAAAGGAATTGAGATAGGTGCAACGATACTCAGGATTGATGCGAATGGTGTGTGGGGGGGGGACTGCGCATGCCCCAGACCTTGATGAGACGAGGAATCAGCGTGGTACAGACGCTCACAGACAGCTTGGAGTCTTTAGTTTCCTGGAGGAATAGCAGGTGAACATAAGGAGCAGAGATGTAAGATTTATTTTAAACTACTTAGTGGGGCCATTATGGGCTTAAAATGGTTTTGGGGGTGGACATGCCCTTTAAAGAATCGGAGGTTTGCTAGTTCTGGAATAAAAGAAGGTACACCTTTCAACATTGCAGAAATCCAACCGTAAATCATATTGCCTTTAGGTTCTGTTTACAGCACAGTCCTGCAAATCTTGTCAATGCCTGGGGGAGATATTGACAGCTTGTGGTGAAACTCAGAATTCATCACTTACTGGGACCTCTTCTAGCTATGGGAGACACAATACTGAACATGGATGTCTTTATTTTTATGTAAACCCAAGCAGTACACACTGTATTTACACAATTTACATTGGTAGTTAGCTGTTAATTAAATGGGTGCAGGATTTTTTTGTCATCACCCTTCTAGTAGAACAACTAGTGGTGCTTTTCCATTTCATTAATGATCTCTATTTCACTGTGCTAGCCAAATTAAAATTCAAAGTTTATTCTGTTTAGGAAATCATTGATTCAGACTTAATTTACCAAAGTGCTGTGAGAATCTTTATGGTTGTCTGCCTTGTTTCCTTATTCAAAGTTTATTGTCTTTTATATACTGCCATAAAATTAACTGAAAAAGCAAATCACTGAACCGAATTAAACCGTATTAGTATGATTAGTTGTTATTCATTAATCCTGATCCCCGAATATTTCTTTAAATTGCTAATAATAGTTTGTAAAAATCCCTCTTTTCCTCCCCAAGTGTAGGTTCTGAACATTTGCCTTTTGAATCTTATGTTCTTTTGCAATATGGCCTCTCCTAGTAATACATATAAATCAGTCACATAAAGTCAAGAGTAAATTCTAATTTTCCATTTTTTTCTACAGGCAGTGGTCATCAAAAAAGCTTGCAAGAGGAATGCAGCGCGAAGATCTTCTTCGATTCACAGAGTACCTCCAGAGCATCGTGAATCGGGGAGACAGAACCAGAGGAGGATCAGTTCTCTATGGTAATTGGTGAAATCAGAGGCTTGCTAGTATTCATAGCCCCTCCCAGAGTGGTGTCTAGGGAAGGCTGTATCTGTTTATAAGGAAAGGTAAGAAGTTGGGGCCCCCAGGCTTTAGTTTTTAAGTAAGCTTGAGACATTTAAAAATCTTCACTAAAAATTTACAAAATGGTTTAAATTCAGCATAACTGCAGTATATAAATAAGAATATTTTGACAATTATGGTCTGCTTTTAAACACTTAATGCCAGTCATAGATTCCTGATATAGAGTCTTTTTTTTCCCCACACTTTTTTTTATTGAGAAAGATCGAGCATTAGAAATACATACATAGATACTTGTAACATTAGACTATTTCTGTGTGTGTGTGTCAAATTTTTAGCGTAACAGTGGTTATAGTTGTATACGTTTTAAGTTCAGCGCTCGCTCTCTTTTTTTTTTTTTTTTTTTTTTTTTTTTTTTTTGTCCGTATTCATTTAATAAACACATTAACAATTTCAATGACTGAACTATATGGTTCCATTCATATAAAGCTGTAGAAACATTAGACATTCCTGACCTGAGGCTCCAGATCCGATCGCCCTGCCCACCTCCTTACTTCCCTCATCAACACCTCTGTATCATCCCCCGCTCTTTGGGCGAGGTCCCTATAGGTAGACCTCTCACATCAGTCATGGCAGATAGCCAGGGGGACCACACTTCATCATAGACCCGTAGTGTTCCCCTTATATGTGGGGATATTTTTTCATTTTCACATATCCACCAGATTTTTGCCATAAGTTGTGTCCAGATGGGGCCGGTTGTTTCCAAGAGCTCGCCAGCAGACTGCGTGCTGCTGCCATATACTGTATCAGCTTGTTGCTAGTGGAGGACAGGGATAGTATATGTTTGTCGAATAGGGCTGACCAGGGGTCCAATTGGACCGTCCTGTGTAGCACATTGTGTATTAGTGTTTCACAATATCGCCACACTTTTGTGTCTCAGGGCACCCCACCAGCAATGGCTTCAAATCCGCTATTGTGCCGCAATTCCTGTAGCACAGGGGAGAGGCTGTTGGGAATATGTGGCTCATCTGTGGGGGGGATAGGACCAATGGGAGAATTTTAAACTCTTCTCCTGGGGGATAGTGTTGGCCGAGCATTGTTGGAGAGATTGAACATGTTTGTCCATTGTGTGTTTGTCCTAGTGAGCTGTTCAGCCATTGTTCTCATTTTGTCATAAAGGTTATTTGGAATGTGTGCCTAGTTTTGTTCATTATTGAATATATTGTGAGATAAGACGGCTATTTTTGTCTAAATTGCTGGAGAGAGATTCAAAGTTTGTTTGTCTAGCCTTTGTGTAGTGTTTATTATTTTTTGGACGTAAGTATGGTTTGCTGGTGGTGGAACCTTTCTGATTCCGGTAATTTAAATTGCCTCTCTCCACTTCCCACAGCAGCAGTTTACCACCTGACATTAGGTGGCTTATGTTGGTGATACCACTGTTACCAGTGTGTCCAGCCTGATATACTTTTCCCTGGTGGGAACTCTGGGTTGTGAAATATTGTGTTAGTAATGAGGGTTTGTTGCACAAATGTAAGTTATTATAGTGTTGTACCAGAGTCTTACTTTGCTGTTAGGAAGCCATAAGATATAGTTTAAAGGAATAGTGGGTTGAGAGCCTGTTCAATTCTATGCATCTCGTGTTTCTAAAGTTTTGTTCCATTGGAGTGTCTGAGATAGTCGGGCGGCAATAAAATAGTGTTGGAGGCTTGGGAGGGCCGCTCCTCCTAATTCCCTTGGGCGTTGCATTGTTTTTCTACTTATTCTGGGTTTTTTATTGGCCCATAAAAATTTTGTTATTTTGGATTGTAGCTGGCGGAGATCAGAGGGTTTAAAGGGTATTGGTAATGATCGTAACAGATAAAGAAGTTTGGGCAGTAACGTCATTTTAATGCTGTTAACTCTGCCGAATAATGAAAGGTTGTATGTAGTCCATTTTTTAAGTTGTTGCGTTAGGGTTTGTATCAATGGTGTGTAGTTAGCTTCATATAGTGAGGCGGGGTCTGAGCATATCTTAACTCCCAAATATGTAAAATGTGATGATACCCAGTGGAAATCAAAATTTTGTTGTAGTAGCTTCATTGTCGGGGGGGGGGGGTTAGATGTATAGGGAGTATAGTTGATTTGGAGTGATTCATTTTAAAACCTGAAACATTACTGAAGATCTGGAGTTGGGAGCAGATGTGTGGTAATGAAGTTTGTGGTCTGGTGAGAGTAAACAGAGTGTCGTCTGCAAAGAGCGAGATTTTGTCGTCTTTGTGACCTATTGGGATGCCGTATATTTGTGGGTGTGCGCGGATGATTCTGGCCATTGGCTCCATACATAAAGCGAAGATTAAGGGGGATAAGGGGCAGCCCTGCCTTGTACCGTTGAGGATTGGGAAGGTTCTGGATGAGAAACCCATATTGGAGACTGTTGCCGAATCCAAATGAGATAAGGGTTGACTTCATGAAACGCCAGTCTATTCTGTCGAACACTTTTTCTGCGTCAATTGATAGGATTACTGAGGTGATTTTGAGAGATTTGGAATGATGGGCGAGTTGTATAGCTTTACGGATGCTGTCTGTGGTGTCTCTGCCTGGTACAAAGCCAGTCTGGTCTGTATGTATTAACGGTAAACTTTGATTTACTCTAGAGGCCAGACTTTTTGTAAATATTTTAATATCTGTATAATCAACGATATCTGCCTTAGCTGCCAGATTGTGTGTTGTCCCTACCCTCTTTTGGAATTACTACAATATTGGCTCGTAAGAGGTCAGGGGAATACCTCCTGAACCGTTCATTATGGCATTGAATATTTCTTAGTTTGGTATATTTCTTTAGATATCCAATCTAAAACTTCTTATATTTCAGCTGTCCATCAAGTTCCTTGCTCTCAAAAACTATTCTTCTGTGAGTCTTTTAATTGTAGCTGGAATGGTGACAGAGTTTTGACAGTTGGAATGCTGTGTACAGGCTTGACAATTGGTTTGTGGGAAAAAAGTCAGGTCAGATGGAAGTTGGAGTGGTTAAAAGAGGGAGGGGGGATACTGCTCCTAAACTGCTGGATTGAAGACATGCAGCAACACATGCAAATCAGATTAAGTGCTACTTACATGTATTCCATCCTAGATTAAGATGAGGCAAAGTAATTTTTTCAGTATAGTGTCCCTTTTTGGTTATTGCTAAGTCTCTCAGTTGGTTACGGTAAGTTAGGAGGAGGCGCAAGATGGTTTTTGAAAATGTAATGTTTCCATGTTTTTCAAGTCTTCTCTGACATGTAAGGTGGATGCTTCTCTGTTGCGTTTTAGATGATTGAGGGCTGATATGATATAATATCTTATTAAAGTTTATAAGCTTCCCAAACTGTACAGAGTTCAGGAACTGAGCCTTTATTAAGAAGGAAATAGTCTTGAATTTTGTATCTGAGTTGATCTTTTAGATGGGTGTTCTGGAGGACAATTCGTTAAGATGCCAATATAGGATTTATGGTTTCGTTGGGTAATTAGGATGTCAATTCTATAGGGGCATGGTCCGACCAGGAAATTGTTTTTCTGAAGGGGGTAATAAAAGATAGGGCATGAGATTGTGGGTTATCTAATTCATATAGATCATAGAGATTTAGAGATCTTAATGGGCATCTATACCAAAAATAGGTTATTTTAAATTGACCATAACTGGAAACTGTATCTTCCCAACCACCACTGTATCAAATTTTTTTTTGATCCGCCCCTATTTAGATATCCAATCTAAAACTTCTATATTTCAGCTGTCCATCAAGTTCCTTGCTCTCAAAAACTTTTCTGTGAGTCTTTTAATTGTAGCTGGAATGGTGACAGAGTTTTGACAGTTGGAATGCTGTGTACAGGCTTGACAATTGGTTTGTGGGAAAAAAGTCAGGTCAGATGGAAGTTGGAGTGGTTAAAAGAGGGAGGGGGATACTGCTCCTAAACTGCTGGATTGAAGACATGCAGCAACCATGCAAATCAGATTAAGTGCTACTTACATGTATCCATCCTAGATTAAGATGAGGAAAGTAATTTTTTCAGTATAGTGTCCCTTTAATAGTTGACGTATGGAACTGCCTGTTGGATTTCTCTGTCCTGGTTCTGTTAGAAGGGGAATCTGTCTAAGCTGGTGAGGGCATTCACCCCTACTTTTTGTATAGGCTTGGTTGTTTATCGAGTTTGCGTAATACTTTTTTTTATAAAGGGAGTTGCCCCAAGTTAGGGGTGTATATATTTAGGAGGAGGATTAGGGGTTCATTTAAGGTGCCCTGAACCATTAAATATCTACCCTGAGGGTCCCTCTCCATGTAGTTAAGGTGGAAAATGCATAATTTATGGGGGGTAGAGGCAAGATATTGGATTGGGAATTCATGAGCCGAAAGGGGTTTAGCTCTGGGAGTTTTACTTTTTAAAGGGCATGTCCACCCCCAAACTACAATTTAAACCCACTACTGGCCCCACTGTGTAGTAAAATCCTTACTTACATCCCATCTCCAAATGGTTCTCCTTTAATGTCCCTCCAAATTCAAAAAACTGGTCACCAAGGCCTGCAGAGTCCATATAGGACTGCGCACTGCAGCCTCCCTCTTCCTTCCGTTGGTCTCCTCCCTAGCATAAATCCCTTTTAATATGTTGTAGGCCTCCCTCCCCAGCCCCAACCGCTATATTATAATTGCCAGAAAGTCCCCCGATCATTACTTACCTTCCCTCTATCCTCCGCCGTTACGGGGCAGCTGCCGGCAGTAGGATGGGCGCTCTCAGCCAATCACAGGCGCGTCTGCCGGTGGGCCCCCTGCTTGCAGTTCCATGCAAGCAGAAGGCGGGCAGTGCGGCGGAGGATAGAGAGGAAGGTAAGTAATGATCGGGCTGGCGCGGCTGGGGGGGGAAGCCCTACAACGTATAAAAAAGTTTAGAAGGGTGGACATGCCCTTTAAAGAGGGCAATGCACAGCTAGGCAGTAGAGGTCACCCACTTTGCATATCCCAGAACCTCCCCCTGGCCCACTATATGTAGAAATTATCCATTATTAAAGCAAGGCTTTATTCTCAGTCACTGCAAGGCTAATTTGATTCAGCATTAAAGGATAGCTTACTGGGAGGTAATGCATAGCTCCTTAACCTCCCAGTCTTCAATCAATACATTAAAGAATAGTTCACTTTTTGAGTGAACTTAAGGGCATGTCACCCCAAAAACTATAATTTAACCCACTACTGGCCACAATCTGCAGTTTAAAATAAACATTTACTTAATCTTTGCTACTTATGGTTCCAAAGAGATTACTCTTCAATGTCCAGGAAACTGAAGACTCCAAGCTGTCTGTGAGGCTTTTGATCCACGCTGTTTCCTTGTCCTCATCAATGTCTGGAGCATGCTCAGTACCCCCCTCCCACCATCCGGATCCATCCTCAGCCATCGTTGATCCTATCTTCAAATTATTTGGGGGTAAGTTAGGTAACCCCTGACCTCAACTAGGAGTAAGCTGAACAGGACATGAGGAGATGTGGTGAAAGGAGTGCTGGGAGCAGAAAGTAATTTTTTTTTTTACTTTAGTATCCCTCCAATGATTTCAGCAAGTTCAACTTGTTTTTAGCAGTCGACAAATTATTGATTACAAGGTGTCTCTCTGGCACACACAATTTAAACACAAGTCCTAACTTTTAAAAATAAAACCACAGTCGTAAAAGGATATGCACACACAAACGTATGCAAGTTAACTATGTTATGCTATTTTTTTCATAGTAAGTGTGAAAATAATTTGTAGCTGGACCCTACAGTTTGCAGTGACCGCCCATAGGAGACCGCATGATCAGCTGTGGTTTACAGACTATGGACATTGGTCGTGGGCGCACATAATAATCCGAGCAGATATTTCATTCACCCAACAAACTAGCGGCAAACAATTGCACATATGTGGCCGCTCAGTCGGACTTTGTTGGTGGTCCTTCCCATTCGATCAACGACCAAGCAGCCAAACACTTGCAGTAGTTGTCCAAAACAGCTGTTTATCTCCCGGGAGCTGTTGTGTACGTTACATGTTTTACTTTCTGTGTGATTTCTTTTTCCCTGGATTTAAGGGATAGGATGTAGATTATAACGACTCTGTCAATATGATAAGCTTCTGAACAGAGACGACTGTTAAGGATTATCATATAAAATATTCCCACAGACCTCAAGTCCTGCCCATTTTATAAGGGGCACAGTGGCCCTTTATCTTCAATGTTGATTATTTTTAACTTTAGGGAAATGGTGACCCAAAACCTGCTTCATAAATGTCTGACTGAACTCTGGGGAAAATACAAATAAAGAGAATATTTATTTAAAATAAAGAGATATATTATATCTTATATTTTTAACTACTATTATTGTTACAATTCCTTTTAATCAGCTACAGTATCAATGCAAATAGCAACATAAGTATAAGTATATTTTTCTTACCTGGTGGTGTTCCTTGAGTCTTTTCAGGGGCAACTATTAGTATAGAATTTGAGGTTGAATAAAGATATACATCCATCCAGTCCAACACATCTAGCAATATCTTCATTTCCTGGAAACAACAAAACCCTATCCCATGGGTCTAATACATAAAATGCTTACTTATTTACTACGTTGGTCTGGGTGTGTAAAACCCCAAGTTTCAGAGTACATATTGGGTGCCTACCCTTGCCTCTTAGTGACCCGGGTACCAGGTGCCCCAGGTCCGTCGCTTCAGACCAAACTCCACGAGTGCAATAAAAGAAACATGACACCGCATCAACTGGAGTACTTGAAGAAGGAGTCCGGACACAGGGATAGATGAACACACAGCTTTATTACGATGCGCATTCGCTTTTTATATGTAGGTTCAGCAAGGGTTTACAGTCTCACTTTATTGACGATACTGTCAGGGGAAGTCACGTGGGCGTTATGTAATAGGGGAGTAAAAAGGGGTGTGTTGGTACACTGTTTGTTTACCTATGATTAAGGACCGCATGGTCCAAAACGCGCCAGGCGTATCGTAATAAAGCTGTGTGTTCATCTATCCCTGTGTCCAGACTCCTCCTTCAAGTACTCCGGTTGATGCGGTGTCATGTTTCTTTTATATCCTCATTTCCTGCCTAACTGTTGATCCAGAGGAAGGCAAAAAAAACCCCCACCAAATTTATGAAAGGGGAAAAAATTCCTTCCTGACTCCAAGTGGTAATCGGAAATTTCCCTATATCAACTCTACTTTATGTATCAATACCAGTAACTTGCAACATTGTGTATAATGGACTTGCAGCATTGATAAACTACCATATATAACTAAGATTATACTTGACATCCATAATATATTGTCAACCATTAAATAATCAATGTAAGGTATGTCCACCAACAATGATTATTTTTCTATAAATAAAGCAACTCCAAACCCTGAAACCATAATAACCACACTCATCTCAAGTGCTTCTAAAAGCTGAATTCTGCATGAGCTCAGAGAGCTTTTTGCACACTCAGAGAAAGAATCTTCTAATCCTTGGCAGTCCTCTATCATGCCATGGCTGATTGGTATTTTTTAGGTGTTATAGATTTTGTTAAAAAAAAAAACTTATTTTTTAAAAATTAATTTTTGTTTAATCTTATTTGTTAATGTCATTCTTTACATTACAGTGGCGTTCAATTTTGTACTGTAGTTTCTTAAAGAAGGAAAACAGTCAGTCATTTTTATTATAAATCAAATTAACAGTAGAAATATTTTTCCTTTTATATATCACACTGTCTACTTTTTTTTCTCTTAATTTATTACTACTCCTCTACTTAAGATGTTTAGAAACTACAACTCCTTGTTTGCCTTGGTTGCATTCTGTATTATGGTTGGAGTTGTAGTTTCCAAACCTCTGGAGTGACATGGTTTAACATCACTAATATAGTAGCTTCCCTAGATGGAAAAGTGGAAATTCCTGTGTGTATACTCAGAGCAGATGGCATATTCCAACACTGAATGCCATACATTTAGATGTAAATTGAGTTTATTTTAGGATCAAGTTAAACTAGTTAGAATTAATTAACCTTTTAAGACAAAAATTGTTATTTATAAGTGCTTTTTAATCTTGGTTATCGTATAAACATATAGTGGTTTATGTGAAAAAAGCCCTCCCTTTCTTCCACCCTCCTGGTTCCTTCGGGCTGCTTCATCCCCTACCTATAAATACCCTTTTCTGTAGTGTACCCCAGGCCACCTCCAACTGCCATGCTCATTTTTTAAAACAAGCCTCCATAAAAGACTTACAATCCTTAATTTATTCGGCTTTCTGCACAGCCAGCAGCTGCTTCTGTGATTGGCTGACTCTCTGCCAATCACAGACAGGTTGCCGCACCGGCCCAAATTTCCTACTTCCGGGGAGCAGAGAGCCAAGGAAACGGAGGATCATAAGTCTATTTCTGGGGCTTGTTTAAAAAAAAAAATAACATTGTGATTGGAGGTGGGCCTGGGGTACAATACACTACAGAAAAAGATAATTTTGAGAGAGGACAGAACTTACTGCAGATTGCTCCAGCGCTGCTGACAGTCTCCAATGCATCTCCAGTCCCTTGCATTGTGCGCACAGTGCAAGGAAGCTTGAAGGCGTCGGGGACTGTCAGTGAAAAGTTGGAGCGATTCACAGAAAATTCTGTCCTATCTTCTGCACGTTTTATTGAAGAACGGGAGGCAAGATATAGCTTCTTTACCTCCTGTTCAAGCATTTCTTGCAAAATGTCTCTTCCCATTGGTTAGGCCCTGGGCCAAAAGCTGGGTGGAGCATCAACCGTACAGTTGTCCTTTCAAGCTCTCTCTCGTTGGATGCAGAAATAGAATGCAAGTAAATGATCTGGTGTCCTACCTGATCCGGTCTGCCACCTGGCCTAGGGAGACTCATAATCCCAGGAGGACCGGCACCTCCGATATGGAGAAACTCCTTCCAGTCAGTAAAAACGAACGGGACAAGTCTTCAAACTTGTGCATAATTATCCTTTATTGTAACATTATATATAATATAATAGATATATAATGTAGCAGGACATCATTTTATTTTTCATATCAATAATTCAAAGAATTCAAAGACCCAATAATCTTACTGGTTGTAGGATCGTGTTTTTATTAAATGAATGTCCTTAGTGGCTGTGTAATATAAACTGAATTGTTTCATTCGCAGTACTACAGTGTCTGAAGAACAACCTACTGAGTTGATAGAAGTAACCGTGTCGCCACCTCCTCCCTCCAACAGGTAAATGTTTGCCCAGATTTTATCACCTTTTCCACATTAATGTACAGCTAGCAGCACCTGACTTCTATGTAAAATATTGGTGGAGATACTGTGTACTAGATATTAGGATTTTTATGTTATGTTTCCAATTATGTGAATACAATCTACTGAGACGGACCCAAAAGGAAGAAAGATTAAGGCCTCCAGATTTTATTGGTCAAAGATTAGTCAGTTTACTGTCCTGTGATCCTCAGTAATGTTCCATGCATAATATGTTTGTAATTCTGAGCATCAGTACTCTGTCTGATATTTGTGTGCAGGAATCACTCCATAGAAATGAAAGCACCGCCATCGGCACAGCAATCAGAGTGTAACCCCGTAGGGGCATTACAGGTATGTATTGTCCTAGATACAGCCAATATAATGTAACATATATACATAATAGAATCCGATAATCGGTATGTAACGGAAGTTTTTGTTTTGTAAGAAGCACATTATGCTACTTTATCTTACAATTTCCTTTATTCTGCCTCCATGACTTTCTATGTTTTGACTGTTATCCGCTGTGAAGCAAGAATCTATATATTAACCAGACAAGCACAAATGGGTATCTTGGGTCTGTTGTGTGATATAGTACAGTAATTTATTTATACATTTTTCAATTTATAGGTTACGTTTCTCTTGTTTATTAATAAAAATTTAAAAAAATGCCTTACATGAAGGGCATGTAAACGTATGATAAAAGATTTCGATCGAACAAAATACTGGCAGAATTTGTGATAAAAGATCCTCCTTATATATGCTTTACCTGTGCCGTAGGGCTCTATTCTACAGTTTCCGCAATATTGTGGTAAAAACTTAAATGTACCAAATGAGAAATCTTCCTTTGCCTTTCTTTCAGGAACTAGTTGTCCAAAAGGGCTGGAGACTTCCAGAATACACTGTTACCCAAGAATCTGGTCCAGCTCACAGAAAGGAGTTCACAATGACCTGTCGAGTGGAGAGATTTCTGGAGATTGGTAAGAATTAAAATGATCAGGAAGTGGGTTGGGGTTAACAGCTTAGACATAAACATTACTAATTATTTCTACGGAAAAGATACCATCCTATAACAGAGAGGTGTAAATATGCATCGATCACGGACGCATAAGCTCGAGCGCTGCATCATCAACCCTCCTTCCACTGTCCGCGCCACTGCCGTTTGAGTGCACGAGAGAGATACCTCAATGGCTTTTCCAGGAGGGGGAAAGAGAAAGAGGGGGAAGAGAGGAAGAGGACAGAATGGAGGGGAGAGAGAGTGAGGGGGGAGAGGTCTTTAAATGCTGGGTTGAACCCTTCTTTAAAGGGCATGTCCACCCCCAGAACAAACTTTTGGGGTAAGGAAGGTAACCCCTACCCACCCCCAACCGCCCCAATATTTCTTTAAAATAAGCCCCAGGTTTCTGCCTTCTCTCCCGCGGCTATCCGATCCAGCCTTGCAAGCAGGGGCCAGACCATCACTAGAAACGATGTGGGAAAGAAGGCTCTGTAAGTACGGATTTAGGTTTGTTTTTTTTTAAGAAATATTGCAGCGGTTGGGGGCGGACAGGGGTTACCTAACTTACCTCCAAAGGAATTGAAGATAGGTGCAACGATGACTCAGGATTGATGCGAATGGTGTGGGGGGGGGGGGACTGCGCATGCCCCAGACCTTGATGAGGACGAGGAATCAGCGTGGTACAGACGGCTCACAGACAGCTTGGAGTCTTTAGTTTCCTGGAGGAATAGCAGGTGAACATAAGGAGCAGAGATGTAAGATTTATTTTAAACTACTTAGTGGGGCCAGTATGGGCTTAAATTATGGTTTTGGGGGTGGACATGCCCTTTAAAGAATCGGAGGTTTGCTAGTTCTGGAATAAAAGAAGGTACACCTTTCAACATTGCAGAAATCCAACCGTAAATTCATATTGCCTTTAGGTTCTGTTTACAGCACAGTCCTGCAAATCTTGTCAATGCCTGGGGGAGATATTGACAGCTTGTGGTGAAACCTCAGAATTCATCACCGTTACTGGGACCTCTTCTAGCTATGGGAGACACAATACTGAACATGGATGTCTTTATTTTTATGTAAACCCAAGCAGTACACACTGTATTTACACAATTTACATTGGTAGTTAGCTGTTAATTAAATGGGCTGCAGGATTTTTTTGTCATCACCCTTCTAGTAGAACAACTAGTGGTGCTTTTCCATTTCATTAATGATCTCTATTTCACTGTGCTAGCCAAATTAAAATTCAAAGTTTATTCTGTGTAGGAAATCATTGATTCAGACTTAATTTACCAAAGTGCTGTGAGAATCTTTATGGGATTGTCTGCCTTGTTTTCCTTATTCAAAGTTTATTGTCTTTTTATATACTGCCATAAAATTAACTGAAAAAGCAAATCACTGAAACCGAATTAAACCGTATTAGTATGATTAGTTGTTATTCATTTAATCCTGATCCCCGAATATTTCTTTAAAAGTTATTGCTAATTAATAGTTTGTAAAAATCCCTCTATTTCCTCCCCAAGTGTAGGTTCTGAACATTTGCCTTTTGTAATCTTATGTTCTTTTGCAATATGGCCTCTCCTAGTAATACATATAAATCAGTCGCATAAAGTCAAGAGTAAATTCTAATTTTCCATTTTTTTTCTACAGGCAGTGGTACATCAAAAAAGCTTGCAAAGAGGAATGCAGCTGCGAAGATGCTTCTTCAGATTCACAGAGTACCTCCAGAGCATCGTGAATCGGGGGAGACAGAACCAGAGGAGGATCAGTTCTCTATGGTAATTGGTAAAATCAGAGGCTTGCTAGTATTCATAGCCCCTCCCAGAGTGGTTGTCTAGGGAAGGCTGTATCTGTTATAAGGAAAGGTAAGAAGTTGGGGCCCCCAGGCTTTAGTTTTTAAGTAAGCTTGAGACATTTAAAAATCTTCACTAAAAATTTACAAAATGGTTTAAATTCAGCATAACTGCAGTATATAAATAAGAATATTTTGACAATTATGGTCTGCTTTTAACACTTAATGCCAGTCATAGATTCCATGATATAGAGTCTTTTTTTTCCCCACACTTTTTTTATTGAGAAAGATCGAGCAATAGAAAGTACATACATAGATACTTGTAACATTAGACTATTTCTGTGTGTGTGTGTCAAATTTTTAGCGGTAAACAGTGGTTATAGTTGTATAGCCTTTTTAAGTTCAGCGCTCGCTCTCTTTTTTTTTTTTTTTTTTTTTTTTTTTTGTCCGTATTCATTTAATAAACACATTAAACAATTTCAATGACTGAACTATATGGTTCCATTCATATAAAAGCTGTAGAAACATTAGACATTCCTGACCTGAGGCTCCAGATCCGATTCGCCCGCTGCCCACGGCTCCTTACGTCCCTCATCAACACTCTCTGTATCATCCCCCGCTCTTTGGGCGAGGTCCCTATAGGTAGACCTCTCACATCAGTCATGGCAGATAGCCAGGGGGACCACACTTCATCATAGACCCGTAGTGTTCCCCTTATAGTGTGGGATATTTTTTCATTTTCACATATCCACCAGATTTTTGCCATAAGTTGTGTCTCAGATGGGGCCGGTTGTTTCCAAGAGCTCGCCAGCAGACTGCGTGCTGCTGCACATATACTGTGGATCAGCTTGTTGCTAGTGGAGGACAGGGATAGTATATGTTTGTCGAATAGGGCTGACCAGGGGTCCAATTGGACCGTCCTGTGTAGCACATTGTGTATTAGTGTTTCACAATATCGCCACATCTTTTGTGTCTCAGGGCACCCCCACCAGCAATGCTTCAAATCCGCTATTGTGCCGCAATTCCTGTAGCACAGGGGAGAGGCTGTTGGGAATATGTGGCTCAGTCTGTGGGGGGGATAGGTACCAATGGTGGAGAATTTTAAAACTCTTCTCCTGGGGGATAGTGTTGGCCGAGCATTGTTGGAGAGATTGAACAATGTTTGTCCATTGTGTGTTGTCTAGTGAGCTGTTCAGCCATTGTTCTCATTTTGTCATAAAGGTTATTTTGAATGTGTGCCTAGTTTTGTTCATTATTGAATATATTTGTGAGATAAGACGGCTATTTTTGTCTAAATTGCTGGAGAGAGATTCAAAAGCTGTTTTGTCTAGCCTTTGTGTAGTGTTCATTATTTTTTGGACGTAATGTATGGTTTGCTGGTAAAAAAGAATTGAAGCCAAATTTAAAAGAAGAGATAACTGGTGATATAGATGATAAAGTGGAGGCAATATGGGTGGAATTAGGCAACAGGAAAGGGGGTAATGTCATTGTTGGTGTCTGCGAAAGGGTTCAGAGAAGGGCAACTAAATTAATAAGGGGATTGGGGGAGCTTGAATATGAAGAGAGACTGGAAAAGTTACAATTATGTACGCTGGAGAAAAGGCGCTTGCGTGGGGATATGATTACTGTGTATAAATACATTAACGGGCCATACAATAAACTATCTGGGGCATTGTTCACCAATAGAACATGTCAAAGGACACGAGGACATCCCTTAAGACTTGAAGAAAAAAGGTTTAGGCTTCAAGCTCGGAAAGGGTTTTTCACTGTGAGAACGGTAAAGCTATGGAACTGTCTTCCAGTGGACGTTGTTATGGCAGGTTCATTGGTCATTTTCAAAAAAAAGCTGGATGAGTTTCTGCAAACAAGGAATGTTGCAAGTTACTGGTATTGATACATAAAGTAGAGTTGATCCAGGGAAATTTCCGATTTCCATTTGGAGTCAGGAAGGAATTTTTTCCCCCTTCATAAATTTGGTGGGTTTTTTTTGCCTTCCTCTGGATCAACAGTTAGGCAGGAAATGAGGATATTGCTAGATGGGTTGGACTGGATGGACGTATGTCTTTATTCAACCCCAAATACTATACTATACTATACTATATACTATCCGTGTACCTACATACGTTGCATATTCATTGTTACTGTAGTCCAAGAGCACTGGGTTCCAGTGCTCGTGGATTTTAGTATATATTTTTACCTAGTTGTGGATTTTTAGGAGCTCTTATGAGCGGGTCTCGCCGACGACGGCCATTTTTATACTTATACAGACAGACTGCTGGGAACCACCCTTATTCTGTATTTATTATTATACATATATAGTGCTAACCAGTATTTGTCCCAATGTTCTTTGCTTTGTTTCATTATGAAGAATTCAGCTTATTGTGTCCTGTGATTGGGCGCACACACACACTTAACCTCTTGAGACTTGCTTTCGCTACTGGAAGGTTACCTATGCAGGTTTAGGTCTATTTTCAAAGGTTAGAATTTTTCCCAAATGACTGTGTTTGAAAGGAGAAGTTCACTGTAAACAATTGTTTCCCTGACTTACAGGTCAGAAACTCCAATTAAAATGTCTTTCTGTCTGTCTGTGACAGGGAAAACTGGACGGAGGAAGGGGCAAAGGTTCGACCTGTACTTGGGACTCCCTGAGAAACTCCTCTGGGGAGAAAATCCTGCACTTAAGAACTAATCCACTGACCCTCTTGAATTCTGGCTTCTGTACCCTTCTTCAGGATCTGTCTGAGGAGCAAAACTTTCAGATCAGCTACCTTGATATTGGTGAGAAAATGGGGAGACATTTAAGACATTGAAAGGTTTTGGCTATTTTAGTTGATGTATGGTGCATGCATCCTTCCTGCATATTTATAGATGTCAGTATCTCAACTAACTTTTAATTGAAGTGGATGCCAGAGGTTTTACTAGAGCTGCAATTGTTGGGTTCACTATTTGAAATTCCTATGGTTCCTCTGCCCGAATTGGTCTTTCGAATTGATCTTTCGTGTGAAATGATGCGCTGAGCACCAAGAGGCCAGCTGTTATCAATAAAGATGTGACGTGTGATATTCACAGTGACCTGTAGAGGGAGCAATTGCTTTTGTGTTTCTGGTTAGGAGGCCTAACGCTACAAAGAAAGAAGCTGGATTGTTAAATGACTTTTCCTCCTTCCTACTGCTTTAATTTGCAGTAATAGAAATCTTAACTTAATTGTGCCTGTTACAGAGGAATGTGCATACATTATATTGATCATTCTTATCAATACAAACTTGGGGCAAATACGCTATATATTATTTGTGTGTGATTGAGACAAATGCAGCGCCAATGTTCTAGTTTTGCACTTTAGTCATTGGCTCCACTAGCAGAATCAAATACCCACCTAGTATCCTAGAATAGGTTCAATGACTGCTATACTTGGAGAACATGCAAGGAAGGTTAGTTATAACTGGATAGGAAAACTAAAGATAACAAACTTTTGAAATATAAGGGCATACCTTCCTGGGTACCAACGCTCATTGTGCTCTAAATCTGCTACTGGTTGTTCTGGTTGTCACTTAACCACACTCATCAGTGGGTAGTTGGCATTTTTTACCATGCACCAGTCTATACTAACTAGCCTGTGACATGCATCACCAACATAATGGGATAGCATCCTATTGTGTTACTGTCCATACGAATGGGCTAGTCCTGCATTTTTCAGTAGTACCCAAGTAGCACTTTGAAATCTTTTGTTTCCATATGTATGTAAAGTTATTTCATTCTACAGTATATTTTTGGGAGTGATATTGTTTATTAGTTTGCGTCTGATAAAAATTGCCCTTTTCTTCTTGCTTTCAGAGGAGCGCAGTTTGAGTGGACTATATCAGTGCCTAGTTGAACTCTCTACACAGCCTACCACTGTATGCCATGGTTCTGCCACAACACGGGATGCAGCTCGTGCAAATGCTGCCCACAATGCTTTGCAGTACCTGAAGATCATGGCAGGGGGCAAGTGAGTGTGGGGGGGGGGGCAATTGTGCACTGGCTCCCCCTTCTTGTCTTTTACAATTAAAATGAGTGACAATAGTTAAACTTCTCAGTCACGTTCAGTCAACAAGCAAACTTAACTTCACAAGCCAGTTATCTGCCTTAGGATTATCTACAGTTCTGGTGACTGGACAACTCAAGTGAAGATGCCTGACTATGACCTTGTGCCATGTATCAATTTTGCCAAAGCACTGATTAAATAGTACTGAGTTGACATTTCCCAGGTAGAAAGAAATTCTTATTGAAACTCGGTTGCAGCCCATAACATAGTAAATAAAGTCAGCACTTTTCAGTACATTATAAACCTTTTACATTCCAACTGACATGGACTCAGCACTTGGGGTCTCATCCATACCCATGTTTATCTCGGACCTTCAGCTGTGATATGACCATAATAGATTTTCCATCCTTGTTTACATGGCAACAGTGCTTAAGCTCAGATGTGGGAAAATCAGGAGACTTCAGTTCAACCAGATATAACCTCACTGTCTGGCCTCTCACGTGATTTTCACATCACATCACCTTAAGCTCTCCATTTTCTTATGGGATGATTTCTTATTGTACATAATTTATCCCAATTTGCCTCTTAGTAAATGTGTCTGGTGTCCGTTTATCCAGAGGTGTTTTATTTCACTTTTATTTATTAATGAAAACAATGAATTTTTTTAATAAATTGTGGATTAATTGGATCTTATGTTGTTTCTTTTTTTTCTTACCTGTCTATTGTCTTAGGTGTACTTCAGAGCACAGTATGTTATTCTATACTGCTGCTTGGTTTTACAAATCATGTCATGCTTCTAGAATGGGACATTTTGTAACCAAGAGGGAAGGATATTAATGATTTGTTGTTCTTGTGATCGCAATGAAGTTTTTTGTTAATAACTATACAAACAGTATTGATACAGGAAGTTATCACAAACACATTTATCTTGGTAATACGTGATTATATTTAGTAAGCACCATTTAGGGTAGTCCATAAGGTGCCCAGCTTTTACACTTAAAATAATATAAACTATATAAAATAATCTTATTGACTTAAGGTTCCCAAAGCACATAAGGAGTGTTGTTTGTTGGTGAAAAAGAAAATCCGCCATAAGCTAATTGTGTCTTATTGGAGACTCTGGGCATTTCCAGTTGGTAACTATAGCCAGAGAGCTGCTATTCAGATAGGGTAGGAGCTGTGAATTATACAACATGTTTAAATGAGGCAAATTAAGGCTGAGGCCACACTGCAATGCACAGCAATCGCGCACAAAATCGCGAGCGTTGTCGTGCGTGATTCGTATGCGTTTTGCACATGCGTTTTTTCCGTTTTGCATGCATTAACGCACCAAGAATGGTGAACGCATGCGTTACCAAAACGCGAACGGGCGCGCAATTGCATGCTCATCGGAAATCGCAGGAATTTTCGCGTGCGCAAACGGCCTAAGCTAACAGCCTCGCCCTAAGTAAAGCAGCTTTCAGTACTTCTTGTTAGTAGTTCACGTCCAATAAGCCTGCTATAAACCAGTGGTAGAGGTCTGCTATATTGGAATCATTTCAAAAGCAGTATAGAGAAACATTTTGTGATGAAGCTTTAAAGGAGGTCTGTTGCGATTATTAAGGATATGGAAAAATCTCTCCTTACAATGACCGTGATAGAGCATAGAAATTAAAAAGCTTTTGCCATTTTTTACTACCTATTTTGGTTAGACAACATAGTAACATAGTAATTGAGGTTGAATAAAGACATGCGTCCATCAAGTCCAACCTTTTCATCCTCTTTAACCCAGCCTAAAAGTTGATCCTGAGGAAGGCAAAAAAAAAAAAAACAGCTAAAAGGGAAAAATTCCTTCCTGACTCCAAATGGCAATCAGAAAGTATCCCTGGATCAACCAGAACTACAGTATATGTATTAATATCAGTAATTCTCAATATTATATAGTATCCCTGTACCAACCAGAACTACAGTGTATGTATTAATACCAGTAATTCTCAATTATATAGTATCCCCGTACCAACCAGAACTACAGTATATGTATTTATACCAGTAATTCTCAATATTATATAGTATCCTGTACCAACCAGATCTACAGTATATGTATTAATACCAATAATTCTCAATGTTATATAGTATCCCTGTAACAACCAGAACTACAGTATATGTATTAATACCAGTAATTCTCAATATTATATAGTATCCCTGTACCAACCAGAACTACAGTATATGTATTAATACCAGTAATTCTCTATATTATATAGTATCCCTGTACCAACCAGAACTACAGTATATGTATTAATACCAGTAATTTTCAATATTTTGTAGTTTTAGAAACTATCTAGCTCACTTTTTAAGCTATTCAATGAACTTGCCATTACCACATCTGCTGGAAGACAGTTCCACAGTTTTACCGTTCTCACTGTAAAGAAACCTTTCTTAATCTGAAGATGAAACTTCTTTTCTGCCAACCTTAAAGGATGTCCACGTGTCCTCTGATATGACTGATTAGTAAACAATGCACCAGAGAGTTTATTGTATGGCCCATTAATATATTTGTATAAAGTGATCATATCCCCACGCAAACGTCGCTTCTCTAATGTAAACAGCCCTAACTTTTCTAATCTGCCTGCATAGTCAAGCCTCTCCATTCCCTTTATTATTTTATTGCTTCCATTTCCAACATGTCCCTTTTGTATATGGGATTCCAAATGAGGTCTTACCAGTGCCTTGTAAAGAGTGTGTTTTTTTTTCTCTTGAATCTATTCCCCTCTATATACAATACAATATCTTGCTAGCTCTCCATTGCTGCCTGGCATTGTTTGCTACAGCTAAAACTGTTATCTACCAGAATCCCCGAATCTTTTTCCAGTCGAGATTCACTTAACACGAGTTATTTATGGTGTAGGTGGCACAAGGTTTGTTAAACCCTAAATGCATCACCTTACATTCAAGAACATTCAATCTCATCTGCCATTCTGCTGCCCATTTTGATAATCTATCTAGGTCTGCTTGCAGCAATTGCACATCATTTGAAGTTTCCAAAGCTCTGCATAGTTTAGTGTCATCCGCAAACACCGAGACCTTGCTCTCAATGCCCCTTCTAAGTCATTTATAAACAGATTAAACAGAAGTGGCCCCAGTACAGAACCCTGAGGCACCCCACTTAGAACTTTAGCCCACATAGATGTAGCCCCATTGACCACCACTCTCTGCGATCCAATAACCAATTCTCTATCCATGAACAAATGTGTTTTTCTAGGCCAACAGTCCTCAAAGGCCAACATCCTTTGATGGTTGCGTTGCTGTGCATATACTGTGGAAGTAACCGTACCACATACATCTGTGGACATTGACAGAGCTAAAGGGAAAATTATCCCCACTCAAAAACTACAATTATTGACAACAGGAAGGCTGAAAGTCTTACCACAGTCCTGCTTCTTTCCAGGGCCAGCAGTCCACCCAGTGAAAATGTGTTTTTATTATTAGGGACAGGACTGCAGCTCATAACAATGCACAATACTGGGGCAGATGCCAGGGCTCCTGTGCTACTGAAGTTGGTAAGAATAAGGGTTGTCACTATTTTTTTTACATGGGTGGTCTTTCTGCCCTTAAATGAATGGTTCACTCCCAAATTGAACTATTCCTTTAGTGTATTGATTGAAGCCCAGAAAGTTAAGGAGCTATGCCTTACCTACTGTTCTTCAATCTATTACTCAGGAGCCAGGGCCGAAGGTAAGTATATTTACATTTCGCACAATCCTTCACTGCAGAACTCAAAATCCCAACCGCTTCCTGGTTCTAATTCTCTAGTAGAGTGCCAGGTAAGGTAAGTGCCGCTGTGTCCCCTGAGCAAACTATTATTCACATGGAGGTGGGAAAAAGCGTTCTCACCTCCCTGTGAATAATAGAAACGATTGGCAAACAGTTATTTTTTAGGTTTACAGTATCTCCTTACAGTATGTCAGAGATGACATACTGCCTTTATTCATACTAACAGTATCTTGTCAACATAAGGTTGCCATGCCAGCACAGTCAAGACGATATCAATAGGTCAGCTTTTTGAAGTAATTAAATATCTGCAGGTTGTGACCTCAGGAGTGACAGATGTTTTGTAAAAAGTAAAATGGCATCCTGGGGGAAAAAAACACAAGTACATTTTATTATTAGGAAACCTATACAAGGTACTGTGAGTTGTTAGGGCTTTTCATTATCCTTGTCCTCCAAAATTATGTCAAAGACACTGGAGATACATTGAATAAGCTAGATGTACTAAATATGGTATACTTTAGATGTTATATTAAATATGGAAATTCTAGATCTTGAGGCAAGTTAATGACAATTGTGGAGTCTGTTGTCACTTTTGGAGTTCATCTTAATAATCCCTAGTGCCAGAGATGAACAATAACATGTCCATATGTCATGCCCATGACAGGCCCCTTCCTCCTCCCCTTACCTTGTATGTCTTTAACGACTGTTCTGAAAAGGAAGTATTTTGATGTATATGCATATTAAGGGGGGGAACTTTTCCACTGCCGTGTTCCAGACGAGGAAAAGAAAATCTTAGTAAGTTGGAATTGATTTTCAAATTTCCCTGGTCCTACCATGGCAGTGGATCTAATGGGACTTCCAAAGTAATAAAATCCACTAAGAATCGGGATGTGATGCAAATAGTTCACTTTTTATTTTATCGAACTTAGAACTTTAAGTCCGAAATTTGAGTTTATAGTGCTTTACAAAGGTGGACTTTGAAGTCCAGGTGGCTACTCTGCAAGTTTCTACTGGAGAGCATCTCTCTGCAAAGGCCCAGGAAGTTACCATTGCCCTGGTCGAATGAGCTGTTACCCTATCTGGCTGTTCTACTGCTGCTATATTATATGCTTGTCTAATGGTAGTTGTAATCCATGCTGACAAGGTGGTGGTAGATGGTTGTTGGCCTTTTTTCTTCCCTTGGAAGAGAACAAACATTGAATCCGTCTTGCGAAAAGACTCAGTCTTGCTTAAATAGGTTTTTAGCATTCTTCCCACATCCAAAAATAGTCTTTCGTGGATTCAGAATTACTTTCTGATAATGTTGGCAATATAATTTCTTGGTTTAGGTGAAATTCGGAAACTAATTTAGGAAGAAAGTGATCGTCTGGTCTCAGCACTACTTTTTCATCATGAAACTGAAGACATTCTGGTGTTGTTTTAAGTGTTCTTAATTCTGAAATTCTTCTTGCTGAAGTTACAGCAATAAGGAAGATAGTTTACAGTGTCAGGTTTTTTATGTTTATCTCCTCTATTGGTTCGAAGGGAGCTTCTTGTAGTACTTTTAGCACTAAAGGTAGATCCCAGGGTGGTACTCTACTTTTAATAGGCAGATGATTTGTTTAACCCCTTTGAAGAATCTTATTATCAAAGGTTCTTGGAACCACTTTTTATCGGATATCGCTGAAATTGCAGAGACTTGTCTCTTGGGTGTACAGGTACTTCGTTTTTTGTGTAATCCTAATTGTAGAAATTTTTAAATGTTTTCTACTTTGGGATCTTTAGTATCCAACTTATTGTGTTTGCACCATTTCTGAAATATTTCCTATGTCTTATAGTAAGAAGCTGATGTAGATGTTTTCCGAGAGGACATTAAGTTCTGTATTAGCTCCGATGATAAACCCCTATTTTTCATTGCCTGCTTTTCAGTTTCCAGGCCACTAAGTTGAGCTTGCTCACTTGAGGATGGATTACATTCCCCTGAGATAACAGGTTCGGTATGTTTGGTAGTGTTATCGGGGTTTTCACTGATAGCGACTGTATTCAAGGAATCCAGGGCCTTCTTGGCCACCATGGTGTTATCATTTATTACTGAGCTGCAGTCTTCCTGTATCTTCCTCAGCACTCTCGGTATCAGAGATATTGGAGGAAATAAGTATGCTAGCTGGAAATTCCAATTAATTGAAAAAGCATTCATCCCCACTGCCATTCGGTGTGGTAGCCACAAGACAAACTGTTCCACTTTCCTGTTGTCTCTGGTTGCCATCAGATCTATTTGTGGCATCCCAAATTGTTGAGTGATCATATTGAAAATTTCCTTGTTTAGAGACCACTCCAATGGACTCACTGTGACTCTGCTCAGTCGATCTGCTTTCAGTTTTTTGTATCCTAGAATATGGATTGCTATGATGTCCTTCAGGTTGGCTTCCCCCCAGGACATTATCTCTTCTACCTGGTACCAGAGTGCTCTGCTTCTTTAGCCCCCTTTTTTGTTTATATAATATACTACCAACATGTTGTCTGAGTATATCTTCACTGCTTTCTTGGCCACCAGATGTTTGAATGAGGTTAGAGCCATCATTAACACTTTCATCTCTTTGATGTTTTGGTGTTGGTTCTTCCAATATGCGTTCCACTTGCCTTGTATGGATTGATGTTGACATATCGCATCCCACCCAGATGGACTGACTTCTACAGTAATCGTGATCTGATAAGATTGTATTAAGCTCACAGATTTGTAGTTCTTGGTATCCAGCCACCATTCCAGTTTCTGAAGGTAAGTAGATTTTCTGGAATTAGCTGCAATGTGTTTTCCGTTGATTCAGGAATTGTAGCTGTAATGGCCTCGGATGATATTGAGCCCATTGTACCAGTTCTGTCATGGAAATCAACTTCCCCAACACTCTCTGACATATATGTAGTTACTGGAAATCTGATAATTTGTTTGGTTTCCCTCATTATGTCTTCCTGTCTTTTTGTTGGGAGTGTCATTTTTAGTTTTTTTGGTGTTGATTTCTGCCCCAAGAAATCTGATCTCCTGTGTAGGAATGAAAATAGATTTCTCTGTATTGATCAGCCATCCATGCTTCTTGAGGAACATCAACGAGGTTTGTAAATGTCGGGCACATAGTTGATAATTGTTTGCTTTTATCAGAATATCGTCTAAGTACGAGTAAATCTGTATCCCCTTGAGCCTGAGCTGTGCGATCAATGGGACCAAAATTTTCGAGAAGGTTCAAGGAGAGGAGACTAGAATGAATGGGAGACATTGATATTGAAGGTGTTTCCCTAGAATATAGAATCTGAGATATTTCCGATGTTTCCTGTGAATCATGATATGGTGATAGGCACTCTTTAGATCTATCTTTACCATCCATTGGTTCCGAGTGATTTGATTCGAAATACTCTTTAATGATTCCATCTTAAATCTTTTTAAATTTACAAATGAATTCACAAACCGGAGATCTAGTATTTCTCGGAATTCCCCGTCTTTTTTTCTCCTCAGAAAAAACAGTGAGTCTACCCCCGTCTTCGTTCTTGGTGTTTTACTTCTATTACATTTTGGTCCAATAAGGTCTGAATTATTTTTTGTAATTCCAACTTTGCTGCATGGTTCCTTGATTCTTTATGAATCTTGTCTGTGGAGGTTGAAGAAATTCTATTGTGTAACCTGTTTTACCCACTCGTCGGTTTTTGATTGTTGCCATTCCAACACAAACTGGGAGAGCCAGTTCATCGTAAAATAACGATCGTTATTCTACGATACTGATCGTTATTTTATGATAACGACAACATAACGGTTTTTATTTTACGATAACAACACCATAACGATTGTTGAGGGATAGGGCCAGTAGGAGGGGGGAGGCAGGCATAGGGCCAGTAGGGAGGGGGCAGCCCATTCCTCAGTGGCAGGGCCTTCGGGGGAAACCTCAGCCCATCGACCCTCTCAGAAGGGTTCCTCTAGGAGCTCTCCTGAGAGGGAAGAGGTGAGGTTGCGGGTTAGGAAATTTTCCCGTCGAGAAAATGCAGCTCTAGTCATGCAGCTCACTGAACACTGGGAGAAGCTCTTCGGCTCATCTGCATCGGTTCAGGTACCCCCGGGTTATCCGATTTGCGTGTCGGGTTTGGGTAACCCACATTGAGTTTGAATTGTTTGCAGGATAGGTTCAGGTAAAGAGAACCGCGGGTCAGGTAGAACAATTCCAGTCTTTACAAAAAAAAAAAAAATTTCCCCTGTCTATGAAGAGAGATCTGTCTATAATAACTGAAGCTGAGAATACATTGTTATCAATCCAAGACAATGTGCAGTGTGTATAGCACCTTACACTAAAGCTGGGTACACACAGTAACAATAAAGTCCCGATACCATCGGATCCGACGGTATCGGGGCTTTATTGTTATGTGTGTACGCTCGTTTCCCGAACGAGCGCGCGGCCGCCGAACGATCGGGTCAGCCGTACGCTTATTCGGGAAAGGCCGGAAATTTCCATTGGCCGCGCTAGACTCCCTATAGAAGAGTCTAGCGCGGCCGATGGAAACACACAGTCCCGAGCGTTCTCCTTATGAAGTTCATAGGGACTGTGTGTATGCAGAACTTTGAAAGATGGCAGACAAGATCTTGCAGATCCTGTCTGTCATCTTTCAGAAATCTGTGCTGTGTGTTCCTAGCTTATATCACACTATGGCAGATAAAGGGCAAATACATGTAGATGCAAAAGCTCCCAGCCTCTTACTGTGTTTTTGGCTGGGTAAATATTGAGTTATCAACAGCTCTAATTTACTTAGAATCTTATACCATTGTGGATAGGAATACAGACAGCTATGTGGAACTTTAACTCTTGGAGTACCTGGATTTTTTTTGCAGAGATCACTGGGTAAAAAAGCAGTTAATGCTGGAGTGACTGGAAAGGCAGGGTTAAACTTCTGACCTTGGTTTTATTAGCAAAGGGCAGAGCCAGCAAAGTAACAATCTTCCATAGAACAAAGTATCAAATATCTATCTTCTAGGGTTTGGACCTAACAAATGGAAGTTTCCTGTGAGTGAAACGTGTATAAAGTCCCTTGCTGTAAAGGAACTTGATCTCAAGGACATAGAAAAAGAAGGGCATTTAATCATTTGATGGTTGTATGGTGTGTGTGAAAGTTTGAAAATAAGGATTGTTTGTGCTGTGTTAAGGACTGTGTGTGCAGTAAGCAGATAAATCTTACTTTCTTCCAGTTAAAGGGATGAACTGGGCTTCTATATTCTAGTATTGCACCTGTTGTAATAGCAAACAGGCTGTGAAGGGGTTAATAAGTGTTTTGTTTCCTGTGAGTGGAATGCACTAGAGTGGAACATGTTTCAAAGGACCTTGATCTCAAGGACATAGAAAAAGGACATTGAAACAAAGGCAATTAAACAAGGTCTGTGCATCACTGTGATGGTGCTGTGTATTAGAAGGGACAGTTTTTTTTTGTCTGTACCATGCAATGTGCATCCTGTCACATGTATAGGAACCTGGAACAGACGTTCCAGGGAACCTATGTCTGTGTCAGGTGTGAGTGGGTTGCCCGTTTGGAAGCTGAGGTGGAGAGTCTAAGGGGGCAGATTGCAGGGATTGGCAAATCTGGGGGGGCAGCAGGCACTGGCTGGGGCCAGTATAGAGGTGGGTGGAAGTGGAACAGGGAAGGTTGAGGGGAGAGGTAGTTTTGTTAGGGTTACTAAGGGAAGTGGGGGACAGAAGGGTAGGGTTGCTTCTTCCCAGATTGCCCATCCCAACAGATTTGCTGCCTTAGGTGATGAAGTGGAGGAGGACAGCTTGGAATTAGCATGTGTGGAGGGGACTGCCATCTTTAATACAAGGGAGAAGGAACTTGGATCAGGAATGCTTGGCACGTGCTAATGGTAGGGGACTCCATTATAAGGAAGGTAGATAGGGTAATCTGCCGCCAAGACCCTACATCCTGAACTGTGTTTCCTGCCTGGTGCTAGGGTTCAGCATCACATTGGTGCCAATGACAAAGTTAGAGGAGGAGGTGAGGTCCTTAAACATGATTTCTGAGAGCTAGGGGCCAAGTTAAAAGCAAGGATCTCCAGGGTAGTGTTTTCAAAAATAATACCGCAGCCACATGCTAAGCCAGGGAGACAGTGGGAGCTTAGGAGCATTAATGCATGGCTAAGAGGTTGGTGTAAGGAAGAAGGGTTTAGGTTTATAGACAACTGGGCAGACTTTGCTGTCGGCTACAGGCTCTTTAGTAGGGATGGGTTAGATAGCCCAGGAGGAAAGAAGGGTGTAGATAGGCCAGTGGTGGGTGGAAAGGAGGGTGGGGCTAGCATAGGGGGTAGGTAGTCATGTGTATTAAAGTGTATGAATAAATTACAGGATCATAATCTAAAATGTATGTTTGCAAATACGAGAAGCCTGGCTGACAAAATGGGTGAATTGGAAATAAAGGCATTGAATGAAAAGTATCATGTAATAGGTATAGCAGAAACATGGTTGAACAGTTCTCACGACTGGGCTGTAAATTTAGAAGTATACACCTTGTTTATGCAGGACAGAGAAAAAAGGAAAGAGGGAGGAGTATGTGTTTATGTAAAAAAAGAATTTAAGCCAAATTTAAAATAAGAGATAACTGGCGATATGGATGTTAAAGTGGAGGCAATATGGGTGGAATTAGACAACAGGAAAGGGGTAATGTCATTGTTGGTGTCTGCTATAAGCCACCAAATGCTAGCAGAGAGGAAGTGAGTCAGCTTCATATGCAGTTGGCAAGGGCTGCAAGTTTAGGGAGTGTACTCATTATTAATTACCCTGACATTAATTGGTGTAGTGGAACTGCCATCACAGAAAAAGGCGATGAGTTCCTGAATTTGCTGCAGGATTATTTTCTCAGGTGGTTGAAGTTCCTACTAGAAAAGGAGCTCTCTTGGATCTGGTAATATGTAACATCGTGGAGCGCATTATAGATATAATCTATATATCGTTTGGACTATGCCGTTTGGACTATGTTATTGAAAGGAAAAGTGCACTGGGTTAACAAAGACTTAATTTCGGGAAGGCAAATTTTCCCAGGTTAAAAGTAGCTCTTCAGAATGTCAACTGGGATAATGTATTATCAGGTAAAGGTACTGAACAGAAGTGGACTGTGTTTAAGGGGATTTTAAGCCAGTTCACATCTAAATTTATACCCGTGGGAAATAAATGTAAAAAAAATAAATCCGCGCACATGTGGCTGAATTCTGATGTAAAGAGGCAAATGGAAAGGAGGAAAAGGCATTTAAAAGTCAGAGGGAACGGAAAGGGCCTTTAGGGATTATAAAAACTGTAACAAGGAGTGTAAAAAAGCAATCAAACTAGCTAAAATTAATAATGAAGTTAGGATAGCTGAACAAAGCATCACTAAGCCTAAAAAATGTTTTAAGTATATTAATAGTAAGAAGAATGTGGCACCACTAATTAATGGGGATAAGTTAGTTACTGAGGATGGAGATAAAGCAAATGTCTTGAATATTTTTTTTCCCTCTGTATACACTATAGAAGATCCAAGTACAGCTATCATAGAGTATAGTAGCAATAATGGTATAAAAGATTTAAGTGCACTTTGGTTAACCTAGGATATGGTACAGAAAGAACTAAATAAGGTTAATATTAATAAATCTCCTGGACTGGATAAAATACATCTTCGGGTACTTAGGGAGCTAATAATTAGTTTTATCTAGGCCATTGTTTCTCATTTTTGCAGATTCCCTCATGTCCGGTGGTGTGCCTCTGTATTGGAAAAAGGCTGATGTTATTCCAATATTCAAAAAGGGTAGTCGTTCACAGCCGGGTAATTACAGACCTGCAAGTTTAACTTCAGTGGTGGGGAAGATACTGGAAAGTTTAATAATGGAACATGTTCTAGAGTATGCTTCAAGGACTGACATTATAAGTAGTAACCAGCATGGATTTAGGAGGAATAGATCTTATAGATCTTGTCAAACTAACTTGCATGGCTTTTATGAGGAAGTAAGTAGAAATTTAGACTCTGGCATAGCAGTAGATGTAGTTTACTATGATTTTGCAAAGGCTTTTGATACAGTCCCCCATAGGCGACTAATGTATAAGCTAAGGTCTGTTGGTCTGGGGAGGCACATTTGTACATGTATAGAAAATTGGTTAATGAATAGGATGCAGAGAGTAGTTGTTAATGGGGCTTCATTATTATGGACTAAAGTGCTAAGTGGTGTGTCACAGGGTTCTGTGTTGGGGCCGCTTCTATTTAATCTATTAATGATTTGGAAGTGGGTATTGTCAGTAAGGTTTCTGTGTTTGCTGACAACACAAAACTTTGTCAACCATTAAAAACTTCAGAGGATGTGCAATCGTTGCAGGGGGATCTAGTTAGATTGTCACATTGGGCTGCTAAATGGCAGATGAGATTCAGTGTTGATAAATGTAAGCTGATGCATTTTGGACTTAAAAATCCTTGTGCTGCGTATACTATAAATGGCTCTGTGTTAAGTGAATCCCTGTTGGAAAGGAATCTTGGAGTTTTGGTGGATAACAAACTTAAAGGAAGCAAGCAGTGCCAGGTGGCAACAGCCAGAGCCAGCATGGTATTGTCTTGTATAAAAAGAGGTATGGGTTCAAGGGAGGAAAATATTATTCTCCCTCTTTACAAAACATTGGTAAGGCCTCATTTGGATTATGCAGTGCAATTTTGGAATCCTGTGTACACAAAGGACATATTTGAAGTGGAAAGGGTTCAGAGAAGGGCAACAAAATTTATAAGGGGATTGGGGGAGCTTGAATATGAAGAGAGACAATGATTACTGTGTATAGGTATGTTAGCGGCCCATACAATAAACTATATCATTATTTGTTCCAATTTTCATTTTTGTTATGCATAACTATTTATTCAACATATTCTCTTACATTTTGAGAAACCAGTTGAATTTATTCCCCTTGCTATTCCCTGCTGTTTACATTAGTGAGAGGACATTTCAGGTTCTATAACAGTCATACTTCTTCCCATAATGCACACTGTCATTCCTACTGATTGGCTGATGGATGGGTCAAACATGGTTACATCTTTACTGAGCAACTGAATCAACCCAGGTGCTGGGTCAAGGGCAAAACCTTAACCATCTCTAGTAGGGGTCCTGCAAACAGGAAGTTAGTATTTTCTATGCATTTATGTATGCACTGACAAAACGCTTATGGGCAGGTTAAGGTTATTTTTTGTTAAAAGGATATGAATTTGCACTGAACTTCCCCTTTAAGAAACGTGAGAAACGTCACAATAACAGAGTCACAAGCTTCGCTACACCAACAAGTTACATGCGTACAATTATGTTTTTGGATTTTGCAAGGGCCATTCTGATTTAGATTGGCTGATTTTTTTAGCCATTTAACGTGACTTACACAGTATACCCATTCACAGAGATACAATATCATATGACCACTTTACTGGGTGGCTACATGTACAAATCTGGAGCACTCAAATTAGCATTTGTGCAGCTGCTGACTGATCAGTGTTTCAAGGGCTAGGTCCCACTATCACGCACAGCAGCGCATGCAGGATTTTTGCTGTGTGTGATACTCCGTGCGCAATGCGTTCCGGACCAAATTATGTTATTGGCACGCATGCGATATGCACAAAAAGTCATGCACCCGTGCAAACCAATAACGGACCGGACCGCACACAGTGGGACCTACCTGGTAGCATTGCACTGGCAATACGAACCAGAAGCGTGAATGGAGCGCAGTAATGGAACCTAGCCCTTAATCCACCACCTGTGTGTCTGTGTCAGCAAATGATCTAGATTTAGAGATAATAAAGATATCACTTGAGAGAAAGCTTTGCATATCTGCTAATCATTGCTTATTTATCTTCATCCATATCTTCCAAGCCAATTTACATACAGTACTTTGCCAACATATTCCCCCCTCAAAAATGCAACATCTTTACAAGTCAAAAAATGTCCTGGTATGTATGTATGTATGTATGTATGTCTCTCTCTCTCTCGCTCTCTCTCTCTCTCTCTCTCTCTCGCTCTCTCTCTCGCTCTCTCACTCTCTCTCTCGCTCTCTCTCTCTCTCGCTCTCGCTCTCTCTCTCGCTCTCTCTCTCGCTCTCTCTCTGTCTCTCTCTGTCTCTCTCTGTCTCTGTCTCTCTCTGTCTCTCTCTCTCTCTGTCTCTCTCTCTCTCTGTCTCTCTCTCTCTCTGTCTCTCTCGGCTCCTTCTGTCTCTCTCTGTCTCTCTCTCTCTCTCTCTCTCTCCCCTAAATAGCAACAATCTACTTTGTGACCCCTCTAAAATTACAAAATTGGGTAATGTCGCCAGTAAAATGTCCTTTCTAATTTTTACAATCAACATCTGATATTTCTTCATTTATACGTATAGCACACAAACAATTCAAAGACCATTTAACTCTGGTTAAACTGCCAACAACACCCTACTCAAGTGTAAAATTTATGGAATGTATGTTTACAGAAGATACTGTACTACCTCTAGTTTTACCACACTAATGTTCTCATTGAAGAGCATATTGTTAACTCTTCTCATTAGAAATATGTTAAAGGAATAGAATTATTCTGCGCATGTTCAACATGAGTGTACCTCACTCTACCTCTGCTATTGCAAAGTAACTCATTTTATTTGGGGAGAGGGTTAGTGTCCATAGTCCAATGCAACAATATTCAACTCTTCACTTCTCCACAGCTACTTAAAAGGATAACTGTGGTCTCCATATAAGTGCCCTATATTTAAAAGAGGTCTCTTATACCTTTTTACAAAAAGGCAAGAATGAGGTCTATAGGTTCTCTGGTTCTGTAGTTAGAGGCTTTAACATTTACACTCAAGACAGTCAAAATAAACCAGGGAATAAGTGACTGTCAAGTGATGTGCTGTGTAAGAAGCATAACCCACCAAAAAAAACAATATTTTCTTAAGCTATTTAAATATAGTTACAGTGTAGGGTACAACTGGGCATGCCCAGTGCCTCTCTGCCTGTGGCAGAGGGGTTAGAGTAATAGTGCTGGTGATGTCATAGCTTACAGTGCTAGCTGCAAAGACCACCATTTATACTGAGAGAGGTTTGTATAGATTGCAGCTAGAAGCATTATACTGGAGTCCACAGTTACATTTTAAGTAGCATTAGCAGTTTTCTCTCCTTCATTTGTCTTCTTCCTCACAGCCTCTTTTCACAGGTCCGGTTGTTTGGTTTACAGAGGGAATCAAAGTAGGCATTTTGACTACTTGGATCACAGCCAGATTAGCTGGCAATGTCATCAAAACCTATGTGGAAATGTGTAAGTTTTTGTGGTCTCTTATTTTACATTTGTTGCGCTGGTCCAGACAATTTAACCTGAATACTAAGATTTGATTGGAACAACTCAGACAGACACAGACAGATACAGTAGATAGATTATCCACAGTATTAATACCATATTACCAGAAAAAAGTTTGAGATACAAAACAGAGCTGAACTTTAAAGCACAAATATAAAATCAATTTACTTTTATTTTGGGGAGGAAATTATCTTTCCCTGCCTGTTCACCCAACGCACCCACCCCCATTTGAAATTCAGTGAGAATACCCTAGTTCCATTCAAAACCATGCAGGGCAGATGGAGACATCAGTACAGTAAACTGACACTCCTCACCTCCTTAGCATGCTATGGCAGCCACAGGACAGAAAAGGAAGTGAGCACATGCGCAGCAGTTTCTTACTTACTGCACTCCCCATCCTTGTGTGCTGGAATGTGCAGAACCAGAGAGAGAGAGACACTGATGTTCACTTGACCTCTCTCTGCTATGGATAGCCACTACACTTTCTCAAGTGCTGAATTTTAAAAAGGGGAGAAGACTAGACCGTTTCTGGTATGGTTCTGGCTGCAAACACACCTTTTTCCAGTAACTGATCACTTCTTTGTTTTTGGAGGGGTGTTTGCCAGTTTAAATTGCCTTTATCCATTTTTAAAAAAATGCGAGTGGAAAAGTTGACCAGTGGGTTAGAAAAGAACATTTTAAGGCCAAAAGTCATTAATGAGGCGTTTCCACAAATCACCTTCTTTAAGGCAAAGTAATCTGGTAGTGTTGTTTGCCTGTTCAAACTCTTTTCCTGGAAGGAATGTGATGTGGAATGCACTGGCTGCAAGCACACCTCTTGTCTTCATTTCTTTTGGGGGGGGGAGGGGTGTTGCGAGTTTAAGTGCCTTTAGCCATTTTTCATGTGCTAATATGCGAGTGGAAAAGTTGTCCAGTGGGTGAGAAAAGAACATTTTAAGGACAAAGGTCATCAGTGAAGCCTTCCTCAAAGCTCCTTCTTTAAGGCAAAGTAATCTGGGAGTGTTGTTTGCCTGGTCTCAACCTTTTCCTGGAAGGAACATGATGTGATGCACTGGCTGCAAACACACTTGTCTTCCGGGAAAGATCATTTCTCTGTTTTGAGGGGGGGGGGTTTGCCAGTTTAAAGTGCCTTAGCCATTTTTCCATTGTGCTAATATGCAAGTGGAAAAATTCCAGTGGGTGAGAAAAGAACATTTTAAGGGAAAAGGTCATCAATGAAGCCTTTCCTAAAGCTCCTTTAAGGCAAAGTAATCGGGGAGTGTGTGTTTGCTGGTTCAAACTCTTTTCCTGAGGAATGTGATGTGAATGCACTGGCTGCAAACACCTCTTGTCTCACTTCTCTGTTTTGGGGGGGGGAGGGGTGTTTGCGAGTTTAAAGTGCCTTTAGCCATTTTTCCATTGTGCTAATATGCGAGTGGAAAAGTTGTCCAGTGGGTGAGAAAAGAACATTTTAAGGGCAAAGGTCATCAGTGAAGCCTTTCCTCAAAGCTCCTTCTTTAAGGCAAAGTAATCTGGGAGTGTTGTTTGCCTGGTCTCAACCTCTTTTCCTGGAAGGAACATGATGTGAATGCACTGGCTGCAAACACACCTCTTGTCTTCCGGGAACTGATCATTTCTCTGTTTTGAGGGGGGGGGTTTGCCAGTTTAAAGTGCCTTTAGCCATTTTTCCATTGTGCTAATATGCAAGTGGAAAAATTGTCCAGTGGGTGAGAAAAGAACATTTTAAGGGAAAAGGTCATCAATGAAGCCTTTCCTCAAAGCTCCTTTAAGGCAAAGTAATCGGGGAGTGTTGTTTGCCTGGTCTCAAACTCTTTTCCTAGAAGGAATGTGATGTGAATGCACTGGCTGCAAACACACCTCTTGTCTTCCGGGAACTGATCACTTCTCTGTTTTGGGGGGGGGGGGTTGAGGGGGGGGGGGTTTGCCAGTTTAAAGTGCCTTTAGTCTTTTTTCCTTTGTGCTAATATGCAAGTGGGAAAGTGAGAAAAGAACATTTTAAGGGCAAGAGGCGTTTCCTCAAATCTCCTTCTTTAAGGGAAAGATTGTCTGGCCACACCTCTTTAAATAGATACAATGGCTGCAAACACACATTACATATTTTAACTTAAAATAAAGCTGCATACACTATAGACCAAATTCTTATGTCTATAGGTTATGCAGCTACTCCATTTATTATTAATTCTGAGTAGATTGTTTAAATTTAATATGTTACTGATTCTTTTGGATTTCTCTTACTCTAAAAAGATGACGCTTTACACAAAGTTTACAACAGTTAAATCAGACTTTTACCCTGTACTTGCAGCATTTGTGTAGGTATCATAAAAGGTACCTGTGTAGCTGCTAGAAGATAATAGTGGAATTGCATCCGTTTCTATGGGCCAAATTTCAAAACATGCAATATCGCAAATTTGCCATACCTTGCGTTTCATTAGTGTACCTCCACATCAATGAATTTTCAGGCGCAAACGTAAAGTTACAACAAGCCTTCATTAATTAACAAACGTTTGGTCGTAGAATACCATGCGGTAGCAAAATAACGCAATGGAAATCTATGGAGGATCGTAAATCTACAACTGTGGTCATAGATTTACGCTTATTATCGTAAATTTATGATTTATATTGAAGATTTATGATAGCAATGATTTTAACAATTGTTAAGAGTGGTGTATCGTTAATAAGCAACACTGCACCTTGATAAATATGGCACAGTGTGATTAACAATAGCTAATAACATTAAAGAGTCATGTAGTTATTTGTAGAAAGCCACAAAGAAACTATTGAATGTACATAAGGAAAAAGTGCAAATCCTGACTAAAATAACACCATTTGTATATGAATAATCTTTGGATTTGGCTTTTATTACTGTTTTCTTACAATGGTTTGTTTTTCCAATATGCCTTTAATGTTTAATGTTTTTACTAGTAATGTTTAAATTGATGTGTTTTCTCAAAAGTAAAAGTATCCCTAAAAATTCCTTACCCAAATGGACATTAGGGTGTTTACAGTATTGTTTCTTTTTCATTTATCATGTTTTATTCTTTGACTTTGGACATTTGTTAATATAGGCTAAAAGTTACCGTATGTCTGCACTTGAATCCATGAATGCAGTATTATCAATGTAGGCATTGCAACAATAGTGGATATCCAAATGTTGGGCCTGTTCCACTATCTTGAAACAATGAGATGCTTTAAGGCATTTGTAAGACATTCCAAATTTCAAACTTGCTCATTTGCCAACAATTCTAAGCTGCATAAAGTGATATGGGAGTGTCACGCAATTAAAAGACATTGTGATTGTACTGTCATCCCCCAGAGCACTTGTCATGCTTGTTGCACATCTTGTCAATCCAATTGTTGGGCCTGTTGCTGTGTCTTGAAAACATTGGTTGCTTTTAAGCCTTTACAAGACTTTTATGCTTCTAATTTAAAACTGTCAACAAATATAAATGGCATAAAGTGATATGGGAGTGCCACGCAGTTTAAAGACATTGTGATTGGACTGTCATCCCTCTGAGCACTTGTCATGCCCATTGCACATCTTGTCAATCCAATTGTTGGGTCTCTTGATGTTTTAATGTTAGGTAGTTGCAATTAATGTTTCCAAAACATATTTTTAGTGTAATATAAATAGCATCTTTGACTGACCTACTTTACATATCTGCTGCTCTGTAGGAAAATACAAGTGACTGTGTAGACATATATTTCTTTATATCAAAAAAATGAGTTCAAACACACTTGAACAAATAGATAGTTGTGAATTTTAAAATATTTAGACACATTACAAGGTTTTTTTTTCCACCATAACACCAAAAAATGTAGACACTTTAACACAAGAAATGAAAAACATCCAAATGTCCAAAAAGCAAAGCCGCATTTGTGCTTCAACTCAGGTTTAGAAACTTTTCCAGTGAAAATTGATTTCATAATACATGTTTATTCTTACACATGTCATTAACGTATGAATTATTAATTTGCATGAAATTTATGCCAATTTAGAGTAGTCACATCCTTAAAATAGTGAAATATTGATTGTATAGGTAATGCAAGCTGTCTAAAGGTGCCCATACATCTATAAGATTTTACTTACACGACCGAGCGCTCACCCGATGTTCCGCTTCTCCCGATCTTACATTCGACCGACATGCGATCGCAAAATGAATGGGATTTTGCGATCGCATGTCGGCCGAATGTAAGATCGGGAGAAGCGGTTCCGGCAGCATCGATGAACATCGGGTGGGTGTAAGTAAAATCTTATAGTAATGGGCACCTTAACACACCTAGCTATATACATTCCATACAATCATATTCTCCAAAGTCAAATTTAGATTGTACATTTGGATTAGCACCTTAAACAATATCCAAAAATATGCTGGTGGAATGCTTGATAGGTTTACAAATATTTTTTTTTTTTTTGGGGGGGGGGGGGGGGGAAATAAGCAAAATAAGTTATATAGTGGATAATGCACCCCCAACTGTAAATTATAAGGATATTAGAAGTCACCAAGGAGTTCCGTGACCATATAAAAATACGAGGCCGCAGGGCACAGAAATTCCAAGGTGACTTATAATATCCCTTTAGTTTTCAGTTCGGGGGCATTATTTATTATAACCTACCCCTTTGTGGCTTCTGGTTTCCTTCCTTCTCCTCCTGGAACTGTAAGATTATAAGGATATAATCTTACAGTTCCTCCCACAGAAATCCACTACAGGGTAGGTTTTAAGAGTTATTATGAGTATGTTTATTATTTTGTTAAGCATGCCAATATTGTCATAAGATTAAAAAGTATCCATTGTTAAAGGTATATTGGACCAAACCAAAAAAAGACACCTGGGGCAAATAGATAGCAAAACCACATGTTTTATTGAATGAATGAACAATGTTTGTTAAAATTTGTGAGTAATTCATTGGGTTCTAATTGCAAGCTTTCTTGTTATTAAATTATTCAGCTAATTACTTAAACTCAGGTTTACAAACTTTTGATTGCCAAAGGTACATGATGCACTTAAATGGTGTGTAAATATTTGGTATATTATGTTACTTTGCTAATTTGCTAAATTATCTAAAAGTGTTTACTTACCTTCGTATTTTGATCTGGTGTGTCACCTGGCAAATTCCCCCTGGCTGCCCTTGATTGCACAATGATATTTCTGTCTTTTAAAATGATATCCTCACACCACTATTCTAAAAAGATATGTTGCGAAAATAACATCTTTTGGAAGCACACTACAGTTACACCCACATATTAACCCGTTAATGGATGCATGTTTAGAAAATACACATGATGCAGGGAAAGGATAATGAAGTGAACCTGATCCTAGCACAGCCCTGTACAATGCATTTTTCCATAGCGTCCCTATTTAAAGAGAAATGTTGGAGGATGATAGCTATAGAAACAACATAGTACAGAGGTGCAGGGGGAGGATCATGAAGTGAATCTGATCCTAGCACAGCTCTGTATAATATACAAAGGGGAATATTAGAGGGTCAGACATTTGGCATACAATCCACACACATATGTGATTTTAACAATAACTTACCCACTAGTCAGCCCTCTGGCATTGATTGTTCCTGAAAACGTTCATAGACAGCTGACTGGCACAGAATATAGGATTCATGGCAACTGCATGCCCTTTCAGATCTTACACTCATAATCCACAGGTGGGAATCGCACACCATCTGCACATTCAGAGGATGAAACCATTGCCGTTTCCTATAAACTGCCTCGCTGATGCGAGGTTGTGCGAGCAGAATATGAGTGCAATTCATATTCTGCTTGCAAAAGCAATTTTGAAAAGTCATCAATTTGCGAAAAATCTTAATTGTTGCCATTGTACCCCAGTAGATGAGAAGGTAATGAGCATGCCAATAATGCAGGAGGTGGCATTGCCCAAGAAGTACAAAACTGCAAGAAGTTTAGTCATTCCAGGCAATGCCACATTTCTGCCACTCGGAGGTTCAAGCAACAGCATCAATAGCATCACAGTTAACCAGAACATTCTCACTACATCATTATCAGACTAATAAATTTTTCTGTGGAAGCATCTGGGCTGTCTGATCCTAACAGGTTTTTGTGCTTTCCTTTCCTCCTCTTTAAGAAAGTAAATGCTGCCATCAATGGCAGCACCCACCATTATTAAGAACTCCATATATTAGTGCACTATTACTGACCATTTATAGGCTGCTTGTTTTCCAATTCTGAACAGTTGGCTAATTGAGTCTGAAAACTTGGAGCTCTCCTTAGTGGAAGCTACTCAGGGGTAGAACATTATATGCTGATTAGTTTGATTGGTGTTTTAGGAATTTGTCTTCTTACTTTTGCAAGTAATGGATCCATTTTGAGTGAAATGCAAGCAAAAATGATAAGTAAGAGATAAACATTGGGAAAGGTAATAGAATTGTATAGTGTAGTATAGTATAGTATTTGAGTTTAAATAAAGACATATGTCCAACTTACTCAGCAATACCACATTTACATTTCCTGCCTAACAGTTCATCCAGAGGAAGGCAACCCCCTCTCCCAACAGAATTAGGAAAGGGAATTAAATTCCTTCCTGACACTACTTTATGTATCAATACCAGCAACCTGGAACATTCCTTGTTGTCAGAAACTCACACAGCTTGTTTGGAAACTGTCCAATGAACCTGCCATAGTAACTTCCATGGGAAGACAGTTCCATAGCTTTACTGTTCTCACAGTGAAAAACACTTTCCGAACTTAAAGCCTAAACACTTTTCTCTAAGTATTAAGGGATGTGTTTTTCGATTTTGAAGTTCTCTCACAAATATTGTCAGAGAGTTAAGTTCTCTCTCACACAAATATTCTGATAACATTTTGTGGAGATGAGAACACAGGTTGCAAGGTGTAGAACATCATGTTAATAAAGCCAATCTTGTGTTATACCACACAATTCAGCATAATGACATGCAATTGTGAATAATCGGCATGTTCTCCCACATGCAATGTACCCACCCAAATTATAATGTACTGCTCTGCAATTCGGACACAGCAATGGATCACAGGTGCAATCATTACTATGCAATAAATACCACTAGTGTGGTCTGGGCATGTTTAAACTAAGCTGTGTCTTTAAAACAGTGTGTAAAATAAAACACATGAATCATAATTATAATAACATGCAATTACAATATGTAAACATATTGTACATTGCAGAATGGTCATTGGCAGATTTACTGGCGCTGTAGCATTATCTTACAATCGTTATCTTACGGTTATTTTACGATCATTATCATTAATTTCGACCGTAATAGCATCTGTTATCATTATTTTACAAATAACGATAAAACTGTAAAATAACGATATTGTTCTTTAGCGTTACCGCAGCTTTATAAATATGGCCTTTTATCCATATTTTGTTTGCTCTTGCTAGACTGGATATAGCAATGGCCGGTCTTATAGCTGCTCCAGACGTTGTGTATGTTTTTTTAAGGGCAGCTTCCTCCTTCCTCTCCATGGGGTACTTTAATGATACCCAATCTTCAGTCGCAACAACGATTTTTACTTGCCATTTTTGCAATTGGTGTATAAATTTTTGGAGGTTCATCCTAGCACTTGACATCATCTTTTGGAAAAGGATAATTTTTCAACAAATTTTTAGAAATATTAAATTTATTTTCTGGATTTTGCCATTCTTTCTTTTTTGTTTCCAGTATATGTTCATGTACATGGAAAAGAGCGCTTTCGGTGATCTACTACCGCATATAAAGACCTGATGTTTTCTGAAGAGAAGTATTTGGGATCTGAAGTGTTGTTTTCATTTTGCGGATTAGGTAATCCAAATTTGCCATTTTAATATTATCATCTGTGGAATTTTCTTTGATCTCTTCTTCTAGATCGTCTTCGGAGGCCACTGATGATGGTGTTTTATCCGTGGTCGCTTTTTCAATTCCATACTCTTGGAACATATCTTGCACTTTTTTAATAGTTATTTCAGATACCTTAGATATTATTTTATCTAAAGATGCATCAAATATATTTTTCATGGATGCTTGAATTTGATCTTGAGTCATGGATGATCTGGGATTTATCCACTCTTCACATAATTTCTTCCCTTGTAATGCTTTCCTATTACAGGTAACACACTCTTTACTAGAATATTCAATCTTGGAAGCTCCAATAACTCAAACAATGCCGAGTGTAGCCAATACAGTTCACATGTATCAATCCCTGCAGTGCGTCCGCTGCACGCCACAATGGTGAGGAGCCAAAAGCCGGTGCAGGGAGACACACGCAAAAACACAGTTTTGCAATCCAAAAGAATCTTTTATTGCTGCTTCAACAGGGTCACAACATGTTTCGAACGAACAAGCGTTCTTTCTCAAGTGTATTCCAATATGACACCCAGTGGACAATTAAATCACTAATTAACCCCACCCTCCAAATCTGATTGGTGCTTCAATTAAAGGCATCTCAGTGTAAGATTAAAGTCCAGAAAAACTGTTCATAATTCTTCTTCATTCAGAATAAACATCTGTAAATAAAGTGGCGAATTTTAAAGTGCTATAGTGAAATGTGCAAGATTAAAGTGCTAATATTTCATACTAAAACATACAAATCTAATAAAATCTTATATACAATACAAACTAACAGTAGAGTATTCTTTACCTAAAAAGTATCAAATTAATGTAGCTCAAAGGCTTTTATTCAATGTAACAATAATGCACTTAAGATACACAAAGTATGTTCTGGAACTATTGCATACACAATCTACCTTCATGGTGTGATTACACACAGAAATGTTATTACATATACACACATTTATATCTCTATATCAGAAATGAGGCAAATACCTGGTCAACAATTATTTCTTCACTTTCAATATACCAATCTGGGGATAAATACAAACATGAAATAAAAGAGAGGTCAGTACATTTTATAAATAAGGTTTAAGACTCCAGAAATCATTTAATCCTGTTGGACTAAGGCAATTAGCCTTTTTATCCAAATCCCTTCAATTTGAAGGAGTTTTTCTTTACGGTTCACCTCTATTCATGGGACCAATAACCCTCCATTTAAGTTGGGCACTATTGTGTTTTTTCTCAGCAAAGTGTCTTGACACAGGGGTATCATATTGTGTGGCCTCCTTCATAATGCTTCGTTTGTGTTCTTGAATAATGCTATTACAGCAATTACACTGTAAACATGGATAAGTACCATATCTAGGTGACCCAAGGAATACATTTTGTTTCTCCTCCTTCTTTTCTGATGGGCATAAATAGTCCTTTAAAGTCCTACCTCTCCTATAGCTAAATCTAGGTTTCTCTTTAGACCATTTGTGTAACGCCTTATCCGATTGTATTATCGGCCAATATTTCTGGACAATTCGGCCCGTTTTTTGGCTCAAATGGCTGTATCGAGAAACCATTAGTAAACCCGCAGATACAGCCATTTGAGCCAAAAAACGGGCGAATTGTCCAGAAATATTGGCGATAATACAATCGGATAAGGCGTTACACAAATGGTCTAAAGAGAAACCTAGATTTAGCTATAGGAGAGGTAGGACTTTAAAGGACTATTTATGCCATCAGAAAAGAGGAGGAGAAACAAAATGTATCCTTGGGCACCTAGATATGGTACTTATCCATGTTTACAGTGTAATTGCTGTAATAGCATTATTCAAGAACACAAACGAAGCATTATGAAGGAGGCCACACAATATGATACCCCTGTGTCAAGACACTTTGCTGAGAAAAAACACAATAGTGCCCAACTTAAATGGAGGGTTATTGGTCCCATGAATAGAGGTGGTAACCGTAAAGAAAAACTCCTTCAAATTGAAGGGATTTGGATAAAAAGGCTAAATGCCCTTAGTCCAACAGGATTAAATGATTTCTGGAGTCTTAAACCTTATTTATAAAATGTACTGACCTCTCTTTATTTCATGTTTGTATTTATCCCCAGATTGGTATATTGAAAGTGAAGAAATAATTGTTGACCAGGTTATTGCCTCATTTCTGATATAGAGATATAAATGTGTGGATATGTAATAACATTTCTGTGTGTATCACACCATGAAGGTAGATTTGTTGCTATCATAGTTCCAGAACATACTTTGTGTATCTTAAGTGCATTATTGTTACATTGATAAAAAGCCTTTGAGCTACATTAAGATTTGATACTTTTTAGGTAAAGAATAGCTCTACTGTTAGTTTGTATTGTATATAAGATTTTATTAGATTTGTATGTTTTAGTATGAAATATAGCACTTAATCTTGCACATTTCACTATAGCACTTTAAATTGCCACTTATTTTACAGATGTTTATTCTGAATGAAGAAGATTATGAACAGTTTTTTGGACTTTAATCTTACACTGAGATGCCTTTAATTGAAGCACCAATCAGATTTGGAGGGTGGGGTTAATTAGTGATTTAATGTCCACTGGGTGTCATATGGAATACACTTGAGAAAGAACGCTTGTTCGTTCGAACATGTTGTGACCCTGTTGAAGCAGCAATAAAAGATTCTTTTGGATGCAAAACTGTGTTTTGCGTGTGTCTCCCTGCACCGGCTTTGGCTCCTCACATTGTGGCGTGCAGCGGACGCACTGCAGGGATTGATACATGTGAACTGTATGGCTACACTCGGCATTGTTTGAGTTATTGGAGCTTCCAAGATTGAATATTCAGTAAAGAGTGTGTTACCTGTAATAGGAAAGCATTACAAGGGAAGAAATTATGTGAAGAGTGGATAAATCCCAGATCATCCATGACTCAAGATCAAATCAAGCATCCATGAAAAATATATTTGATGCATCTTTAGATAAATAATATCTAAGGTATCTGAAATAAACTATTAAAAAAGTGCAAGATATGTTCCAGAGTATGGAATTGAAAAAGCGACACGGATAAAACACCATCATCAGTGGCCCTCGAAGACGATCTAGAAGAAGAGATCAAAGAAAATCACAGATGATAATATTAAAATGGCAAATTTGGATTACCTAATCCGCAAAATGAAAACAACACTTCAGATCCCAAATACTTCTCTTCAGAAAACATCAGGTCTTTATATGCGGTAGTAGATCACCGCGTCTTTCCATGTTGCTATACTGGAACAGGTGGATGAATTTTATTTTCTAAATTTGTTGAATTTCCTTTCAGATGTGTCGTGCTGGTGCCTCCTTTTCCTTGCAAATGGCAGTAAATCGTTGTTGCGACTGGTTGGGATCATTTCCCATGGAGAGGGGGGGCTGCCCTTTCGTCTGGAGGCAGCTGCCGGCCATTGCTATTCCCGTCTGGGCACGGTGGCCCTATTTTTAGCTGCGGTCGCTAAGCACATTCGTTATTTTACAGTTTTATCGTTATTTGTAAAATAATGATAACAGATGCTATTCGGTCGAAATTAATGATAATGATCGTAAAATAACCGTAAGATAACGATGTAAGATAATGCTACAGCGCCAGTAAATCTGCCAATGACCATTCTGCAATGTACAATATGTTTACATATTGTAATTGCATGTTATTATAATTATGATTCATGTGTTTTATTTTACACAACTGTTTTAAAGACACAGCTTAGTTTAAACATGCCCAGACCACACTAGTGGTATTATGCATAGTAATGATTGCACCTGTGATCCATTGCTGTGTCCGAATTGCAGAAGTACATTATAATTTGGGTGGGTACATTGCATGTGGGAGAACATGCCGATTATTCACAATTGATGTCATTATGCTGAATTGTGTGGTATAACACAAGATTGGCTTTATTAACATGATGTTCTACACCTTGCAACCTGTGTTCTCATCTCCACAAAATGATCAGAATATTTGTGTGAGAGAGAACTTAACTCTCTGACAATATTTGTGAGAGAACTTCAAAATCGAAAAACACATCCCTTAATACTTAGAGAAAAGTGTTTAGGCTTTAAGTTGGAAAGTGTTTTTCACTGTGAGAACAGTAAAGCTATGGAACTGTCTTCCCATGGAAGTTACTATGGCAGGTTCATTGGACAGTTTCCAAACAAGCTGTGTGATGTTCTGACAACAAGGAATGTTCCAGGTTGCTGGTATTGATACATAAAGTAGTGTCAGGAAGGAATTTAATTCCCTTTCCTATTCTGTTGGGAGAGGGGGTTGCCTTCCTTGGATGAACTGTAGGCAGGAAATGTAAATGTGGATTGCTGATAAGTTGGACATATGTCTTTATTTAAACTCAAATACTATACTATACTACACTATACAATTCTATACCTTTCCCAATGTTTATCTCTACTTATCATTTTTGCTTGCATTTACTCAAAATGGATCCATTACTTGCAAAAGTAAGAAGACAAATTCCTAAAACACCAATCAAACTAATCAGCATAATGTCTACCCCTGAGTAGCTTCCACTAAGGAGAGCTCCAAGTTTTCAGACTCAATTAGCCAACTGTTCAGAATTGGAAAACAAGCAGCCTATAAATGGTCAGTAATAGTGCACTAATATATGGAGTTCTTAATAATGGTGGGTGCTGCCATTGATGGCAGCATTTACTTTCTTAAAGCACAAAAACCTGTTAGGATCAGACAGCCCAGATGCTTCCACAGAAAAATTTATTAGTCTGATAATGATGTAGTGAGAATGTTCCGGTTAACTGTGATGCTATTGATGCTGTTGCTTGAACCTCCGAGTGGCAGAAATGTGGCATTGCCTGGAATGACTAAACTTCTTGCAGTTTTGTACTTCTTGGGCAATGCCACCTCCTGCATTATTGGCATGCTCATTACCTTCTCATCTACTGGGGTACAATGGCAACAATTAAGATTTTTCGCAAATTGATGACTTTTCAAAATTGCTTTTGCAAGCAGAATATGAATTGCACTCATATTCTGCTCGCAACCTCGCATCAGCGAGGCAGTTTATAGGAAACGGCAATGGTTTCATCCTCTGAATGTGCAGATGGTGTGCGATTCCCACCTGTTGATTATGAGTGTAAGATCTGAAAGGGCATGCAGTTGCCATGAATCCTATATTCTGTGCCAGTCAGCTGTCTATGAACGTTTTCAGGAACAATCAATGCCAGAGGGCTGACTAGTGGGTAGTTATTGTTAAAATCACATATGTGTGTGGATTGGATGCCAAATGTCTGACCCTCTAATATTCCCTTTGTATATTATACAGAGCTGTGCTAGGATCAGATTCACTTCATGATCCTCCCCCTGCACCTCTGTACTATGTTGTTTCTATAGCTATCACCTCCAACATTTCTCTTTAAATAGGGACGCTATGGAAAAAGCATTGTACAGGGGTGCTAGGATCAGGTTCACTTCATTATCCTTTCCCTGCATCATGTGTATTTTTTAAACATGATCCATTAACGGGTTAATATGTGGGTGTAACTGTAGTGTGCTTCAAAAGATGTTATTTTCGCAACATATCTTTTAGAATAGTGTGTGTGAGGATATCATTTTAAAAGACAGAAATATCATTGTGCAATCAAGGGCAGCCAGGGGGAATTTGCAGGTGACACACCAGATCAAAATACGAAGGTAAGTAAACACTTTTAGATAATTTAGCAAATTAGCAAAGTAACATAATTACCAAATATTTACACACCATTTAAGTGCCTCAGTACCTTTGGCAATCAAAAGTTGTAAACCGAGTTTAAGTAATTAGCTGAATAATTTAATAACAAGAAAGCTTGCAATTAGAACCAATGAATTACTCACAAATTTTAACAAACATTGTTCATTCATTCAATAAAACATGTGGTTGCTATCTATTTGCCCCAGGGTCTTTTTTTGGTTTGGTCCAAATACCTTTAACAATGGATACTTTTTAATCTTATGACAAATATTGGCATGCTTAACAAAATAATAAACATACTCATAATAACTCTTAAAACCTACCCTGTAGTGGATTTCTGTGGGAGGACTGTAAGATTATCCTTATAATCTTACAGTTCCAGGAGGAGAAGGAAGGAAACCAGAAGCCACAAAGGGGTAGGTTATAATAAATAATGCCCCCGAACTGAAAACTAAAGGGATATTATAAGTCACCTTGGAATTTCTGTGCCCTGCGGCCTCGTATTTTATATGGTCACGGAACTCCTTGGTGACTTCTAATATCTTATAATTTACAGTTGGGGGTGCATATCCACTATATAACTTATTTTGCTTATTTTTCCCCCCCCCCCCCCAAAAAAAAAAAAATATTTGTAAACCTATCAAGCATTCCACCAGCATATTTTTGGATATTGTTTAAGGTGCTAATCCAAATGTACAATCTAAATTTGACTTTGGAGAATATGATTGTATGGAATGTATATAGCAGGTGTGTTAAGGTGCCCATAATCTATAAGATTTTACTTACCCGACCGAGCGCTCACCCATGTTCATCGATGCTGCCGGAACCGCTTCTCCCGATCTTACATTCGGCCGACATGCGATCGCAAAATCCCATTCTTTGCGATCGCATGTCGGTCGAATGTAAGATCGGGAGAGAGCGGAACATCGGGTGAGCGCTCGGTCGTGTAAGTAAAATCTATAGATGTATGGGCACCTTTAGACAGCTTGCATTACCTATAAATCAATATTTCACTATTTTAAGGATGTGACTACTCTAAATTGGCATAAATTTCATGCAAATTAATAATTCATACGTAATGACATGTGTAAGAATAAAACATGTATTATGAAATCAATTTCACTGGAAAAGTTTCTAAAACTGAGTTGAAGCACAAATGCGGTTTGTTTTTGGACATTTGGATGTTTTTCATTCTTGTGTTAAAGTGTCTACATTTTTTGGTGTTATGGTGGAAAAAAAAACCTTGTAATGTGTCTAAATATTTAAAATTCACAACTATCTATTTGTTCAAGTGTGTTTGAACTCATTTTTTGATATAAAGAAATATATGTCTACACAGTCACTTGTATTTTCCTACAGAGCAGCAGATAGTAAAGTAGGTCAGTCAAAGATGCTATTATATTACACTAAAAATATGTTTTGGAAACATTAATTGCAACTACTAACATTAAAACATCAAGAGACAAAATTGGATTGACAAGAGTTGCAAGGGCATGACAGTGCTCAGAGGGATGACAGTCCAATCACAATGTCTTTAAACTGCGTGGCACTCCCATATCACTTTATGCATTTATATTTGTTGACAGTTTTAAATTAGAGCATAAAAGTCTTGTAAAGGCTTAAAAGCAACCAATGTTTTCAAGACACAGCAACAGGCCCAACAATTGGATTGACAAGAGTGCAACAAGCATGACAGTGCTCTGGGGGATGACAGTACAATCACAATGTCTTTAATTGCGTGACACTCCCATATCACTTATGCAGCTTAGAATTGTTGGCAAATGAGCAAGTTTGAAATTTGGAATGTCTTACAAATGCCTTAAAGCATCTCATTGTTTCAAGATAGTGGAACAGGCCCAACATTTGGATATCCACTATTGTTGCAATGCCCATTGATAATCTGCATTCATGGATTCAAGTGCAGACATAAGGTAACTTTAGCCTATATTAACAAATGTCCAAAGTCAAAGAATAAAACATGATAAATGAAAAAGAAAAATACTGTAAACACCCTAATGTCCATTTGGGTAAGGAATTTTTAGGGATACTTTTACTTTTGAGAAAACACATCAATTTAAACATTACTAGTAAAAACATAAACATTAAAGGCATATGGAAAAACAAACCATTGTAAGAAAACAGTAATAAAAGCCAAATCCAAAGATTATTCATATACAAATGGTGTTATTTTAGTCAGGATTGCACTTTTTCCTTATGTACATTCAATAGTTCTTTGTGGCTTTCTACAAATAACTACATGACTCTTTAATGATTAGCTATTGTTAATCACACTGTGCCATATTTATCAAGGTGCAGTGTTGCTTTAACGATACACCACTCTTAACAATTGTTAAAATCATTGCTATCATAAATCTTCAATATAAATCATAAATTTACGATAATAAGCGTAAATCTATGACCCAGTTGTAGATTTACGATCCTCCATAGATTTCCATTGCGTTATTTTGCTACCGCATGGTATTCTACGACCAAACGTTTGTTAATAATGAAGGCTTGTTGAACTTTACGTTTGCGCCTGAAAATTCATTGATGTGAGGTACACTAATGAAAAACGCAAGGTATGGCAAATTTGCGATATTGCATGTTTTGAAATTTGGCCCATAGAAACGGATGCAATTCCACTATTATCTTCTAGCAGCTACACAGGTACCTTTTATGATACCTACACAAATGCTGCAAGTACAGGGTAAAGTCTGATTTAACTGTTGTAAACTTTGTGTAAAGCGTCATCTTTTAGAGTAAGAGAAATCCAAAAGAATCAGTAACATATTAAATTAAACAATCTACTCAGAATTAATAATAAATGGAGTAGCTGCATAACCTATGACATAAGAATTTGGTCTATAGTGTATGCAGCTTTATTTTAAGTTAAAATATGTATGTGTGTTTGCAGCCATGTATCTATTTAAAGAGGTGTGGCCAGACAATCTTTCCCTTAAGAAGGAGATTTGAGGAAACGCCTCTTGCCTTAAAATGTTCTTTTCTCACTTTCCCACTTGCATATTAGCACAAAGGAAAAAGACTAAAGGCACTTTAAACTGGCAAACCCCCTCCCCCTCAACCCCCCCCCCCCCAAAACAGAGAAGTGATCAGTTCCCGGAAGACAAGAGGTGATTTTGCAGCCGTGCATCACATCACATTCCTTCTAGGAAAAGAGTTTGAGACCAGGCAAACAACACTCCCGATTACTTTGTTAAAGGAGCTTTGAGGAAAGGCTTCATTGATGACCTTTCCCTTAAAATGTTCTTTTCTCACCACTGGACAATTTTTCCACTTGCATATTAGCACAATGGAAAAATGGCTAAAGGCACTTTAAACTGGCAAACCCCCCCCCCTCAAAACAGAGAAATGATCAGTTCCCGGAAGACAAGAGTGTGTTTGCAGCCAGTGCATTCACATCATGTTCCTTCCAGGAAAAGAGGTTGAGACCAGGCAAACAACACTCCCAGATTACTTTGCCTAAAGAAGGAGCTTTGAGGAAAGGCTTCACTGATGACCTTTGCCTTAAAATGTTCTTTTCTCACCCACTGGACAACTTTTCCACTCGCATATTAGCACAATGGAAAAATGGCTAAAGGCACTTTAAACTCGCAAACACCCCTCCCCCCCCCAAAAACAGAAATGAAGACAAGAGGTGTGCTTGCAGCCAGTGCATTCACATCACATTCCTTCCAGGAAAAGAGGTTGAGACGAGGCAAACAACACTACCAGATTACTTTGCCTTAAAGAAGGTGATTTGTGGAAAGGCTCATATGACTTTTCCCTTAAAATGTTCTTTTCTAACCCACTGGTACAACTTTTTCCACTTGCATTTGCACAATGAAAAATGGCTAAAGGCAACTTTAAACTGGCAAACACCCTCCCAAAACAAAGAAGTGATCAGTTACTGGAAACAGGTGTGTTGCAGAAGAACCATACCAGAAACGGTCTAGTCTTCTCCCCTTTTAAATTCAGCACTGAGAAGAAAGTGTAGTGGCTATCCATAGAAGAGATGTCAAGTACTGAAAACACAGTGTTCTCTCTTCTATGGTTCTGCAACATTCCAGCACAACAAAGGAATGGGGAGTGCAGAAAGTAAGAAACTGACTGCGCATTGTGCTCACTTCCTTATTATTTTTAATCGTCCTGTGGCTGCCATAGCAATGCTAAGAGGTGAGGAGTGTCAGTTTACTGTACTGATGTCTCCATTGCCCTGCATGGTTTTGAATGGAAACTAGGGTATTCTCAATGAATTTCAAATGGGGGTAGGTGCGTGGGTGAACAGGTAGGGAAAGATAATTTCCTCCCCAAAATAAAAGTAAATTGATTTTATATTTGTGCTTTAAGTTCAGCTCTGTTTTGTATCTCAAACTTTTTCTGGTAATATGGTATTAATACTGTGGATAATCTATCTACTGTATCTGTCTGTGTCTGTCTGAGTTGTTCCAATCAAATCTTAGTATTCAGGTTAAATTGTCTGGACCAGGCAACAACAAATGTAAAAGTAAGAGACCACAAAAACTTACACATTTCCACATAGGTTTGTATGACATTGCCAGCTAATCTGGCTGTGATCCAAGTAAGTCAAAATGCCTACTTTGATTCCCTCTGTAGAAACCAAACAGACCGGACTGTGAAAAGAGGCTGTGAGGAAGAAAGACAAAATGAAGGAGGAGAAAACTGCTAATGCTACTTAAAATGTAACTGTGGACTCCAGTATAATGCTTCTAGCTGCAATCTATACAAACCTCTCTCAGTATAAATGGTGGTCTTTGCAGCTAGCACTGCAAGCTATGACATCACCAGCACTATTACTCTAACCCCTCTGCCACAGGCAGAGAGGCACTGGGCATGCCCAGTTGTACCCTACAGCGTAACTATATTTAAATAGCTTAAGAAAATATTGTTTTTTTTGGTGGGTTATGCTTCTTACACAGCAATCATTGACAGTCACTTCTTCTGGTTTATTTTGACGTCTTGAGTGTAAATGTTAAAGCCTCTAACTACAGAACCAAAGAACCTATAGACCTCATTCTTGCCTTTTTGTAAAAAGGTATAAGAGACCTCTTTTAAATATAGGGCACTTATATGGAGACCACAGTTATCCTTTTAAGTAGCTGTGGAGAAGTGAAGAGTTGAATATTGTTGCATTGGACTATGGACACTAACCCTCTCCCCAAATAAAATGAGTTACTTTGCAATAGCAGAGGTAGAGTGAGGTACACTCATGTTGAACATGCGCAGAATAATTCTATTCCTTAACATATTTCTAATGAGAAGAGTTAACAATATGCTCTTCATGAGAACATTAGTGTGGTAAAACTAGAGGTAGTATACAGTATCTTCTGTAAACATACATTCCATAAATTTTAACACTTGAGTAGGTGTGTTGTTGGCAGTTTAACCAGAGTTAAATGTCTTGAATTGTTTGTGTGCTATACGTATAAATGAAGAATATCAGATGTTGATTGTAAAATTAGAAAGGACATTTTACTGGCGACATTACCCAATTTTGTAATTTTAGAGGGGTCACAAAGTAATTGTTGCTATTTAGGGAGGAGAGAGGAGAAGAGAGAGAGAGAGAGAGAGACAGAGAGAGACAGAGAGAGACAGAGAGGAGAGAGACAGAGAGGAGAGACAAGAAGAGAGAGAGCAGAAGAAGAGAGAGAGAGACAGAGAGAGAGAGAGACAGAGAGAGAGAGAGACAGAGAGAGAGAGAGACAGAGAGAGAGAGAGACAGAGAGAGACAGAGACAGAGAGAGACAGAGACAGAGAGAGACAGAGAGCTGAGGGAGAGAGAGAGAGCAGAGAGGAGAGCGAGAGCGAGAGAGAGTGAGAGAGAGATGAGAGCGAGAGAGAGAGCGAGAGAGAGAGAGAGAGCGAGAGACGAGAGAGAAGAGACAGAGAGAGATACATACATACATACATTACCAGGACATTTTTTGACTTGTAAAGATGTTGCATTTTTGAGGGGGAATATGTTGGCAAAGTACTGTATGTAAATTGGCTTGGAAGATATGGATGAAAAAATAAGCAATGATTAGCAGATATGCAAAGCTTTCTCTCAAGTGATATCTTATTATCTCCTAAATCTAGATCATTTGCTGACACAGACACACAGGTGGTGGATTAAGGGCTAGGTTCCATTACTGCGCTCCATTCACGCTTCTGGTTCGTATTGCCAGTGCAATGCTACCAGGTAGGTCCCACTGTGTGCGGTCCGGTCCGTTATTGGTTTGCAGGGTGCATGACTTTTTGTGCATATCGCATGCGTGCCAATAACATAATTTGGTCCGGAACGCATTGCGCACGAGTATCACACACAGCAAAATCCTGCATGCGCTGCTGTGCGTGATAGTGGGACCTAGCCCTTGAAACACTGATCAGTCAGCAGCTGCACAAATGCTAATTTGAGTGCTCAGATTTGTACATGTAGCCACCCAGTAAAGTGGTCATAGATATTGTATCTCTGTGAATGGGTATACTGTGTAAGTCACGTAAATGGCTAAAAAAATCAGCCAATCTAAATCAGAATGGCCCTTGCAAAATCCAAAACATAATTGTACGCATGTAACTTGTTGGTGTAGCGAAGCTTGTGACTCTGTTATTGTGACGTTTCTCACGTTCTTAAAGGGGAAGTTCAGTGCAATTCATATCCTTTTAACAAAAAAATAACCTTAACCTGCCCATAAGCGTTTTGTCAGTGCATACATAATGCATAGAAAATACTAACTTCCTGTTTGCAGGACCCCTACTAGGATGGTTAAGGTTTTGCCCTTGACCAGCACCTGGGTTGATTCAGTTGCTCAGTAAAGATGTAACCATGTTTGACCCATCCATCAGCCAATCAGTAGGAATGACAGTGTGCATTATGGAAAGAAGTATGACTGTTTATAGCCTGAAATGTCCCTTCCCTCCTGTCCCCCCGCGGCTCGCCCGGGGCCTCCCCTTCCCTGGGTTTCTCCAGAGAAACCATTAGTAAACCCCTCTCTCGATTTCTTTTTGTTCTATTCAACATTAACAGTTCACTTCTATCCATTGTTTTTACCTCCTGCATTTGGGATTCAATTTACTTTTTGTTATAGCCCCTGGTGAAAAAACCCTTTTTCAATGTATCTGCCGCCAATTCAAATGACTGGTCCGAACTAAAAATTCTTTTGGCTCTAATAAACTGACCCTTTGGTATCACCTTAATGACGCTGTTATTATGGAAACTCGAAGCCAGTAGTGTATTATTCTTGTCCACTTGCTTACAATAGAGCTCCGTAGTAACAGTCCCATTTTTCACTTTAATGGTTATATCCAGAAAATGAATGCACTCTTTGCATATCTCATAAGTAAATTTTATTGTCTTATGGGCACTGTTTGCTTCCTCAATCATTTTATGTAGCAAGGATTCTTCTCCTTTCCAAAAAATCAAAATATCGTCAATAAAGCGGAAATACCCTTTAAAATAATTTTTGTATTTAGGATTGTTCAGGAATAATCCCTTTTCCAGTTCATTCACAAGAATATTGGCATACGAAGGAGCCATTGCTGCACCCATTGAGGTGCCTTGCCTCTGCCAATAATATTCGCCATTGAACCTGAAATTTTTTTTCCCAATACCAGGTTAAGACAATCTAATAAGAAATATATCTGTTCATGGCCTAATGCTGTATCTAACAACAATCTTTCAACACTGCATAGGCCTTCTTCATTTGGTATTGATGTGTATAAACTAGAAATATCCAATCCACACATTATCGTCCCTGATTTGAGGGTACCCATTTCCGTCAGCCTAATCAATAGGTCTGTTGTGTCTATCAAACATACTGGAATTCTTTTGACGATTTCTTGTAGGAAGCTATCTACAAACAATGAGAGGGGCTGCAATAATGATCCTACCCCTGCTACAATGGGGTGCCCTGGTGGTCTATGGAGGGTCTTTTGGATCTTGGGGAGAAGGTACAGAACAGAACACCTTAGGGTATTCAACTTGTAGATATTCACTAACCTCTTTACTGACAATGCCATTTCCATATGCTTCCATCACCAAAGAGTCAATTTCCTTCTTAACATCCAGAGTAGGATCCCTTGATATTTTTTCATAGTGGCCTGGCATTGTCAGTTGTCTATATGCCTCAGCTAGGTAATCTTTAGTGTCCATTACAATAATCGCCCCACCTTTATCCGCTTTTTTTATTGTAATGTCACTATTATCCATTAATTGCTTCAGCGCTACCCACTCCTTCTTACACAAGTTCCCTTTATTATTCTCACTCTCCCTAAGCCAAAGATTTTTAACCTCTTCCAAGACAACCTTTTCATATGCATCAACAGATGTATTGGATATTATTGGAACAAATTTACTGCATTTTTTAAATTTAGGGTATACAATATTCGTATTAGGTACATCATCCTTAAAACACATTTTAAGTTTTATTTTCCGGATAAACTTCAAAAAGTCAATCTCCCAGTCTATATATTCTGGTGTATAAGAGGGTACAAACCCCAATCCTTTATTCAAAAGAGATTCCTCCACTTCATCCAGCTTATATGAGGAAATATTAATAACAAGTGACTGTTACCTCTTTCTGTGTTTCCTTATCGGGTATCTCTCCCTCCGCTGGCCTGGACACTTTTCTTTGTTTTTTCCTTTTTTCACGGGTTCCCCTTCTGTATTGCTGTTGCCTAAAAAAGCACTACTCTGTGAGGAGGTGAAGGACTTGCCTTCACTCCGAGATAGGGACCGCTCCTTCCGTGTAGGTGAGTATGAACGATGAGGCGGGAGCCGATACACTCCTTTCCGGCCGATTCCACCTTCCATCTTATCCTTTACCAGGTGTACACACGACCATGTGTATAGTCTCTCTCAAACTTGGCGGACTTCCTCTCCAAGATTCTTTGCTTCAATCTATCCAGATACTCCCGATGTTTGGAATCCATGGCCTCCATCGCACTTGCATTTACATCTTTCTTTAACATTTTTCTGGTATGTCCAATCTGCTCCTGGACTGTTTCCAATTTGACTTTTAATCTTTCTACAGTACACACCATGAGGTCGAGGCTGAATTTGTTGCTGATCTCCTCCCAGCGCTGAAGTAACACCGGATCGTCCGCACACAGCGTTGGTCTTACGTCTGGCCTCAAACCTTGTGGTATCTTCCTGGCTTTAATGTACTGTACTAAGGTGTTCCGATGTAGTGTCCGGCTCAAGTCCCGTTTCCTCAGATTGAGTAGCGCATACCCGATTCATGTCTCTTCGGGATATTAAAGGGATCTATACCACCAATCTCCACTTCTTTTACGATCTGATCAATTTCTTCTTCCGTATATGCAAACACATTTCCCTGTGCTGTTTTCAACTCGCTCAAAGCGGCTTCTGCCATAACTTCGTCTCACTGCAGCCAAACACCCACAGGTGTCTTAAGGCACACACTTCACACTGTCATTTGAATTGGCGGCAGATACATTGAAAAAGAGGTTTTTCACCAGGGGCTATAACAAAAAGAAAATTGAACCCCAAATGCAGGAGGTAAAAACAATGGATAGAAGTGAACTGTTAATGTTGAATAGAACAAAAAGAAATGGAGAGAGGGTTTTACTAATGGTTTCTCCATACAGCCATTTGAGCCAAAAAACGGAACGGATTGTCCAGATAATACAATCGGATAAGGCGTTACACAAATGGTGTAAAGAGAAACCTAGCTTTAGCTATAGGAGAGGTAGGACTTTAAAGGACTATTTATGCCCATTAGAAAAGAAGGAGGAGAAACAAAATGTATTCCTTGGACCACCTAGATATGGTACTTATCAATGTTTACAGTGTAATTGCTGTAATAGCATTATTAGGGGACCTTCATTTAATCACCCTACCAAAGGGTATGAAATAACCCCACATGTATATGCTACTTGTAATGCAGAGTTTGTGGTTTACTTGATTAAGTGCCCATGTGGGTTGCCATATGTTGGACAGACGTCCAGACAAGTAAAATTGCGTATTCAAGAACACAAACGAAGCATTATGAAGGAGGCCACACAATATGATACCCCTGTGTCAAGACACTTTGCTGAGAAAAAACACAATAGTGCCCAACTTAAATGGAGGGTATTAGAAGTTATTGGTCCCATGAATAGAGGTGGTAACCGTAAAGAAAAACTCCTTCAAATTGAAGGGATTTGGATAAAAAGGCTAAATGCCCTTAGTCCAACAGGATTAAATGATTTCTGGAGTCTTAAACCTTATTTATAAAATGTACTGACCTCTCTTTTATTTCATGTTTGTATTTATCCCCAGATTGGTATATTGAAAGTGAAGAAATAATTGTTGACCAGGTATTTGCCTCATTTCTGATATAGAGATATAAATGTGTGTATATGTAATAACATTTCTGTGTGTAATCACACCATGAAGGTAGATTGTGTATGCAATAGTTCCAGAACATACTTTGTGTATCTTAAGTGCATTATTGTTACATTGAAAAAAAGCCTTTGAGCTACATTAAGATTTGATACTTTTTAGGTAAAGAATAGCTCTACTGTTAGTTTGTATTGTATATAAGATTTTATTAGATTTGTATGTTTTAGTATAAAATAATAGCACTTTAATCTTGCACTTTTCACTATAGCACTTTAAAATTTGCCACTTTATTTACAGATGTTTATTCTGAATGAAGAAGAATTATGAACAGTTTTTCTGGACTTTAATCTTACACTGAGATGCCTTTAATTGAAGCACCAATCAGATTTGGAGGGTGGGGTTAATTAGTGATTTAATTGTCCACTGGGTGTCATATTGGAATACACTTGAGAAAGAACGCTTGTTCGTTCGAAACATGTTGTGACCCTGTTGAAGCAGCAATAAAAGATTCTTTTGGATTGCAAAACTGTGTTTTTGCGTGTGTCTCCCTGCACTTGCTTTTGGCTCCTGTTGATCTTGGAAGCCTCTGGAGACCTGTATAATGATATTCAGATGAACTTTTATTAGTAAGCAGTAATCCACATGCTTTTAATTTACCTCTCTCTTTAAATGCTCACCACCTGGAAGTTGATCTGGACCTCTTTGAGGAACTCATTTTAGACACTGTTGAAAGAAAGCAAACAGATTTTTAGTTTCCCTTATAATGCATTTAACAGTGTCTAGTGTTAATCCACTTACAGCAAAAGCAGCAGAGATGGATATAGAACAGCATATGAGCGGAAACAGAGTACTGGTGGGCTCTAGGAGGCAGCTGGAGAACAGAGCTTAAACGGCTGGTTTCCCTGAGCGGCTAAGCCTCCCGCCGCATGTACCAGCGTTCAGTTAAATGAGATGATGACGTCATTGGTATGCGCAGTGCTCCTTCACTGAGCAGCTTATGTGCAAATTGGAGTCCTCATGACCCCAGACAGGAATATATTTTGTTGATGGGGAGCATATTGAGCCTGTGATGAACAGGAGGAAAAGACATACAAGGTAAGGGGAGGAGGAAGTTTTTATTGGCTATAGGAAAGGGGCCTGTAATGGGCGTGACTGGAGGGATTAACCCATTACATCCACTGCCGTGTTCCAGACCAGGAAAAGAAAATCTCGGTAAATTGGAATTGATTTTCAAATATCCAAACGTTTGCTCTTAGAGACCACTGAAGACCATCGAAAGTTCCACTAGTTCTTAGCAGAAGCTCTGAGCATGTTTGTTGAGTAATGATATGAGATTTGTACAACCAAAACTGGATGAAGAAAGATAATGTGTAGAATTCTCTGCCACTGTGTTTTTATTCATATACTTGATATGATTGGCTCCCAGTTCCTTTAGAAAGCTGCGATACACTTGTTCTTCTCCATTTGGACGAGATTGTATTGAACGCAGTAACTTGGTTATTATTTATTGGTATGTAGATATTTGTATAAACTGGAGGGTGATTCAAACAGCGATTAACTTTAATTTTATTACCTGTCCGAACTTGGACTGCTTGTGATGAATTTAAGAAAGTTTATTGTAAGTGATTAGCCACCTTAGATTGGATTTTGTACATTGATTATGTATTGGCGAAAAATAAAGAATGTTCCAACATAGAATACACATTGAAATATGCCTAATCAATGCATAATCCAGCTTCCATCTCTGCCCACACACAAACGTCACACTCACGCACCCAGTGCTCTTTTTTTTTTTAAACCCCCCCTTCTCTTAACTGCTCCCTTAAGTCTCCAATGGTGCAACCATCCTGCTAATGTGTATTTAAGGGGAGGGGGGGGGTCTGGCAATAAAAATGGAGTTCCTGAAATGGGGAATCGTCATCCTGCAAAGTATAAAATAATTGTAGGATAGTTATTGGGGCCTATCCAATGTATTGCTGGGGGCCCACTGTTTTCTAGTTACGCCTCCAGAATAGCTACAGCACTGTATGTGTCACAATGTTTGATTTAAAATATTCCACCACATCATGATTAACCTTAAATGTCTGAACCTATAGACTATAAAGATATGAAAGTAGAGCTGCATTCATTCTGTGACCCCATTATGTTATTACTATTATTTTCAGTATAATCTTTTCACACATCTAGCGTTGTAGAAAGGTGCTGCTAGAAAGGAGAGTGGACACATATACAGTCTTCAAACTTCCACCATTGTTGTAATTAGACATCCTCTGTCTTAAAGCATGGGCAGCAGTAAGTACATTCTGATTGGCTGCTTGCTTGCGTTAGGTTACAGCACTGGGCATCCATTTTGCTTATGTCAGTTATTGGTTCCATTTCTGTTCCATTTTATTTTCCAGCACATTTCTGAGTTCTAAAAGCACAATGTAGTAGTAGATAGCATTACAGAGCGAATACTGCCTTTAGACAGACTTTTGACTTTAATTTGATTTCAGTATTTTCTTATTTTTATGCCATTTTTAAAAGAAACATTGAACTGAAAGAAGAATGTTTATTGGGAGTGGTTTTGAGTGGTACCAAGAAGCAGAGCTGTAAACATTTCGCCCATCTATTACGCAGTTTTGTTTAGGTATCTATTCACATTACTAACATGTGGTTAAATAACAATGTACATACCATTTGACATATAAATTGACACGTTTTATTAACAGCAGAGACAATGAGAATGGGTAATGGATTTAAAATATGTAACAAGGCTTGTGGGTGTTAAACCTGGTGGTGTATTTTAGTTAGGGGAGTAACCATGCCCTTATGCTTGTGTTTTGATGGAAATACAGAAATTGCAGGATGAAAAATATTTACAAAATCATTCACCATTAGAGACAAAGGCAGTTAGTAGCTGGGAGACTTTTCTATATGTTGTTTCTTACTGCAGAAGCTTATGTACTGCAACCTGCCCTAGTGGTAAGGGAAATTGTCATCAGCCAAATGCGGTGTGTCCTGTGATTGTTCACTTCTTCCTTCCAAATCGTTGGGGTACAGCCATGCTCCAAAACTGTGGGGCCATAGAATCCCACCCTCGGGAGTGGATCCTACTGTCACCTAAAATTGAACTGCGTTCTTCTCTGCCGAATCTGGGAAAGGAGGAAAAAAATTAAATGAATACAATTTCTCCATTCAAGCACATCCAGTAGGTGTCTACTTACAATACACTTTATGAGACAGAATTGACTTTGTATATGGGGGAAAAAAATCATGTTAAGACTTGTAAATTACTTTTCATGCAACAAAAATTCATCTTTCAAATGATGTTCCCACTATAGAATACAAAACAAATCCACCACGTTTGTATGCGTTTTTCAGCACATTTGTATGCGATTATATGTGTTTTGTGCATACTGTATGTGCATTTGTATGCAGTGCATTTTAGTGTGTTTTTGGGTTAATTGGCAAACAAGCGCAAATAGCTGCACACTTTCATGCAGTTGTATGCATTTTATTCTCATTCCCTTAGACTTTTTTAGTGTGTTAGCATCATAACTTTTATAAAAACAGAGGCAGATAGACAGCAGCCTCTGGTTATTCTATCTGATTTTTTAAGGCTCTTCCCTTAATCATAAATGGAGTCCAGCAAGCATAGAAACAGTAGTGTGAATGTTGTTATGACATTCCTATACAAAAATCTTTTTTTTTTCCCCAACACAAAAAACCCCGAGAAAATGAATCTAGTGTGAATGAAACCTCAGTCTTTACTGGTCTCCCTGTTAATAGATCCTAATGTACAATGTTCTGAATTCCTAGAAACAAGATCTAGTCTGGGATAGGCAACCAATAGATCTCCAGATGTTTGAAAATTACAACTCCCAGCATTCCTCTATAAGTATTCTGGAGTCAGGGAATGCTGGGAGTTGTAGTTTTCAGACATCTGGAGATCAACTGGTTGCCTATCCCCTAGAGTGTAAAAGTCCAGCACATAAAACAACTCACTGCAGGTCTATAAAGAAACTGTTTGTCTTGTAAATTCCCCCCCCCAAAATTATTAACATCTGGACTGAATTTAAAAGCTAAAAATAGCTGCAAATACAGGTAATGTGGGACAAAGTAAATGTGTTTAACTGGAACAGTAAACTGTATAATATTTGCAGGGATCATCAACCCCTATATCCACTGATTTCCATTCAGACGTATTACCTGTCAAATGATTCTGCTAATTAAGGCAAAAAATACTTGGCTCATTTGTTTCTGTTCTGGTGACAGAGTTCCTGGAGGTTAACTAATGTAAAATGCTATTAAGGCAGAGGGTCCCTGTCATAGTGTGCTTTGTATATACTGTGCATAAAGTAAGGAAGTCCTGATTGCTGATAGTCTGTAGGGTGGAGCTTGGTGCAGATATTTAATACATATTTATCCTCCCTGCTTGATCTTGGTATAGAAAATTATTGTAGTGCCGTATTACTGCTCTGACCTGATGAAGAGGGTATAGCCCTCGAAAGCTTGTCAACTAAATAAACTGTTGGTCCATAGAAAAAGTATCACATTACTTTTATTATTTTTTCACGTTTGATCTTGCTCTCTGTAATCCTCTAAACCATCCTTCCTGTCTAAAAGCTCCATTCCACCTACTGTTCTTAAGCTTCCTGTGACGTCCACAGCAAATGTTTTTCCAATCAGCCAAATAATTGGAAATCTGATTGGAAGAACTGATTGAAGTTCCCCCACCTTGCTAATTTCAGGAGATTGTTGAGCGGTCATTTGGAAAAACAGAAAAATGTTTTTAATATTTGTGGTTCAAAATGAATTTGCCCAAAATATCGAAACCCAGACCACTCTACTGATCAGATCCGAGACAAATCACCCCTTGACACATGCCATTCTCTGTGTGGTACCTACACACCTTTGTGGTTGAAATTGAAAGGAGCTGCGAGCAGGTCGGCTATGCAGAATTGTCCTCAGTAAAATGTTCAAGGCTGTTCTCTCCTCATTGGGCGATTGTGACATGAGACTTATTTCTTCTGCCTGTAAAAATAATACAATAATATATTAACACAATATAATAATGTTTATTAATACAATGCAATCATGTTTATTATTACAATACAATGTTTATGAAGACAATACAATATCACATCTATTAATACAATGATACAATGGCAACTGCCATCTGCTCCTTTTTTTCAACTCCAACACTGTAATCTCCCTGCACGCACCAACAGCAAGACGAGCACGATGATGGAACTATCAGTGGGTTAAGGATGAGTTTAACCTACTTAACTGCACATTTGGGGATGACAGCTCTAATCCCAATGTCCCATTAATGCTTTGACAACTGGAAAACATTATTTCAAGCTAGGGGTTCCCTCGTGTGAATGGCTGTGATGATCTATTATTCCAATGTTCACTTGTCAAATTTCAGGGTGCATTTTTCTTGTTACGTTTCTAGGAATCTTTCTTCTGTTCCCTAATTGGATCTTTTCAGCCACCTGTGTCATACTTTGGTCAGCGATTGGCCTTATTATTATAATTATTAATAAATTAATGATGCATAAAGAAATGATAGCTAGATGGGATTTAGCATAGATCATGGATAGAAATTTTAGACTAAATGCTTGTAGTTTCCTTTTCTAAAGGGCAATTTATCTTGGTTTCATTTACACAAATAAAGGGTGTGAACCCAGCGCTCTAGGCTACTGGTTAAACTGTGGGCCAATAGCTTTAGTGTAACTAACCTGTTACTATTACTAGACACCTCGCTACAGTCCTGCATAAAGCACATAACAAAATACAATGGGTGGTATTTATAAAAGGATCATTATCGGGGCTATGCCTGCCAGTCATAAAATGACCCTGCGGCAATAAAATACCTTTCACTATCGGTAAGTTACAGCAGGGGTGTTGGTTTACATCTAGGACGTAAAAATAATGACATCAGCAAGCAATGGTCAATAAATACTGCCAGTATCTGAACAACACAGCCATTCATTTACACAGCAATTGTAAATTTCCAATTACAATCGGTAATTTACAATGGTTATAAAGACACAATGTGGCTAGTTAATGATATTGCTCTTTTCTAAATACCCTCCTATATCACATTTACACATTTACTCTGTCTACACACTGACCCAGGGGAAGGAAAAATATAACCTGGTCCTGCAAACCAGACTCCAGGATACAAGCTGTAAAATTATTCCTAGAGTACTTCTATACCCATCAGGTAGATAATTTGCTCCTGGTTCTACATCTATATTAATACTACCTACTATCATACTGCAGGGCTATATCTATAATACAATGTCCGATAACCAACCCGTATAGCGGTGTCGCAGATATTACCGATAACAAACCTTTATAAATATGGCCTGTAGTTCCTAATTACTAGACCTGTAACGGAATAATATTAATTGGCTCAGGCTGGTTAATTGATTTACTTTTCTATTATTTTTAATTTCATTAATAAAATTATGAGCTTTATTCAATAATTTTTTGATAAATGGATCTAAAAATATTTAGATCCATTCTTTCCATTTTGGATTATTAGATGAGTCTCTTTACAGAAATCAGTAACATTCACTGCTCTTTATAATGATATTAAATGAATGTTAAGCGAATTAACTTCAGCCTATTGATCCCCATATCAGTCACAATTACTAATGTGGCCCCTGGTTAAATGAATTGCCCACCACTGTGAGTCTCAAACCTTTTTAGTAAAAAGTAGAGTACTGTGATACTTTTAATGGAATAACAGTTTATTTTAGTAGACAAGCTTTTGAGGGACCAACCCTCTTCCTCAGGTTACATCAATACTGCTGTGACCCAAGGAAGAGGGTTGATCCCTCGAAAGCTTGTCTACTAAAATAAACTGTTAGTCCATTAAAAGTATCACAGTACTCTACTTTTTACTACATATACTGGACTAATACGGCAAAACAATTATTATTTTTATCAAACTTTTTTAGTCTTCACTATGTCTTTCATCACTAGTCAATGCAAATTTACACCGATGTTCTTTATATTGCACTGTTGTGTAAACAGACACGACACAAAAAGATTACAACAAGGCAGGCAAAAATATTTTTGGAAGTAAAATTTTGCCTTTGACTGCCTTGAAGCACATCAGTCTCACAGCCCCTCAGTTTAACTCTGCCCTGTTCAATTTAATCACTGATATTTACATTATCTTTGCAGCAATAGTTAGAACAGTACTCAGTTCTCAGTGCTTCACTCATACAACAACACACATCCTTAGACAAACCTGTGGATCCAGGTAACTGGGTGGTACCTCCAGGAAGTTTTCTGTTAGCTCATCCCCTGGCTGGTGTGACTGGGCACCTCTGGCAATCGCAAGGAGAGCTAGAAGCATCAGACTAAGTAGCTCCATGGCTGAGGCTGTGAGATATGATAAGATGGGCTTACATTCTCTGTATATATTGTCAGAGCTTCAGGGGGAGGGACCATAATAAATGCAAGGTAGAAAAGGTGATTAATCTGCAGAGCCAACATACACATGTTGCTGTCAGCGCACAGCGGGTGCGATGGGACCCAGGAGACGAGGAATAGCCCCGTGGGTCTAAGCACAGTGCACCCCCCTGTTATTACTTGGATAAATCCAACTAAATTGATCTTAAAACCCTCTGTGAACAGTTAATTGAAAGCTGTTTGTCCTGCTAATGTGCATGGGGTCCTAAGGGAGGTACTTTTGAGTGATTTGTTCATTCCTTTCTCAGAAAAACAACTATATATGATTGTATTGAGTAGTCATAGCAAAGGTATGACATGGAGTGCAGAAATGCACTATGTCTTTCATCTGCATTTACTTTATTGTGTTTATCTAATTGAATGTCTTTATTTACTGGTTAGGTTGGCAGTCTAAGGATATGGAATATAAACAGAGCAGCCTTAGAACTTAGTACTTGTAGGACATTGTATCATCTCACAATACCAAGCACAGATCAGCTCCAGTTTGTCAAGCCCAAGACAATGGTCCTTGTCCAGATGGTTCTAGGAGCAGATCCAGGTGTACTTGAACACAATAAGGGAACAGACAAATACCTCCAAGCTTCTAATGAGCACAGCTGGCCGGTACAGTAGACCTTATTGTTGCTTTGAGAAAAATGACATAACACACATATGCTGCTCCGAACTTTATTATTCACATATAATTTAGAAAATATCGAACGAACATATCTTACTTAAATGTCGGGTTATTCAATATTTCACATTGATGCACAGAATAACAATATTTCAATTTGATGCACGGTATAAAAATATTTCATTTTGATGCACAGGATAACAGTATTTCATTTTGATACACAGTATAACTATATCATTTTGATGTACAGTATAAAAATATTTCAGGTTTATGCACAATATAACAATATTTCAGTTTGATGCATAGTATAACTTTCAGTTTGGTTCACGGTATAACAATATTTCAGTTTGATGCACAGTATTACAATATTTCAGTTTGATGCACAGTACAACAATATTTCAGTTTGATGCACAATGTAACAATATTTCAGTTTGATGCACAGTGTAACAATATTTCAGTTTGATGCACGGTATAACAATATTTCAGTTTGATTCACAGTTATAACAATATCATTGTGCCTGTACTTACATCAACAGTAAATGCTGTTTTGGCTCTTAACAAAGCATTTATACATATGCCCATGTGCCAATTTGTTCCCCTTCTATTCTTCCCCCTTCTGCAAATGCTATAAACCTGGGACAATAATAGCACAAAGGTAGACAGAAGAGTTCACATGTAAGCTCTTATTTCTCCCATTGAATTATGGTACTGAGCATGCATGAACCCATAGGGTGGTGAGCAGAACCAATAAGGAAGTGCCTGAAAGTAATGGTTCAATGGAAGGTTTTCCTGAATTTGAACAGCTTGATTTCTAAGAATGAAAAGGAGCTGACAGAGTTTACTGTAAATTGCTCCATTTATTTGAATGATTTTTAAGAAATTGCTTTAGTTATTTTCTTGGTTTAACTGTTCTTGTTAGTGTGCGCCTGTTATTAATTTGGCTTGAAAGAGACAAATTCTTGTTCTTTCAATTCCTTCTTCCCTTTTATTCCTAAGATTTTTTTAGACTGTTTCTCCTCCTCCACAGAGCTAGAGACAAGAAATTTTGTACAAAACCCGCGGAAAACATAGAAGTGTGTGATTACCTAAAGAATGGTACTGGACATGTTATCGTGGGTTTTCTGGGCATTTTTCTCATTAAAGGGGAACTGTGGTCCAAAAATGACTTCAGGTAAATTGGTAGGAATTGCTCTCCTGAGAATTTTTGCAACTTATTGTCATTGTTTATTTTGCATCGTTTTGAAGATATTTACATTTTTGTGTGTGATATGGCAGCAGCATCATTACCAGGTCCCCTGCACTTCCTGCTTCCTGCTCTGAAACCATGTCAATGGATGACAGTCAATCTGCCCTGCGTCTCCTCCTCCTCTTGCAGCCCCCCTCCTTCTCTTGCAAGCCCCCGACCCCTTCCACTCATGGACCCTATGGTCCCTCCATTTGCAGGCCCCACCCACTCACAGGTGATTTAGCCCCGCCCACTCACGGGTGTCTTAGCTCCGCCCACTTGCTGGTGTCTTAGCCCCATCCACTCTCGGGTGCCGTGGTCCCACCCACTCGTGGGTGCTGTGGGACACTCAGACCCCCCCTCTACAGAAAACTGTGAAAACTGCCTTTTCAGGCAGAGTAAGAGAAGGGCTGTAGATTCCCTTCTCTGCAGCTGCAGGTCCTTCACACAGCAGGGAGGGGGAGGGACTTCCTGTCTCCCTTACACACTGAGGGAGTTTGAGGCTGTGCTCGCTGGCAGCGAGGTGGAGGAGCAGCCCTAGGAATGTCACATGTCAGCCTCCCACCCATTAACTTTCTGGTAAGTCTTTTCTGTATATCTTGGTGCTGTGGAGCAGGTAGAGAGGTGGTTGATGGCTCGTTTTAAATGTAGGAAACTGGCCTTTCAATTAAACTCGTCTTGTTTGGAGACCACAGTTCCCATTTAACTATAATGGGTCCAATCCTCAAACATGAACATTCCAAGGTTTCAGGCTCATGGGATCAAATCCCAACTGTCACACCTTTACTAACCCAGTTCATAGTGTGCAGAGATTTGCAGAATTATACAGTGAACTATACAATTGAAAAAATGATTCTAAGATTTTTCAACCCTCGGGTAAAAAGATTGATTCTTTCTTGACCAAATTATGCTTACCTTCTCTAACCCCTGAAGAACTCCTTATTCTTAATTCTCCAATTACTGTTTAGGAGGTTGAACATACAATTAAATCTCTTTAAAAATGATAAAGCCCCAGACCCTAATGGTTTTTCAAATAATTTTTCAAATACATTTTCTATCCCTGCCCCAATGCTATCATCAAGTTTCAAGTTTTACTGACAATAGTCCTCCCCCTGCAGGCTACTATAAGTTATGAGCTAAGCGTTTAAACCCTATGTTATCGGTAAATAACGGTTGTTATTGGTAAAAACCCGGTCGTTATTTTACGATAACGATACCGATCTTTTATAAATAGGGCCCTATACTACCTAAATACATTTCTTCAGACCAAGTAGGTTTTGTTAAAACTAGGGAAGCGTCTGATGATGAGGTTATTGAACATCATAAGATTCCTAGCTTTTTTCTAGCACTAGATGCAGAAAAGGCATTTGACACAGGGTATTTAGGGACAGTTTTGCTTAAATTTGTCTTCTCTGGTGTGTATCTTAATAATATACTGCAGGGGCCTGGCCTCCCTGCGAGATTGGAGGCCGGGCTTCTGACCCAGGCCCCTCCACGAGGCCACAACCTCCTGTTTAAAAACAGCCGATCGCGCGTATTTCAGAATCTGAAAACAAAATCTCTCATTTATACAAAGCCTTGTTGAATCTAATACATAGTGATACTAAAAAACACATAAATAAATGGCAGGAAGATTTAACAATTTCCATTCCACAGAAGACTATAAGCATGCTTTTTTTCTCACTTCATAAAGCTATTTCTTACTTTTTAGAAACTAGTATCAAACTCATGTATCGATGGTACAATGTACCAACCAAACTTGCCAAAATGTTTACAACAAATTGTGTTTACACAGAAATGTGCTGGAGAAAAAATGGGCGGGACATATCTGGTAAAAATGGTCAACCATTTAGTTTACTTTAAAATGTTCAAAACAACCCCAAACCTAGGTTTCACAATAATCTTATGTTTTAAAGATTTCCCTGTAGGACCTTACCTGACTGGGCCACTTACCGTCTGGGTGCCGCCCCCTGCTCCTGTTTTGAGCAAAAACAGGAGCAGTATTTTTTTTGTACTGACAGCCGCTCCACTTCCTGATCGATTGGGTGTGATGTCACATCACGCCTTTAATGACAGCCAGAACCAGGAAGTAGAGCGGCTATCAACAGTAAGAGCTGCAAGGGACCGGGTCAGGTAAGGAAGTTCAGGGGCATCTTTGACACTTAAAAATATTGTGAAGCCTAGGTTTGGGGGTACATTATACATTATTAAGGAAAGTTTGTTTTATGGTGGACATGCCCTTTAAAGAGGTCTCAAATGTGCAAGTCCCCCATTCATCTGAATTTGTTCTTTTAATTATTGGTATAACTGCTATTCTGCTCCAAAAAAATGAATACTTGCTGTAGCCAGAATTTTAGTTTCAAGAAACTGGAAAAAGACTGCTCCTCCCTCTATAAGCAAAATAATGCAAAACATTAATACTACATCCACTTTAGAATATCTCACAGCAAGAAATAATGATAAAATAGAGTTATATAACCAAAAATGGGATTTGTGGAAAAAATAAATCAGTGTTGTATATCTTCTAAAGCAAGGGTGCCAAACTCAATCACATAAGGGGCCAAAATCAAAAAGAAAGACAAAGTGATGGGCCGAATTACTTAGCGGGTGCAGGATTGGGACTCTGTCATGCTTGTGCCTAGTGCTGGCTCCTGGCAGGGAATGGGTGTGAAGCACACTGTTTTGGACTGGGACCTCTGCCTATGGAGCAATTATGTGCTAACGTGGATCATTTGTGCAGTCCCAAGCAGCGTCATTACTATAGATCTGCCTGATAGATTTTGCGATCAGGTGAGCGCAATCAGTTGTTTAAGAAGAGCTGATCTAGCAGGCAGATCTATAGTGATGCCACTACTTGGGACTGCACAAATGGATAGCAGCGTGATTGGATCTTGGATGCTGTACAGTCACCAGTGGCCACAAACAACAGCCAAACAACAGCCAGCCAGACTTAAAGTGTATTGAATTATAGGGCCATATTTATAAACCCGCGTTAGTTAGTTAATTTACGATCGCGATTGTACATTTACGACCGATCGTTTGTTAATTACCGCAATGGGGATCATTTTTCTATGGGGATAGTAAATCTACGATTTCGGGATCGTAAATTTACAATTGTTAAACCGATAGTTAATCTCCGATCGGATGAATGATCATAAATTTACGATACCGATCGTTAAAGTCGTGGTATCGCTAAAAAGCAATACCTTTATAAATATGGCCCATAGATTCTGCCCTTATTCTTCTTCTCAAGGTCTTTTGGTAAAGGTAAGGCCTACTGGCTGGACAGTAGCCCCGTATCCATATAGATTTAAATGGGACAATTATCACCAGCCGTAAAGGAACACTGGAAACAGGAAGACAGTCAACAGAACAGACAATATCAGGGATAGGGTAATTTGAATGGTTTGTATGGTACAGAGCCGACCCTAATCTGTGTAGCGTAATCCAAACTAGCAAAACTCAAGGTACAGCTACACTAAAGAGTTAAAAATAAATTATTTAATGTATATAAAAGGCGGGGCTGCTGCAGTTTATATATATATTAAGGACTAGACCACACCAGCTTTTATTTCTCACGCATGATCCGTAAGCTCATGATAATGACAGCACAGTGAATGTCAATGTGGGTGGCTAAATTGCAAGTGCACATGCTCGTAATATGTGTGTCGATGTGTGCAAGCTTGTCATGTGCGTTGCTGTCCGTCATAGTGTGGACTCAGCCTAAATCATTTCTATTTAACTCTTTTGTTCGTATGGTACAAGATTTAAACATAACAATATGTTGTGGTTCATGTTTCAATAATTATTTCATGAACTTGTCTTTTAACATACAATACATATATTTTTTGAAAATGTGGCCTTTTCATCTAGACATATAAAGGGTCTACATCTAATGATAATGAACAGAATGTGTCCTTTACATCTAGACACATGAAGGGTCCACATCTAGTGAGATCAAGCAGAACGTGGCCTTCATATCTAGGCAGATCAAGGGTCCACATCTAATGATAATCAGCAAATATTTTATGCAACTATCTGTCACCTGTGAATGTCATTTGCCATTTCTAATATCACAGGACTGTGTAACTGCTCCATACCATAAATGGTAAAGGGAAATTATTACATTAGATAATGGATTTCTTAGGTCACGACACAGTAACACAGAGATGTAGACTTGGAAAACCTTACCTGGCAACATCTCGCTCTTTCCTTCCTCCCAGATAATAAACTAGCGATATTATTAATGAATCATGCACATGTTAAATGTCATACTTGTTAATGAAGCTCTGCTTGGTTCTCAGGTTTATCTTCTTTCTCTTCCCAAGCCCAGTGCTGCCATTTAGCAGATATAAAGACACTTCTTGATTTTGATCCAAGCATCACACCACTTACATTACATCCAGATTTTGATGACTTGACAAATACAGGGATTTATCAACCTTTCTGAAATGGGACAATGATAAGCTGCTTGACCTAGCAAACTGTACCTTTAGCACTAGGGGAAGATAGCTGATGGTCTTGGGGCTACATCCACGAATGTTGTCCATATGGAGAAATACACACAGAAAACTGGCACAAACAGATAATACTAGATTTGTGGAGTAATGGTCTGTGCATAATGTTTTATAGCCTTGAGAAAGCATAGTAATAAGTTAAGCCGGAAGTCCTTGACTAATAGGTACAGTCTGTTACTGAGTTTATACTTCCCTATGAACTATGTTATTCCAGTTCTAAACAATACATTAACTTGGAAATGAAAAGGAAATGTACATTGCATGGAACAGAATAGAATCATTGGGTGGTATGAAGAAGAAAGTATCCAGATGGGCTTTTTGGAGTTTTTCCAAGGACAAACATTTATTTCCAAGGACACACATTTATATTTCTGCCTGATGAACCCAATAATTTGGTCAACCTGGTCAACATATTGGTCTTAATTTGTGACAGGTCAGATAAGTTTTTGACCAATGCTTAGGCAAAATCAGTTGAAAGAAAAGATGTAGGTAATTTTTGGCCAATCATGCACTTTAATAGGCCACAACATTGATTGGGCTGAAATATTGTCCATAGGATTTTGATCTCAGCTCAAGTCCATATCAGAATAGAGATGTCAGGTGGTTTTTGTGCGATATATATATTTATTTCTCTATGAAAAGTAAAAAGTAAGGCAATATTTCAGGCCCACATTCAGCCCTTTCTCAAGCCTGAGTGTGGGCCTGAAACATTGCCTTACTTTTTACTCTTTTTGAATATGTCTATATTGCACAGATTAAATGCCTGGCATCTCTCTTCTGATATGGACTTGATATTATTGGATATTATTGGTCTGGACAGTGTAGCCATTATTAGAGAAAGATGGTAATTAAAGGGATCCCTTTTGGTACACTTCTTTTGTTTGACTTAAATCCCAGCTGTCAGACAACTTGCCAGCTGTTGGCCGAGACTTTTGGAAGGAACATGACCTGTGTATACCAGCGCTTAAAGCAAAAACTATGTACAAGCCTAAAAAAAAGTGATGGCACTTGAATGAATGTTATATGTAGACTAAATTAATAAGCAATGAATAGGGAAGAATGAGGTCTGTAGGCCCTCAGTAACTCAGAGAGGCTCTGTTTTTCTGGTGGACATTTCTAAAGACCAGGAGAGCAGTCTAACAAATCAACGAGAAGTGTGGATTGTAGCATTGCTCTGTTTGTCCTCTCACAGCTGTAGCTGAAATAGTGAAACTGCATCGACACCAGAATTAATACTTAACACGTGCGAGTGAAGCTGATATATGTTTATGTATTGAAATTCCCATCAACTCCTGTTCAATGCTACAAAAGTTTTATTGCTGGACTTTCTATCAGTTTGTTTAATGTCTACACACGCTGGGTAGTTATTCTGTAATGAAGGGACATATTTCTAACAGCTTTTCATATTTAAATAGCACCGGAAAATACTGCTGGCAGTTACCAATGCCAATAAATAAAACTGGTAGTTTACAGAACATTTGGAAAGTATATCCTTATTATAGACAGTGCTTAGCTACGCCATCAGTGACAGATGTTCCCAGCCTTGGAGAAATGCCTATAGAGATGTAATGTGGGTTCGAATAGAACCTGGTTTCGAATCAAATCTGAGGGTTTCCCGATAAACTTTTGGAACTCCCGGATTTTACGGAACCCAGATTTTTAGAATTTTCGATTTTTCTCGAAATTCAAAAGAAGACGATTATCATAATTGACACTCACCATCCCTTAACACCTTCAAACGTAACCTTAAAACCCATCTCTTTAGGCTAGCATATAACCTGGCCTAAACATTACCCCTCTTACTACCCAATATGATCCAACCCGCCTTTCACGCTCCACTGCCAATCTATTTACAGCCTACTGATTCCCATCTCCTTATGTCTCACCCCATATGCTCTAGACTGTAAGCTCTTTGGGCAGGGTCCTCTTTCCTATTGTATCACGGTATTGCTGTAAGAAACTCCACCCTCTGTTTACTTATATTATGTTTTACCTGTGTATGTAATATGTATGACTTTATATAACATGTATTACCCTGTATGCAATGTTTGACTATGTAATTGTAAAGCGCCACAGAAGATGTTGGCGCTATATAAATCAATAATAATAATAAGTTTTGGTTCTATTTACTGGTTCCCCAGACCATTTCCCAGGTCTCTGTGTCATTTACAATAACCTACTATTACCATTTGTCCCTCAAAATGGACAGAAACTTTCTGATGTTTTTCTCCCATAGACTTCTATGGGTCCGTTTTTGAATCTTCTTCGAAAATTCAAAAACGGAACGAAACTCAACAGTTTCGAACATCTCTAATGCCTACATGAGGGTTTATGAATAGAGTCCATAGGCTGGTCGCTATTTCGAGATACCGTGCCTTTCACAAGGCCATGATCCATGATCATAATTGTATGATAGCGATCGCCTATACAGTACCATTGCGGTAGTGTACTACCTCTTAGTATTGTACAGGCTATATATGGTTGTATATAAAAGTATGACCATGCATATTTATATCTGTGGCCATACGTTAACGTTAACATGCGGTATCAGAAAGTTCATGGATTAATAAAAAAGTCCACCCTGGTCCCTTAATAAAAAAAGTATACAAATACTCCTTGCCTGTAAATACAATTTCCCCACAGACATATGGCCGGTTGAAACATTTAAAAATGGAAAAGTTCATAAACTGGGTGAAAGGGTTAATTTGCCCATTCACTTTGCAGAGTTAATTTTAACTGGTAAGAAATATGGGCAGTGTTAAAGTGATGGAAGAAATTGCCCTTTTACCAACATAATCGATTTGTTATGGCTGCGTGGTAAAAATTGGTAAATGATGCATCAGTAAAATATTATTATATTGATCATTATGAGTATTTTCTGATAGCAGTGTTATTTTATGTCAAGGCTGGAAAATACAGTAGGAAATGTTTGTTGTGGTACGTTATGAATATTTTGTACCATGGGCGGCATTTTAAGACGTGGCCGAAGATAACAGCGCTATATTTATTTTGTGACTGCGTTAAAGGAGCAGTATCACAAATCAACAGTATAGCTCCTTTATAATCATTCCTCTTTAAATAGGTTCACCATTGAGTAATGCATTGCAGAGCTGTGCTAACATCCTATTCACTTTATTATCCTCCCTCTGCAGCTCTGTACCATGTTATTTCTATAAGTGTAACAAATTTTAATCCATGCAAGCAATTAAGTTCTGATTTTATTAGTTTATTTTCTTAATAACAGATTAAATTAACTTTACATAGTGCCTGGCTTTTGTTTTGATTTCAGTGACTGTACAATCTGTCCCATGCTGCGCTAAGGTAAACCCCATGGCACAGTGGGTGCAGGTCAACACAGCAGTGAGCACAATCTCTAACAAGACATCATAGATTGTTTGCCCCATGTTGTATAGATATAGTTAGTGCACCTTCCCACTATGGCTCATGTTGTAAAATAACAGTAATAAGTGCCGTACCTAGATAAAGAGCTCTAACTCTTAAAAGGGAATAAGTGAAGCATGGAACCAACAAGGCAATTAGGAAAGTGGCTTTCCAGGTAGGAAACAATAAATGAAATAATAGTTTGGGGTAATTAAGTGCTATCTTCAGAAATGCCTGGGTAAATATGCCATCAATATATTTCATTGCCTTTATAAATTGATTTCTCTCAGCTTTTTACTGCCAATAATTATCTGATCTATTGTTGCTTAATGACCTCATTAAGAAGTTTTAATGCATTAGTCTCCCATGACGTTTATTTCCCAGACACCTCTGTGAGCCTTTTAGAAAAGCAGTTTAAATCGCACTATATTCCTCTTTTATAACAACTGGACCGATTTCCCCTATGCTCCAAGGTCTGTATTAAAGCTGTTACAGTTCCAAATGCCATATTCCTCTGTCTGTTACAGTTTTATGGATTTAATACCAATTTAACTTTAACTTAGTGTTGTCGCTGCTTTACGGTGAAAGGGCCCTTATACTCGCAGTGATTAAATCATGTGGATAGAATTATAGCAAAGGAAAGTATTTGAATGTCATGCATTACAATACACTAATGATGTTTGATACATTTACTTTCCATGCTTGGTCTGGCTCTTAGTTGGTTAAAACCCTCCTAGGATTTGAATGCCAAGACGAAATAGTTTATCATTGTCCTTCTATATATATATATTGTTCTTCCCCTGCCCTCATCCGCCTCTTTCCTGAGTGCAGATTTAACCAAGGGACGTCTCTAAAACAGACAACCACACACACATATTTACCAAAAGTTTTTCTAAAGTGCTCACCTATAATGTTTTTGTTATATTATAGGAACAGAACAGTGCAGCGCATGTTGTAATTAGACAAACCATATATCAACATGCGAGGCCAACCCGCGTCACACGAAATGGGAAAGAAACTGCCATTTTGGCCAACTATCATTTGGTGTAGGGGTGCTCGGTCCGACTTTATGGCTGTTTAGTCAGGCGTCGTTGATGATCCGAACCTGTGGATCAGCAACGATGACTGACCCAATGTCCATACATCAAACGATATTCATCCAAAATGGACATCCGTCTCCCACTTGCTCGTTGCGGATTGAACCCACAAACATACATGTGTACGAAGCTTAAGAGTCAGAAATATTTATGTTTAGTGTCCTTATCTATCGGACCAATGAGATTGCATAAAGCCTACTCAGCAAAATAAACATTCCTTAAGGGGCTCATAATCGAATCAATCTCCAGTAAGGTCTAGCCCTCAATATTTACTGACAGTGAACCAAAGTTCTTGGTGCCACTAACTGAACAGATCTTCAAAAAATAAATTTAAGAAAAGGATAAAAAGTGTCTGTTCCTGATTTGGGGGGATGTTATTGAAGATCCTGGAGCCATTGAATTGGTGGTTCAGAAAATACATGATTAAGAGCCAATCAGTTGGCTTTAGGGTCTTCGGGAACCCCCACCATATCAAAAGTTGCCTACACATCGATCGATTGCCTTTCAGCAGCCAGCAAATTAATCTAAAGAAACCAACATTTTTGTTTCCAATAATTTTGTATTGTGAGAAGCCAGATAAACATTACAAAGAAAGAACAAGACAGTAATACTGTACTACACAGTAGGGGTTATAAGACACATTGTGTCTTATAACATCTCACATTGGTTTTTAATAAATAATATAAACTGTGTCATCAAAAATGTTCAAGAGTCCAGAATGCATACTCTTTAGATAATAAATTAGTTGCAAATAGTCCCTTAAATACAAAAAGAGTGATACTCAGCCCGCACACCCACGGCCCCCACATCCTGAGAGATTCAAAGGGTTCAAGAGTCGTTTCTCACTGATGTCAGTCATAATATAGAACCAGGGGTCCACACCTCGTCATATTTGCGAATTGAACCTTTGATAAGGTGGGATAGGCGTTCATTTTCGCAGATCCACCAGATCTTTGAAATTAGTTCTGAGGGAGAAGGTTGTTTCCAGGTTGCTGCGAGAAGGCTATGAGTTGCTGCGCAGAAGCTATGTATAAGTTTGTTACTTGGTTTTTATAGGTGGGGTATATCCCTATCAAATAGAGCCATCCAGGGATCTAGAGAAACCAACATTTTATATAATTTTAACTTGTCCTTTACCTGTTAGGATTAGGTCACACTATAAAAGTAAATATGCTGTCAGCATATAAAAGAGGATGCAACTTTAGCACATTCTATATGAAGGGGGAATTTCTTCCCGATTCCAAATGGCGATCGAAAAGTATCCCTGGATGAACCAGAACTAAAGTATTAGTATTAATTGTATTAGTACCAGTAATTCTCAAGATTTTTTAGTTTTAGAAACTTATCTAGCTCACTTTTAAAGCTATTCAATGAACTTGTCATTACCACATCTGCTGGAAGACAGTTCCACAGTTTCACCGTTCTCACTGTAAAGAAACCTTTCCTAACCTGAAGATGAAACTTCTTTTCTTCCAATCTTAAAGGATGTCCACGAGTCCTCTGATATGCCCTTTTAGTAAACAATGCACCAGAGAGTTTATTATATGTCCCATTAATATATTTGTATAAGGTTATCATATCCCCACGCAAACGTCGCTTCTTCAATGTAAACAGCCCTAACTTGTCTAATCTGCCTGCATAGTCAAGCCCCTCCATTCCCTTTATAATTTTAGTTGATCTCTGAACTGCTTCCATTTCCAAGATGTCCCTTTTGTATTTGGGATTCCAAAACTGCACCGCATATTCCAAATGAGGTCTTACTAGTGCCCTGTAATTATATTTTTTCTCTCTTGAATCTATTCCCCTCTTACAAGACAGTATCTTGCTTGCTCTAGCTGTTGCTGCCTGGCATTGTTTACTACAGCTGTCTGTTATATACCAGAAACCCCAAATCTTTTTCCAGTCGAGATTCACTTAACACAGAGTTATTTATGGTGTAGGTGGCACAAGGATTATTAAATCCCAAATGCATCACTGAATCTCATCTGCCATATCTGTTGTATTCAATTAGATCAACTGGACTTGAAATGTAGTTCTTGAAGACGTTTCGCTAGTCATCCGGCTGGCTTTCTCAATTCAGAATGACTTGTACAAGAATCTGTGGCAATTATGTACCCTGGAAAATCCCAATTAGCATATCACACCCAGGTGTTAAGGGTGTGATTAGATAGTGGCTAAGAGGTGTTATACAAGTCATTCTGAATTGAGAAAGCCAGTCGGATGACTAGCGAAACATCTTCAAGAACTACATTTCAAGTCCAGTTGATCTAATTGAATACAACAGATATACCATGACCTGGATGAATGAGAACCTTCACAAGCAATCTCATCTGCCATTCTGCTGCCCATTTTGATAATCTGTCTAGGTCAGCTCGCAGCAATTGCACATCATTTGAAATTTCCAAAGCTCTGCATAGTTTAATGTCATCAGCAAACACTGAGACCTTGCTCTCAATGCCCCCTTCTAAGTCATTTATAAACAGATTAAAAAGAAGTGGCCCCAGTACTGAATCCTGAGGCACCCCACTTAGAACTTTAGCCCACATAGATGTAGCCCCACTGACCACCACTCTCTGTTTTCGATTCAATAATCATTTCTCTATCCATGTACAAATGTTCCTTCTAGGCCAAGTGGCCAACAGTCCTCAGTTTATACATTAGTATCAAAAGCATTAGCAAAATCCAAGTTTACTACATCTACTGCTATGCCAAAATTTAAATTCTTACTCACTTTTTCATAAAAAACAATCGTATTTGTCTGGCAGGATCTATTTCTCAAATCCATGCTGACTACTACTAATTAGATCAGTTCTGGAGACAAAGTCAAGGATATGATCCCGCAACAAAGTTTACAGCACCTTTCCTACCACTGATGTTAGGCTTACAGGTCTACAGTAATGAGATTGGGAACGACTACTTTTTTGAATATTGGAACTACATTGGCTTTTTTCCAGGGTATTACCTGGGTATTAAGCCAGGCAGGAGAGGAACTAATTGTTTTACACCTGTTCCCTAAAGGTATAAATTCAGAAATTCAATAGTTTAATTTCCCTTTAAAATTCGGTCCACTTCTGCTCAAAATCTTAACCTAGGAACCAATCCCCCCAGTCTATGAGCAGGAGTGATTCCTTTAACAACATAAAATTAGTTTTCCTAAAGTTAAAAGTTTCTGTTAACCCAGTGCACTTTTGTTTTTTGCAACCTATATTAAATGTCACTATATCATGATCACTATTCCCTAAGCTTCCCATTACCTTTATCTCCAAAATGAGCTCAGGGTTATTAGATATCACCAGATCCAACAACGCATTCTGTCTAGTAGGAACTTCTACCATCTGTGAAAGAAAATACTCATAAAGAAGATTTAAGAGCTTGATACCTTTTGAGGTGCTGGCAGTTCTCTTACTTTAATCTATGTCAGGGGAATTGAAATCCCCCATGCCAACTGCACATGGAGATTCCTTTCCAAATTCTCACTGGCATTTGGTAGCTTATAACATACCCCAACAATTTATTTACCCACCTTCTTGGTTCCTGTACACGGCCCCACCCATATTGTTTCTGTCTTATCGTTTATACTCCCATCTATCTCATCTTTTAAATACAATCTACTGTAAATTGTAAAGTACACCCTACTGTAAATGGTAAATTGCTCCCTACTGTAAATTCTAAATTACAATCTACTGCAAATTGTAAAGTACAACCAACTGTAAATTGTAAATTACATCATGTTGTAAATTGTAAAGTATAATCTACTGTAAATTGTAAAGTACACCCCCCACTGTTAATTATAAAGTACAACCTAATGTAAATTGTAAAGTACACCCTACAGTAAATTGTAAAATACAACCTACTGTAAATTGTAAAATACAACCTACTGTAAATTGTAAAGTACAACCTACTGTAAATTGTAAAGTACACCCTACTGTAAATTGTAAAGTACACCTACTGTAATTGTAACTACAACCTAATGTAAATTGTAAAGTACACCCTACAGTAAATTGTAAAATACAACCTACTGTAAATTGTAAAATACAACCTACTGTAAATTGTAAAGTACAACCTACTGTAAATTGTAAAGTACAACCTACTGTAAATTGTAAAGTACACCCTACTGTAAATTGTAAAATACAACCTAATGTAAATTGTAAAGTACAACCCCTACAGTAAATTGTAAAATACAACCTACTGTAAATTGTAAAGTACAATCTACTGTAATTGTAAAGTACACCCTACTGTAAATTGTAAAATACAACCTAATGTAAATTGTAAAGTACACCCTACAGTAAATTGTAAAACACAACCTACTGTAAAATTGTAAAGTACAATCTACTGTAAATTGTAAAGTACACCCTAATGTAAATTGTAAAGTACACCCTAATGTAAATTGTAAAGTACACCCTACAGTAAATTGTAAAGTACAACCTAATGTAAATTATAAAGTACAACCTACTGTAAATTGTAAAGTACAACCTACTGTAAATTGTAAAGTACACACCTACAGTTAATTGTAAAGTACAATCCACTGTAAATTTAACAGTACACTATACTGTAAATTTCAAAGTACAATCAACTGTAAATTGTAAAGTACACCCAACCGTTAATTATAAAGTACATCCTACAGTAAATTGTAAAGTACACCCAAATGTAAATTGTAAAGTACACCCTTCTATAAATTGTAAAATACAACCTAATGTATAATGTAAAGTACAACCTACTGTAAATTATAAAGTACAACCTACTATAAATTATAAAGTATAACCTACTGTAAATTGTAAAGTACAATCTACTGTAAATTGTAAAGTACACCCTACTGTTATTTATAAAGTTCAACCTACTGTAAATGATAAAGTACACCATACTGTAAACTTTAAAGTACAATCTACTGTACATTGTAAAGTACAATCTACTGTAAATTGTAAAGTACTCCCTACTTTAAATTGTAAAGTACAACCTAATGTAAATTGTAAAGTACACCCTACTGTAAATTATAAAGTACACCCGTACTGTCACTTGCAAAGTACACCCTATTATAATTTTTAAAGTACATCCTACTGTAAATTATAAAGTACAACCTACTCTAAATTGTAAATTACAATCCACTGTAAATTATAAAGTAAACCCCACTGTAAATTATAAAGTACACCCTACTGTAAATTATAAAGTACACCCTACTGTAAATTATAAAGTACACCCATTGTAAATTGTAAAGTACAACCTACTATAAATTGTAAATTACAATCCACTTTTAATTGTAAAGTACACCATATTGTAAATTGTAAAGTATAATCAACTGTAAATTATAAAGTACACCATAATGTAAATCATAAAGTAAAACCTACTGTAAATTGTAAAGTATACCCCCTATTGTTAATTATAAAGTACAACCTACTGTAAATTGTAAAGTCCCTGACAAAGCGTCCGGAAAGGGCGTGAAACGCGCGTCGGTGTTTTACTGGGCGGAAGGGCCATTAAAGTAGAGGAGCTCGCTGCTAGGAATGCCGGAGACCAAACCAGAATCTGTATCAAGGTTGTGAGTATGAAAGGATCACACCAAGCAGACTGCTTTGATAGAATCCAGGAAGCATACATTGTTAAGGTATAACGGAGGTGGGACGGGTGAAGATTAAGGGAAATTTGTTGTCATTGTTGTAACACAGCACGGAGCGCCGTAGGCGAGGCTATGGGAGCAGCGTAAGACCTGATACCAGCGTTAGTTTGGGACAGGCAAAGTGTGTCGGATACCTAGTGCTAAGGGTGACGTGGCTGCCGGGAGGCTGTGAAGTTGCTCGCAAGTAAATATAAGTCCCGATACCCCTCCGTATTAAATACCTGTACCATTTGGAACACTATCTCCTTCAGTGGCGCCATGTATAAGAGAGACTCTATCTTAGTTGTAATTTGGATGGACTATATTGGACAATATGGCACATGAGGTGGTGAGTGAGGAGCCTACAAAGTCCATCATTCTTAGTGCCCTTCGGCCCAGTCTTATGTTTGTTTATATATATGTAAAATTGTAATATCAAGGGTAATTCCCGGGTTGGGGTTTGATTCTGGGAAATATATGTGTGACATTTCTCAGAGTGAATAAAGGAACATTGGATTGATCTTTGAACCTTGTCTGACATTTATTATGACCATAATGATTGTGCCTAACATACAGGGCCTGTGTGTAGTCTCCTGGACAATCCTCCAGTTCTGTGGAGGGTGCTGGGAGACGATATAGTTTATAAAAATTGTAAAGTACAACCTGCTGTACATGATAAAGTACAACCTACTGTAAATGATAAAGTACAACTTATGGTAAACTATAAAGCACAACGTACTGTACATTGTAAAGTACAATCTACTGTAAATTGTAAAGTGCACCCTACAGTAAATTTTAAAATACAACCTAATGTAAATTATAAAGTACAACCTATTGCAAATTATAAAGTACAACCTACTGTAAATTGCAAAGTACAATCTACTGTAAATTGTAAAGTACAACCTACTGTAAATTGTAAAGTACAACCTACTGTAAATTGTAAAGTACAACCTACTGTAAATTGTAAAGTACAACCTACTGTAAATTGTAAAATATAAGCTAATATAAATTGTAAAGTTTACCCTACTATAAATTCTAAAGTACAACCTACTGTAAATTGTAAATTTCAACCTACTGTAAATTATAAAGTACAACCTACTATAAATTGTAAAGTACAATCTACTGTAAATTGTAAAGTACAATCTACTGTAAATTGTAAAGTACAGCCTATTGTACTGCAGCCTAACGTAAATTGTAAAGTTCACCCTACTATAAATTCTAATGTACAACCTACTGTTAATTCCAAAGTACACACTACTGTAAATCTGTAAATTTTAAAGTACAGACTACTGTAAATTGTAAAGTACAATCTACTGTAAACTGTAAAGTACACCCTACTTTAAATTGCAAAGTACAACCTAATGTAAATTGTCAAGTACACCCTACTGTAAACAATATTAGAAGTTTTTCGGCCTGCAGCCTTGTTGTTTTAAACGTTTACAGAACTTCTCATGACTCCTTTTAATTTATAGTATTATAACGTATTTTATAGAATTCTATTATAATGTATACTAGCAAAAGTGTGCCCGTTGGTGCACAATGGAAATTGTGTGTGCATGTTTTGCGTGGATATAGTGGATTTAGAATCTTTACACCGGTATGTTTTAAACTGTTACTCAGACAGTCACCAGCTTCCAGAGGAACCAAATGGGATAATCCTGCAGGTCTGAGAGTAGACCCAGGCAATCCTGCCACACTGTGTGGTAGAAACTAAACATGCTAGGTTAATACAGAAGGTACCTTACAGCATCATATTCATAAAGCCAAAATTGATCCTGGAACTTTAATTATCTAGGCATACTAAACTGCCGTGTAGTTCCAGCTACCTAGTTACAGGTGGTGCTCAGGACCAAGATAAATTACTTATAAAACGGTAACAGGTTAGAGACCAAACCAGTGTCCATTCATACACTCATAATGAAAATATTACTCAAATAATATTGTCCAAAGGTGGCCATTGGGGTGTCTTTATGTCCAAATGTGCTGGGAGCTCTTAATATACTGTGTGTATCTGCTTTAGATATTAATAAGGATTTTCTTCTATAATTTTAATATGGTTATAAATACCTTTTATCCACATGTAAAATTTTTTGCAGCATACATTTATTTTGGCTGACAAGAATGTATATAATAATCAGTATTATATTCACTAATTTTACCCATCTTTTTACACCTTCGAGTCCCTTTACAAAATGTATGAGCCAACACTATGCATTCCCAATATTCACAAGTAACAATTAAAAGAGAACTCTTCATTTAGACCTTTTGGGTTTCTTGATCCCAGGCGTACTATCCAATACATTTCACGTTGCAGCAAAGTTTTTACCAGATCTCCACCTCTCACCCCTAATTTTAATCTTTCAACTCCAAAAAAACTCCCTTGTCACCTCCATGTTTTTCCCAAATATGCTTCGCTACATTGTTGCAAAAATCTTTGTTGGCTATAACCCTTATTGCCAACTTCCTTTTGGTTTGGCCCACATACAGTTTCTGGCAATTACATCTTATACAACCTGATTGGTCTGGCAATTAATGTGACTTCTTATATATGATTTAACTTTATTTTTGTTCAAATTGACTAATTACCTGAACATATCTGCACACTGAACAATGTCCACATTTTTTCATACCCATGACCGTTTTTTCCCCAGCCAAGTTTGTATTTCTTTATTTTGTGGTGTATAATGACTCTTGACCAATATATCTTTTAGACTGGTAGCCCTCCTACCCACCATGCTCACTCTCTCGTCTAGGACTTTATCCAGGATGGGATCATTTTTTAACAAGAACCACCACCTATTTAACACTTTTCTGGTTCCCTCCCATTCCTGATTGAATGTTGATATAAACCTAACCACCTCTCGGTCGTTATTTTCCTTAGTCCTGTTAGCATGTATGAGCTCATGGCGGGGAGTGTTCTTAGCCCTTTTCCATGCCCTCTGTATATCCTTCCTGGCATATCCCCTATTTTTAAAGCGTGTTCCGAACTCCCTGGCTTCTGATATAAAATCTTCATACTTGGAAAAATTTCTACGCAACCTTAAAAATTGCCCTGTAGGAATACCTTTCAGCAGTGAGTTCACTGCTGTTTTCTTTCGAAAAGTACAGGTTTGTAACAGCCCCTGGTTAATAAAGATGGATAGATCTAGAAATTCAATTTTCTGTTTATTATAATGCCATGTAAGGTTAATATTACGATCATTCTTATTTAGATCCTCCAGAAATTGTTTGAGTGTTTTTTCTGAACCTAACCAGATCATGAACACGTCATTGACTTATCTTATCCACATCTGTACCTCTCCATCTTCCAAATTGTTTATACTGGGGTATACCACCTGCCGCTCCCACATTCCCAGGTGTAACCCGGCATACGTGGGAGCGCAGGTGGTACTGAAAACAATTGCAGTACCTCGTAACTGCCTGGCTGGGGGGAAGTGAGAAAGCCTGTTGTATGGATCCAGTTCACAACTATGAGAAATGCAAAAGTTTGCTAATGGTAATTGAAGTAAAAGAAATTTAGAAAGGTTAGACGTTAGGACCTTCCAGTCTGGGGTTACCTTGACGTGGTTGGAAGGCTTTTCATTCATGTGATCACTGTAATGTATACTAAAACCCCTTTGTTTATAAAGTATGCCAGTGTGCAGATAATATGATATTGTATGGGGCCTAGGAATGTGCATTGATTATCTTTTCTATATTTGTATAAAGATTTCCCATTCCCAGTTTACCTAAAGAAAGGGATTTATCCTTTATATACTCTTTTATACAGACCTAATTGAAAAAAAATTGATTCAGAGTAATTTTTAATAACTGATAACTGCTTTTTATTTCAGTATTACAGTAAATCCTTGGTACACCTGCCTGGCTTTACCACTAAGCAAAAGGCTAAGGACTTGCAAGCGAGCACCTTCATCCCAACCATTAATAGTGACTGCCAATTCAAATTGTTCTAGCCAATCAGTCCATCCCCATCAAATGGATAGTTACCCCATCAAATGGATCAGGTTTAAAAATAGTAGCTCTACCAGGCCCAATTGCCAAACCTGAGTCTAATTGGGGAATTTCATCTGCAGGTACCAGGACAGGAGGATTTAAATCAATACTATCAGTAGCAGCCTCCATAGCTTAATACAGAGAACAAATATACAAAGAAAACATGGAGAATAAATGGTATTACCAGAACCGCTGCCACCAATTTGTACCAGATCACTGCTTTATGGAAGGATTATGGGTAGCATGGCACACAGTGGGTTACTCTGGTGGTCTGGAACAAAGACAGGGCACATAAAGAGGTTCCCCACATAACATATGCAGTAATCAGGGGTGTCCCTGTCAATGGTGCACCACTTTGAATATTGACCAGGTCTGTATATTGTGTGTCCTTGTAAGTTAGTGTACACTTATTTGTTGCCTCAGAGTTTGTATCCAATAAGGTAAATTGTCTGTCCAATAATCTGTCCTCTCAACAGGTGGTAACAGGGTCTTATACACAGGATCTTATACACAGGATCTGGTGTTGCAGTGAGTCATTATCACGCCAAAGCACACACCACAATTTACTTTCACTTATCTCTCCTCCTAGCCATAGAAAGCAGGGATGTCTTGTCACTGACACCACCTGCAGGCTGGAGGTGGTATATAAGGAGCTTTGGTGTATATGTTCATTACAATACACATCATATCCTGTGTAGCAGACAGAAATATTTTTTGGATTACACTTCCTTTCACATGGAGCAGACACAGGGGTGTAGTTTAAGCTGCCATTTGACCATTCCATTTTTAAATTGGGATCTCAGCTCTGTAAGTAAGTTTATGTATTTTGTGTATTTTGTATATTTTGTGTTGTACCTAATATAAGTCAGTGCTACATTTTATATACATTTACTGATGGTCATTTAAATGGTAACAGTGAGATAGTACACACATACATATACACCTTTCCTATATGTAATATCATATACCCCCCACCACATTGGTAGCTCCTAAAAACTCAATGCAATCTCCTATGGAGATATAAATATATTTATATAATATATAAGGGGTTATAATTATTAATGTATAGGGATACATAATCCAAAATGATAGATTGAAATGAAATAAATGGAAGAATGTTTATCCTTTCTTATTTTTCGTTGGATTTTATTTATTATGTAGTTTTTTTATGCTTGAACATTTGTAACTTTTTTTTAAAAACAAAAAAATGTTTTTTAGTGTCCCTGTCGTATTACATTGCCCTGGGCTCTCTTATTTCTATCCCCAGCTGATGACAAAGAGAGCTCCCTGCATCACTGAACATCTAATACCTTTTCACCGTGGTGCCTCTAGGTTTCCATATAGTGGGAACTTTTCATGCCCTTTTCAGATCTACTAACACATAACAGTTTACTATGTCTAATTACCACATATATGGAAGTAGCGGTCCACACTAGTGTAAATTATCAGAAGATCCCAAGAGAGACAAATTTATTGAGACTCTGAGACACCAAACCGCCTCCACAGAAAATTCAACCATCACTTTCTAATTTCCATTAATTCTCCATAAAGTCTCCTGAAAATCCCTCTGCAGCCTGAATCACAGATGTAAATGTTTCATTTTCCATATGTTAAATAAATTCATATATTTGATTCAGAGATGAACACACAATGTTATTAAAGCAATTTTTTCCCAGTCGCTGAAGCCTCTTGTTCGATTATGGCAATAAAGCTTTGGTCCTTCAGGGATCCAGCTTCATCTGCATGTTCCGTTTAATCAATGTAGCGTCAATGTAAAAAAACCCTCTCTCCTTCCTAATGCATCCTGTCCTAAATTCACTGTCTTTCTACCATCTAATTTTTCCTTTCAATCAATGTTGAGAAATGACAAAGTAACCTTCACTGTTCAAACTGAAACCTTGGTATAGGAAGCGAATGGGGACTGGAGTCACATGGAGATCAATAAGGCCCCTTTTGTTTTTGAGTTTGTGTGTGTAGGTAGATGTATTCTAGTTTCCACTTGCACATTTCTAGAAATACTTATAGCTATGTGCTCGTTAGATATTTTGTCGGACAAAGAACGAAAATCTAATTTGTGGAGGATTGCCTCGTCATTGTTAAGTGATTTATTCTGCAGAATTGCTTACCAGGGCACTTTGTAGGGGGGCACTACCAGGGGAATAGGAGGAGCAACCGCAGGGGGGCATCTTTTTATTTTTCCTATGAGAGATATAGCCTTCTCCCAGAAAAACACAGTGGAGTATGGATAGGGGCCCCATCATAATTTTACAGGGGGCCCAGTGATTCCTAGTTACACCACTGGCTCCTAGTCAATCCCCCTTACTTCCCCATAGAACAGAGCAGGCTGTTGGACTGGTCTTCAATGATCGGTACAATCTAAAGTGTCTATATAGCCTATGGACCAAGGGCCATTGTAATTAAAGGGCAAGTACACTTCCTAAATGAAGATATAGGTAAATTATCCACAAACCTACAATAGCTATAAATCTGAGAGATGTAACACTAACCTGAAATGCTGCCTGATGTTGTATTGCCTCCCTTTCTGCTTCCTGGTCTTTCCAGTTAGCAACTGTCGGTCATGGATGTAACAGATGATATCACAGCCAATGACATTTTAAAGGGGAGAGCATAATTTTATTGGATATCAGATGAGCAGCTGTCAGCTGTATTGTAGTTTTGGGGGGTGATTTACCTATATATACATTGTACATATCTCCTATACATATACATCTTCCTATTGAACATTAGGGTATTTAGACAATTTCTAAACACTGTCAACAGATCTATTTGTTATATTTTCATCTTACTAAAGTCTTGAAAATTCTGGTATGTTAATCAGCCAAACACTTCAAAGTTAAACAGCAATGAATTACACATACGTAAGTATCTACCTGGAAGGAATCAAAGAAAGAGAAGCCTCACAAGGGAAATGGATTGTCTATATGGGCAATAGAAGCAGTAAGCTTTTCATTGCTTGGCCAATGTGAACCAATGAACAGAACCCTGCAGGGATAATAATTTAAAGAAATCTCATTCATTCTACCATCCCTGTCTGCTTTAAAGCCGAAAAACGTACAATTATCTTTCCTAGTTTTCTAGATGTAAGAAAATCACCCATGAGTCTGCTGGAAGCCTGGCACACTGCTGTGCCCCAGCCCAGTGCAGTAAAGCACAAGCCCAAAATGGTCTTAAAGGACATGGAAAATACTATCAGGGTTATTCAATAAAAGTTCCTATAGTTTAAAATGGTGCTAATTTTGCCCCAGCCAAACAGATGTTAGCATTCAAATGTTAAATAAGATCTGATTGGTTGGGGCAAAATTAGCACCATTTTAAACGATAAGAACTTTTATTGAATCTCCCTGTATATGTTCTAAAATTTTTTTATTGACAGATGGATTTGCCCTTTTGAAACTTATAGACACACAGAGGACTCTCTTAAACTAGTATTTAAAAAAGGCTATAGTGCTGGAAGGAATTATAGAATTAATGGCAGTGTTAGAATATTTCTCTTTTAATCTCTGGAGAGATTGTATTGAGTTGTATTGCTGCTGAACAGATCTATTAACACAATAATAAACATCGCTATTTGCCTTAATGTCATAAATCCTTTGCATTAGTCAGTCTTACACCGCCATGCTGGCCATGCACACCCACATTGCCAGCATCCTATATCCAAATGCAGTCTACTACTTTGTCTATACCAGCGATTTTATTATCACCATTCATTGTTCTCCTTTACCCTTCAGACATGAATGTTTCCCTGCGCCGTGTTAGAGAATCTAGGGATTACATTATAACTATCAGTGAGAACTATTGGACTTTAAAAAAAAAAAAAAACATGATGAAGGGGATGACAGAAAATGTAGCAAAAGTTTCAATTACATTTCATTTATAAACATTCAAATATAATTTCCAAGGAATGCCAGTTCCTCCTGCACAAAGAATCACTTTTGCATCTCCTTGGACAAAAGACGAGCAGATAGAAATGGAAGTATTACTGGCCATACTCTGTCCCAGTATAAAGTTCAGTTATCACTATTCTCACAGAATCTAATTGACATTGGCTCGGTTGGTACATCTACGATGACAGATATCGTCAGAAAATGGCCATCCACAAAGAAATGAAGTGGGGCTTAAAAGATGGTTGTCCATGATGTCTAGCAGGACTCAGACATTGGCATCATCTGGGAGATACACGGCTGCAGCTACGGCAACGAAGGGCAATGTGTGCTGGTCATTTAACAAAAGGGAGCTGTAAATGGCCAAATACGTGTCACTGTCGGCACAATTGTCTTACTGCGGAGCACAACACACAGCCTTTCAGTGCCCAAGACGGGGTATTTCAGGTAACCAAAAACAGGGAGGCAGTCAACCAATTAGTCACACCGGTGAAAAATATCAGAAATGCTCCCATTTTTAAGGGTCTACCCAAAGCGTCAGAACGCTTTGATAATTGAAGCAGGTTTTAAACAGGGTTTTTGGATACCCTTTGATCCTAAAGTAGGCAGTTTTTTAAATGTTACTAACTTAAAGTCTGTTTTAGAGCACCCTTCGGTAGTAGCGGATAAGATCAATAAGTAGAGTAGTGGGGCCTTTTCAAACTCCTCCCTTTACTAACCTCAGAATTTCTCCCTTGGGTTTGGTTCCTAAAAAAAAGAGACTTGAATGAATTCAGGGTCATACACCATCTTTCATTCCCGCCAGATGAGTCGGTGAAGGATTTTATTGATGAGGATATGTGTAAGGTAACATACACCTCGTTTGATAAGGCTTTGTCAATTTTAAAAGACTGTGGCCAATTTGCCCTGATGTCAAAGTGCGATATTAAATCCGCTTTTAGACTCCTGCCCATCCATCCCGAGTGTTGGCGCATTTTGGGCTTTAAATTTGAAGGGCTCTACTTCTATGATAAATGCCTACCAATGGGCTGCAGCCTTTCGTGTTTTTATTTTGAAGTTTTCTCAACTGTCATAGAATGGGTGGTAGGGAAAGTAGCTAATTCAAGATCTCTATTACATTATTTAAAAGATTTTTTATTTATAGGCCCACAGCATTCTAATATTTGTTTAAACTGTTTAAATCATTTCTTTACATATCTGAAAAATTTGGCATTCCATAGCAGACGAGAAGACCGTTGGACCTTGCACGGAGCTAGTTTCTTGGCATTACAATAAATTTCAGCTCTATGGGCCCTATTTATAAAAGATCGGTATTGTTATCGTAACCAATAACCAATATAATCAATCCTTATGGTAAAATAACGGCCGTTATTTACCGATAACGACCGGTATTTACCGATAACAACCGGTATTTAACGATATTGTTAAATACCGGTCGTTATCGGTAAATACCGGTCGTTATCGGTAAATACCGGTCCTTATCGGTAAAAACCCGGTCGTTATTTTACGATAACGATCGGTATTTTACGACAACGATACAGATCTTTTATAAATAGGGCCCTATGTCTTTTAGTCTGCCATCGGAAAAGCTATCAAAGCTTAAGGAGCTAATTGATAAAGCTATATCAGCTAACAAACTAACATTGCGGAAAATTCAATGTTGGGACACTCAAACTTTATGTAAGGATTTACCGATGGGCTGGGCGTTTAATCGCCGGCTTATTGAGAGTACAATAGGGGTTAAAAATCCCAATTGGTACATTATGCTAGGCCGTGAGGCTATGCTTGTTCTAAGAATTTGGAAAATTTTCCTAGAAAACTTTAACGGCAACGCCGGTTGTCAGGATGACTTGTGTTGACAGTGCCAGTTCAACAATTGTTTACAGATGCGGCTGCATCTGTTGGTTGTGGTGGTTACATGCTCAGCGATTGGTTTTCGGTCAAATGGGCACAGTCATTGTCCAAATCACCTGAAATGATGGAAATTATCCCCATTTTCTTTTCACTTTGGGGGCAAAGAGCTGTGTAACAAAAGATTAATGATAAACTGCGATAATATGGGAGTAGTTTATGTTATTAAAGGGCAATTATAGTGAGAAAATTGTTTTTTTTTAATTTCTTCTAATGTATCCTATAAGTCATCCCATCCACCAGGGTACCTTTAGTTTCTTTAAATTCTTCATAGTCCCCGAGATATAAGCCTTTGAATATGCTGTGATTTGTAGGAGCTGCTATACCTCATCTGTCACTCAAAGGCACACACCCACACAATCCAAAGCTCCCCTGCAGTACTGTCACACACTCTCTCACCCACACTATATGTACCATGTGCAACATATAGTCAAATGCTGTAGTGCTAAACACAATCAATAAACCATTAACCCAGCAATATGAGCATAACACACTATAAAACAGCCCCTCCCCCCAAAAAAAATCTTATATACATACAAAACCAGTGACTCAAATGGAACACTAATACAGTATATATAATACAGTAATAAAGACTATATACCAAACAAGACACACAGTGCAATCTATGAAATATATAGACTAAAGCAACTGAAATGTAACAGGACAACAAGCAGTGTCACTGTTTGTGAAGGTCTCACTACAAGCTGCTGTTACACTGACTCTCTCTTCAGTGATTATGATCTCAGCTAAGCAGGGGGAGAGATATGAACTTTAGGTAAAAATAAATAACAATTAGCAAAGTTAGAGAACAGGCAGAGTTTAGTAACTTACTTGTAAAGAATCTCAGCACCACTTGTCCTCCTCTCTCCCCCTCTGCCCCTCCCTTCAGCATATTGCTACTTTATCCCACACTTTGACTGCTTGCAGTCTAGCTCTGGAAGGGAGGGGTCAACAGGATGTCAGCTCTTTATTTAAAGTCCTTTCAACTGACAATGCTCGGACTCTGTATACAGCCCGTCACTGCTTGAGGGGGAGTAGACAGAGAGGGGAGGGGGACTACACAGCTTGGTACAAACTTCTGCCAGTGTGAAGAAACGAAGCCACACAGAAACATGAAAGTAAGGCAGCTTATACTAAGTGATCTATACATTGTATACAGGCAAAGTTTTTTTTTCACTATAGTTGCCCTTTAACTCATTGTCTTCCAAGTCTCCTGCTGTAATGAGAGTAGTTAGACAGATTGTATATAACAAAGAAAACAAGTGATAGAGCGTGCCGGGCACAGAAGAAGACCGGACTCTGAGGATCTTAATTTGATACAAACAATGCTACAGAGTGAAATGTTCAAGAGCGAGCTAGAGAGTTCCAGATATTAAATTAAATTTATATATAGACATTTGAAACATAGTAAAAATGGGAACTGAAGTAGCCGGTCTTTGAAAATTATCAAGACTTACACGCAACGCCGGGGTGGGCCGGGTGGATACTCCCCCGGACCCAGACGCTCCAGTGTATGGATACTCAGGAGAACGGTAACATTAATAACAAAGTGCAAAATTGCTTAAGACAGGTCTCACCAGTCGTGGCTTCTGGTCCGGGTGCTGTCCTGCCCCAGACCCCTCGCAAGGTCCAAACAGCCAAAGTACAAACAGGAAAGAGCGGGCTACAGCAGTCCTATGAATCGGTCTCGCACGGAGGTAGTGAATAAAATACTACTTTATTTAACACATATAGTTATACAAATGAATACATGTCTAACGCGTTTCGTGCCAGGTAATGGCACTTCGTCAGAGACACAAATACAATGACTACATCACAGCTTAAATAGAAGGATACAATTAAGGCACTTAATGATCAGGATCCCGCCTCTTCAAAGGGGAAGAGGTATGGATAACTATAAACGTAAATAAAAAGGAAACAGAAATAGAGAAAATATAAACGAAAAATATATACATGAACCAAATATAAATGTATCTATAAAGCTATGTACATGTCACCCGATTAAAACCATAAGTAGAAACATTCGTATAGATATGTGTATGAACCTGAGATAATATTAAAGTATAAATTGATAAATACAAAAATAAGTAAATATAAGTATCATTAAATATCTAAAATGGTAATAAAGAGTAAATGTAGGTTCTGTTATAACATGTATTATGAAAGAAAGAAATAAAGAAATAACAAAAAAAGGAAAGAGAAAGGTATTAGAGGTCAGTAAAACCAGTGATATCAAAAATAGAATTTAGACCCTTAGGGGTTCGAGTATCTAGTAGAAAGATCCATTTGGCTTCTTGTTTAAGTAAGATCGCTGTGCGATCACCTCCTCGAACGGGGACGGTGATGCGTTGAATACCTTGAATGCGAAATAGAGTCGTATCTGCTCCATTGCATAGACAGATTGTGTTGAAATCGCTGCAGCATAATATTTGGATTAAGGCATGGCATATTCCTGGTCAGTATAATAACATAGCGGATGCCTTATCACGCCAGCAGATCGCCCGATTTCAGGAGCTGACTGGGGAAACAGTACAGTCGGTGACAAGTCATCCCAGAGGATCTTTGGAAGGTAATTCTCCCATGCTAGAGGCTCTTTTAAGAAGATTGATCTCAGCTCGTTCATGGCAATATTATGATTCAGTATGGAAAAAATGGTTATCATTTAAGAGACTTCATTCGCTTAAGCGATGTGTTTATTATTGTTACTAATTTCTCTTTTTGAAGCCGGCTTGGCAGCAGCAACTATAAAATAGCATTTTGCAGGCATTTCTTTCTTTTATAAAATATATTTTGGTCAACAATTTGATAATTTCGTTATCAGACAATTGTTAAAAGGGATTTCTCCATCGAGACCTTCGGTGGACCCACGCAGACCTATCTCATTTCACACTTTTCAGGCTATTATCCTTAGAATCAGTTTGTGGGTTTCCTTACGAGATATCACTATTCCGTGTTGAGGATTGGTAAACTAATATTCCCTTCAAAATCATCGCCAGGTGGCCTTCAACTTTCCGACGTTCAGGTGTATAAACATTAGCTTAGGGTGACAATCACTAAGTCAAAAACAGATTTGGGCAGAGGTCGCATTCAATGGCTAGGAAAATCTGATCATTTTAACTTATGCCCAGTATCTGCTTTACTTAGAGTTTATGAAAGGAAGGCCCTTGAATCCAGGCCCTCTTCTTATTCACTCAGATGGCATGTTTGTCATTTTTTCAGTTCAGAAGTGTTTTGGGTTCTTTTGTTAAACACAATCAGCTAGATTCTTCTCAGTAGTCCTCACATTATATCAGAATAGGTGCGGCTACACAGGCCGCTTTGTTGCAATTTTCCTCCACAAAGATAAAGAGGCTAGGTCGTTGGGGTTCTGATAGATATAAATCCTATGTTCGGGTGTCCTACTGTAGTGTTTTACAATGTCAATTTCTTTTCAGACCAGAGACAGCTGAAAACATGGATTTTAGGACATTCCTTCATCTTCTGGGCAAAAAGAAGAGCAGAAAAAAGAAAATTCGGGCTCAATTTATCATTTTCCTTGTCGTTCGTTAAGATTTATTGGATGGGTCTGCGCGGAGCTACATGGGACGATCTATTCCGTATGCTTCAAACCTATGGGGTATTCTGGACATCAGTCTTCCACCTTGGGGGCAATGATATAGGAAATATGAAATCTGTAGAATTAATGAGGAGGACAAAATTCATCTGTCGGATATAGGTCTTGATATTTTCTGCATAGGTTTGCAGAATTAAGCATGCTATTTTTCAGTGGAGGCTTACCATGGACAATTGCTAAGGCAATGCCCATGGTTTGGAGGGTGCAGAATTTGGCTGTAGACTTTATGGTTATAGCCATATTGGTTGGTTAGATTTACCATATACTGTGGTAAGTTTTAAAACAGCAGTGTTTTATATTTAAATGAAATCTGTTTTTTATGGCAAATTTTAATTAATTAATAAAATATTAAAGCTGTGGCCAGATTACTCCAACCTTTAAATCATTGTGGATTTTCACTTATTGTGTCTGTTTTATTAATTGTGCGGCTTAACATTCCCATGCAATATCTTAAGATTCGGCATGTGCTAAAAACCACAATGGTCAGCAAAATTTCCTCTAATTTAAAATAGTCTGTGTGCGCTACATAACGCTGCAACAGATTATTGTGCGTGCGCCCAAGTGCACTTCTTAGAGTGAACACTGTTTTTTTTCCCACAGTGTGGTCACTGACATCAAACTCACATGACTTTTATAAACACAGAGACATCTTGTGGGCAAGTTTGGGTAGTACATTTACTTTCTGGTTGTTTGATTTTTACAACCTCTCGTTCTTATTTAAATAAGGACACTAAGGGCTAGGCCACACTGAAACGCAAACGCAAACGCAATCGCATGCGATTTCATGTGCGATTTTTTTGCGTTTGCGCTTGCGATTTCTTCAATAAGTATAGGAAATCGCATGCAATTGCGATTAAAAATGCAGAACGCAAAACGCAAACGCATCGAAAAACGCGCTTTTTTTGCGTTGCCGCGTTTTCAATAATTTTGAAAAATCGCAAGCGCAATCGCAAACGCAAGCGCAAACAAAACGCAGCAGTGTGGCCTAGCCCTAATTGTATTTGAAAAGGTTTCCTGAAATAGGTTCTTCTCTACAGAAGGGATTTCCAAACTTTGTGCCTCCAAATGTTTTGAAAACTACAATTCCCAACATATCCATAAACATCTAAACAGTTCCAGATGTGGTGCCACTAACTAGAGCCGCCGGGGGGACCATAAAAAAAAAAACTTTAGGCAAGAGAAGTGAAAAGGCTGTATCAAATCTGTATCAAATTGGAGAAACCAACTCTGAACAGGGGTTCATCACACCAATCATCTACTTACAATGTGGTTTTACCCCAGCAATTTAACAATTTACACGTGTAACTTTAACAGCTGAGTTTTACTGCACATCATGACAGGTAACTTGGCAAAGTTACATTTACCTTTATGTATATATGCTGGGGAAAGTCCCTTCAACATTGTTAAAATGAGCAAGTCACTTCATAACTGGTAAAAAGTCCAGTTAAATTGGCGTAATATTACTTGATATACTGTACTTACTTGATAGATTTAAAGACACCTTAAGAAGATTTACAATTAAATCCTTAAAGGAAAATCATACCTCAGTCTCTGTACCTCAGTCACTGAGGTAGAGAACAGGCCACAGCAAGGAGGGAAACTTCACATAAAAGTTTTAACTGATCAGTATAGTACCCAGGGGTGAGGACTTAGGGCTTGGCTACACTTTACACGCTATGCAATCTCCCGTGTGCGATTTTCATCTGATTACGCTTGCGTTACCGTGATTTCTATAATTTAAAAATCACAAACGCGTTAGTGTGGCCAAGCCCTTAGCAGTTTAGGTCACCACCCTGGGAATTATACTTACCAGTAATTCTGAAGTTACCAATATCAGGAACATTAACAGAAATCTAGCAGTCTAGCTCTAATCAACATTTTGATAAATGGTAACCATTTTTTGTTAACTCATATACATGGTGTGCCCTTAGTGCCAGAGATGTATTATGTAACTATAGGAGAAAAGCACTTTCTAAATGTTAAGTTGTTGATTATATCCAACACCGAATGATTGTGGTTCTCCGTACATAAGCCCAAAATTAAGAAAGTGACATTAATCAAGTTTAAACTGCCCGCCTGAGTCCAGCCATTCAGAACTAGTTCCAGAAGAAAAAAAAAAAAAAGGTGGGTTGGGGGTGTTCCTCCAAATGGATAGTTGGATCATCATCATCCCCCTTGCTGCACATTTTGACATATTGGGCCTCACTTACCCAGAGCTGTAGCATTCTTTTCTGGGGTTAAAGTCATGCTAACCAATTCAATATCAGTTAGCATTGCTGTAATTTTATAATTGGGCTGGCTTCACAGGTATAGTAAAATAGTCCCGCACAGCGTGATTTTACCCACAGTAGCAAAACAGATATTGATTTGAAAAAGGGAGATTTACCCGGAGCGAATGCATCTCTGGGTAAATTTCCCATAATCTGTGTAGTTGAAGAAACACTATTTACATTTGCCGATTAGAAACATGAATTACGACAGTTCTATTTTCTTTTAAGGATCTGAAAACAGCACAATTAAGAGTTTAAAAATTTACTTTCCAAAGTGCAGTTTAATATTTGACCAAAGGAAACAAATTACAGATTTATTAGAGACAGTATTCTTGGAAACAGAGTTTAATGTTATAGGATTAACAAGAATAAAAGGCACGTAACATTATTTGGTGTCAACAAGGGTAAGAGTAAAACCCTTTATTCCACCCACGTCCAGAGAGATTTGCTCTGCAGGTCTCTGAAAGCAGAAGGGTTAAATGGTGCAGAGACATACCTATAACCTGTCAGCTCAAGGGTCACTTACAGAATTTTTAACATATTTTGATACAGAGGTTAATGCAAAGATGGTACCTGAGTAACAAAGCATAATTCCTTTAAAATGATTCATTTAAATCTTAAAAGGCAGCAACAGTTTTATTGGATCACATTAAGGCAAGGAGGTTGGTAATAAAACGTCAATGTTAAGAAAGCAAATCAGTTACAAGAATAAATGCAAGTGAATAGAAACATGGGCTATACATTCTAGATCAGAAATAGGAACCGAGCAAGAACCTGTCCTGAGATACTTTGTCAATGGCCATTCAAGTAGGGTATTTGTTATCAATTTTCTGCACCTTAAACAGGAATATTTTGTAAAAAATAAGGCAAGTAAACCCAACATCATGTTTTTTTCCCACATGGTTCTTTTCCTGAAGGTACCTGATACAGAGTGCATTTTTTTACAATTCTTCTGAGTGCAGCCACAAGTGAACAGTGCACCACACTATAAAGCTGGCAACATGTGCAATAGCTGTAAGACTGTGCAGTCGATTAAACACCATCCTGTTCCATCATCTTGGGAAGACTTTAGCTTCCCAAGATAATGCAGCCATGGTCCAATCACCTTCTGATCCAGACTGTCCAATATCGCCCGACAGCCATGCACAGGTTAGTAATAGAGTTATGTGTCAGATACATTTGCAACCCATCTATCTGCAGAATTCATTAATCAGCGCTTTGGCTAGAAAGTCAGCAGAGAATATCTCATTTCGAGCATTTAGTTGCCCATTAAAGAGATTTAGAATTCTTTAGAAAATGTGAGTAATTTAATCCTGTGTGAGCTCAGATCTCCATGCAGTGCACTTTTACTGCATTTACTTGGTTTAGATAAAATCCACAGATCAGATGGGAAAAAATTCATAAAAAAAAAATATATATATAAAAATTTTAAAATGTTTCCGCAGAAACAAATTTGGAGCAAAACATTTGTCCAAAGTTGATTGTATAATGTTCTAGTATTTCATTGGGTTTTAGATATTAGTAGATAATAAAAAATAATTTTTTTTTTCCACAGCACTTAATATAAGCTGCCTTATAGGGTATCTCCACCCCCCCCCCCCCAAACTAAAATTTTCTGTAGTTTAGGGTGCACCAGCCCACCCCCTACCACCATGTGAGTTTTTGAAATCAAGCCCCAGAAATAGACCTACCATCGTTCGTTCCCTATGCTCTCTGCTGCCAGAAGTTGCAAACGGGCTGGACAAGCAGCTGAGTATCGGATTGAGATGCGACTGCCAGCTATGCAGAGAGCCGAAGGAACGGAAGTCAATTTCTGGAGCTTGTTTTAAAAAAGTAACATGACGGTTGAGGGTGGGCTTGGTGTACATTACACTACAGCAAAGCGTTATAAAGGTAGTACTTGAGGGAATCTGCAAGATTCTGTGTCATCTTTGACAGATAGGGGTACACAAAGTCATGATCGTTGTCCCTATTTATAGTATAGGGAGAACGTTTGTGACTGCCATACTCCCTACGACTCCCTATAATTTAGTACATGGGGCCGACTGTGGTAAATTGTTGTTTTGGCTGTACACACATTAGCGATATAGGGCCAATCCTGTTGGTACCAACTGGGTCAGCCCTATATTGCTACTGTGTGTACCCAACTTTAGGCTTCGTTTACGCTAAGAAATGGAAGAGCCTTTTTTCCTGTCTTTTTGTTTGTTATTATTCTTATAAAGATAAACACATCAGCAGTTAGGGATAGGCCACACTGCCAAGTTTCTCACATGGTAACGAACGTGCTTGCTATCCGTTAGTGCGTGCATATCACTATGGGTGGCCACATTGCACGCACTGTGATCCATTTTCGGAGCCAATCACCATTTTTTGTGGATTTTATGTGCTCCAATTGCATGAGCCTAAGATGTGCACCAGTGCATTTAATAAAAGCATTTAACAAACAAAAGTCTGTTTTACATTCCTAGTGAAAATGAGCCCTTCAGAGTGCACCCAAGGGGGGAAAAAACTAAATCTACTTAAAACAGGAACCCTCAAACAGGTCCTCAAGAAGTTGTTTGATTTTCTCTCCGTTCACGCTTCCGGCTCGCATTGCAAATGCAATGCTACCGGGCAGTTTCCAATATGTGCTCTGTGCTCCTGTCTGTTATTGGTTCACATTCATTCACAAATTTTCCTGCTGATCTCATGTGTACCAATAACAAAGAAATGACCCGGAATGCAGCGCACATGGGAGTATCACTCACAGCAGCGCATTGCAAAAAACCTGCACATGCTGCTTGTGTATGAAAGTGCGACCTAGCCTTAAGTAAAAACATATTAAGCATTGTAGCTTCTGCAGCAGTATCTGTACCCCCTCATTAAGAAAAAAAGAATGGAAGATGAAGTAACGTCATAAAACAACTGTCCAGTGTTCCTTCTTACTATTTATGTAAGAGTAGCTCTGTATTCATAGTCATTGGGGCACCAATATCTTCTCAAATATAACGGATTACTGACCGATTACAACTTTTAGTGGAGCATAACTACAAAGAGTGCTTTAGACCAAGCATATTGTTTTTAAACCAGAATTACAAATGCTTCAAAAGGCAATTAAAGGGCTTTCGTAGTTCACTTTATCGAGAACTATTTTTACGCGCCTGCTGACACTAAAGCAGCCCTTGAGGGCTAGGCCACACTAGTCCCCTTTTAAGCAATTGTGATCGTGATTTTGATCTGATCGCACTTTTAAAAGTGGACACTAGTGGCCAATTGATGTGGCCACACCAGTGCTATGTTGTGTGTTGTTGCACGTGCAATCTGCTGATCAGTGTGCATGCTTTCTGCATTTTTTGTGCAATCGCATGTTATCCGATTAAGCTACATTGCACGATCACAGCAAACTCTCATGCTTGCGTGCCTGTAGCCCAAGTGTGAATATATTATCCAGGAGGCCTCTCCCATATAATGAGCTATTAATGCTGCTGATATTCCTGGACCTGCAGTGCCTTTGATGCATGGAGAAAGTTTCCATATCATAGCAAAAGCCAGGAAATAGGTTAGTTTGTGGGCCAGGCTGCCAACCCAATAAAGACCTGCTTCACTCAAGCAGCTAGATCAGAAAATAAAGTTGCCTAATTTTACTGCATGAGAGAAGATATGATGTATGACCAAGTTGACCAGCAAATTGAAGTGTTATATATAGTGATTGGGTATAGTTATAGGTAAACACTGTGTAGAATTGATAAAGATACGTAAAAATTTTACAGAAGGTTAAAAAAAAACTTTCACAGTCCCAGCAAACATAGCTTGACGCAAACAAATGTAATGCCATAAACACACAAACTTCAGCTAATCATTATTTTGGTAACAGTGGTTTCCATTCATTAGGCGGACAAAAAATACCACTAACTGATAAATGATATTAATAACAGTTTCTTTTATATAAAAATCCATGACATTGATCAAAATAAAAGGAAAACTAGTTTCCTTACATCTTAAATTTAAAAAAGATAAAAATCTTTATATGGAAAAGTTCACGTCATTGGTTTTCCCTTACTAAGGGGTTAGGTCCTACTTGTACGCACAGCACGCAGGATTTTTGCTATGTACTGCCATGTGATATTTGCTATGTGCACTGCAGTTCAATACACATCTGTATTACTGTCACATGCAATGTATACGAAAAAACCATGCACGCATTCCAATAATGGATTGGAACACAGCGCACATTGGCAATGTGAATTGGGAATACGATCGGATTGTGAAACGCAAGTCGGACCTAGCCTTTACATTATTCCCATCGAACACTACTGAATAAGTAGTATAAATATTTGCATTGTAACAGCTGTAGCATCTGCCAGTTATGACATTATAACAGCTCTAAAGCAGATGCATTAAGAATTTTATGATTAAAAAGGGATATTCCTACCCTTAGTTACAATTCTCTACTTCAAAATGAAGTAAAAGCAGCAACTGGCATTGGATGAAATATTTACTTTCAAATCAAGTGATTAAAACAGCTATGATTTGCAGCATGAAACATTAAAAAAGGCAAAGCTCAGTCACCTAGAGACAACTTGCAAGAAAGCAAGAAACTGGACAACTGGTATCCACTGGTCAAGGATAAAATATATAACTGTGAAATTAGGTTATGAAATATACCACGGACATAGAGGCACTAATCATACAATATTTTCCTATTAACATACCGTATTACTTCTTTGAACAATTTCTTTATAAGGACATCAGCACGTGCTAATTAAAGTTAAGATGAAACATTAACAAAATACACCATGGTGGTGCTTTGGTGCCCCTTTCTAGTATCTGTGATTGATTTCTGAACCATGACAAAATTGCAAGATGTAACAGTTTACCCAATTACAAAAACTAAGCAAGCTTGCAACAATTTGAACATTTCCACCCATAAGCAAGAATTTTTAGTTATAATGTGAACTGTGTTGCTGAGAAAACTGATAATATAAGATGGCAAAATATTTAAGGAACAATCGTGCAGTGCTGACTTTTCAATTTATCAAAAAGGAAGCAGCATAACAGGTCATAGAACTCGATTTATAATTCAGGGCCTATGCCACCCCTTGACATGATCCGCATAGGGGAGTTTTCTATTAAGGGATTTCAGTGCATATTCAAATACCTAAAATAGAGCACTGCAAGACCAACAACAGAAATCAATAGGGGAAAGTAAGGCTACAGTCCAAAGTCCTTAACATTTCTTAGAGAGGACTTGGAAGCACTTGGTAAAGACAGAGAAGTTTAAACCATAGAAACTTTGGTAAATACCACAAGGCACCAAATCTGACTGCAGAGGGTGAGATTTTCTTCCATACTTGTTATAGAAAGACCTTTTAATTGAAGGAAATATTGCCTGTTAATCTTACTCAGGTAGGATCCTCATGAATTATATGTTAAAGTCAGTCACTTTTTTAGCAAATGTGATTGTTGGAAGACAAACTAAAATAAAAGAGATTACATCGCATAGTTATATTTAGTGTTTTTGAAATAGGTTTAGGATATAATCTATAGGTTAAACAAGCATGTTGTTCAGCTGCATGTCTGTGGAAGACTGAATGACCTGGCAATTTATGACAAGGATTGCAATTGCTGTTCAGCAGCTATAATGCAGAGCATCATTCATTGCCTAACTACTTGATAATATTAAAATATCACCATATCACTGTAGTCTGCCGCTCCTTGTCAGGTGTGACAAATGCCTTGGAATTTGGATTCATGAAAAACACCATGAATCGTTGCATAGGTGGAAGGGCCTGCTACATATTTTACTCATTAATGGGTCCCTTTCAGCTCATGCTTGTTTTAGTTATTTTCTTAACAGATGAAAAGTTATAAAGAAGGCAGTCTGACCATATGTAACCACTGAGCTGCCACAACAATGAAATGCCATGGACAGGTACAGGATGGAAGCTGATGATTTTTCCAGGGAGTGAAGAACGAAGAGACAAAATGTGGAAGATTTGCAGTATTTGAGTACTGGAGTAGTATGGACCTGATAAGGTGCAGTGCTCAGGCAAGGAGCACCAGGGGAAAAAAACCCACCCTGCTGGCACTGAAATGCTAAACCTTAAAGTAGAAGCCCCCATTTCCTCAAGTAAACATCAGGATTATAATTTGAGTAGGCCACGTGGTGTTTCTTCGGGTGTTTTTAACGCATATCAAGAAGCCCTCTTTCTTTTCATGTGCGCAGAACATGTTAGTGCTGTGATCTTAAAGATGTTTCAGTTAGTGCTTTAATCACTTTGTATCCATGTCTTTATGTGTAATAAAGTCTCCATTAACACCTTTACCAAACTTTAAAAACAAATATATAGGCTTATATATAATCCATATCCACCCATTTGATTATCGGGGCTTAGTTATTTTGCTCAGTCTCTGGGGCTGAGAATTTCCACTTGAGTCCTACATCAGATATCATTTTTACATCATCTGCTGGCTGCCTGGGACTGTGGCGACATGATAACATGTGATTGTAGAATCTGACTGTGGCCATCTGTCCCTTGGCTGGCCATCTGTGTGAGCACGGATGTGGCCATGTGTTCAGCTGGGGAACGAAGGCCATTAGGTGAGCGAGCAGACAAGGAGCTATGCTGGTTGACTGTGCTTGGAGATCCAGTTGCGTCACAGGTATCCTTTAAGTTTTCTAAGAAATAAATTCAATAGAGAAATTAATTAGCATACTTGAAAACAGTTCTGCAGCAGTTATTTAAAGGGCATGTCCACTAAATAACCCTTTAATGTAGATTACACACCCAAACCCCACTTTCGTGCTATTAACATTTTCCAAAGACATCCCTAAACTTCCTTATCTGACCAGGTCCCTCGCCGCTCCTACTCTGCTGCTGACAGCCGCCCCACTTTCTGGTTGTGTCTGTCAGTTAAGGAGCGACCAGTCGTCACGCCCAATCACCTGACATCCGCGACCAGGAAGTAAAGCGTCTGTCAGTGCAGAAGTCCCCTGCTCCTGTTTTTGCTTGAAACAGGAGAAGGGGGCAGCACCTAGACGGTGAGGGACTGGCTCAGGTAAGAAAGTTCAGGAGCATCTTGTGAGCATATGGTGAAAGTGGGTATGGGGGGGGGGGGATAAACCACATTTTAGAACAGTTTTTTTTTTTTGAGTGGACATGCCCTTTAAAGTGATCAAATCACTATAAAATATCAAGCTAAAATAGCACATATTTTAGCAATGTAAAATTCTTAGTCTCCACCTTATTATAAATGTAATTCCCTTAGAGGAAGAGGCCTCAGGAAGCCCCAACACCACCCTCCAAGCTTTGCCACATGTGCAGTTCAACTCTGCCAGCTATCAAAGTGCTGATAAAACAAATGGCCAAACATCAGTGTCATTGCTGAAGTGAAATTCTTTGAAAAAGTAAAATAAGTTGCGATCTATGGTGCTGAAACATTGGTTTTTAGCTTTTAGGCTAACAAACCACAAAAAAAAAAAAAAGTTACATTTAAATTCCGATGATTTTTTTTTTAATATGCAATTCAACACAAGTTAGATTTTCTTCACTAAAATAATAAATCACTAGTATTGTTAGGTTATGGTGACCACAAAATAAAAGGTTTATATTTTTGCCCCAAGTGCTGTTTTAGAAAAATGTTATATAACCAAATAATAGGAGTGGTATTTCTGAGCATACATTTTATAAACCCAGATTCACAATGCCTACAAAACACCAGCATAACCGGCTAACCTCTGGGGATGTCTTATTTGGAAACACATACCAAAGTATAAACAGGTTTACAGTGTAGTTATTTCTAGCCTGTGGCACTCACCAAGATAAACCTGGTTTTTCTTCTGCAGTGCTGTAACAGGACAGTCCTTATGTGCAAGCAATAGCTGTTTTAACTGAGCCACCTCATTTCTAAGAAGTGTCACCTCATTCTGCAGGTAAAAACAATGTTAGAAAGTCTGAAAAAGAATGTCATATGGATTTTATCAATTCAGTTTCTAAAGTAACCTACATTAAGCTGGACATTTTGAGAGGTCAGCTCCTCTGCTTTTTTCTCTAGAGAGCAGACCCAGACCTTGCGCTTCTGCCGACAACGGGAGGCAGCTGCTCTATTTCTTTCAAGAAATCTCTGTCTGCGCTCATCTGGGTCCTCATCGGTTGCTCTACGTCTTCGACCGCCAGTGCTTGGAGTGGGTTGTGCAGGAGACACCTGAGAGAAAAATAAAAAAAATATTTTAAAGGTAGTTTTCTTTCAACAAAATACTATTTGCATATTTTTCTCACAGTCAAAGTTTATGCAGATCCACTGACACAAATATAGAATCAGCAAGTGTGCATTTGAATGAAATGAAGAATCCATGCAGACCCAGGTGAAAGCATGTGATAACATTGAGAGGGAACACAAAGACTGGTCTAATTGTTACTGTTTCAGATGAAGGAATCCCTTTTTCTAGCCGACAAAGCTGCAATCTTTTCAGTAGGACATGGAAGTAAGTTACCATCCACAGTTAATACTTTGGCTAAAAAGAGTATATTTTAAAAAAAAAAAACTCCAAATTGGGAAATCGACCTAGCTTGAGTCCTTACCATTTGGTCAGCAACAGAAGATCCACAGAGGTCCTGCCATTTTAAACTGAACTAAAGTTTGAGAGTGTTGTTTTTTTAAGGTTAAAACTATATCCATAAGAAAGCTAATCTGCAGTTGGTGACAGCTCAAACCACATGGAATCGTAATTGACAGTCCATTCAATCTAAGGAGAAACTATCAAACCGTGCAGACATTGTGCTCATTCTTGTTGCCTCTAAAATATGCATTGTGCACACCGGATGTTAAACTGGTTCCTGATTTTATATATGCCATTGCTTTATAGATATAGCTTTTCGACACAAACAATGAAAATAAATTCAGAGTTTTACTTTTTGTCCTTTATTTAAACTTTAGTGTTAAAGGGGAACTGTGGTCCAAAAATGACTTTAGGTAAATTGATAGGAATTGCTCTCCTGAGAATTTTTGCAATTTATTTTCATTGTTTATTTTGCATAGTTTTGAAGATATTTACATTTTTGTGTGTGATATGGCAGCAACATCACCAGGTCCCCTGCACTTCCTGCTCTGAAACCATGTCAGTCAATCTGCCCTGTGTCTCCTCCTCTTTGCAGCCCCCCTGGTCCCTCCCACTCATGGACCCCATGGTCCCTCCAGTTGCAGGCCCCCCTTGGCCTATTCTCTTACAGCCCCATGTGGCCCCGACCACTCACGGGTGCACAAATCCTGCCCACTCATGGGGCATAAGCCCCGCCCCCTCGCAGGTGAACAAGCCCCGCCCCCTCGCAAGTGAACAAGCCCCGCCCCCTCGCAGGTGAACAAGCCCCGCCCACTCGCAGGTGCACAAGCCCCGCCCACTCGCAGGTGCCGTAGGACACTCAGACCCCCCCTACAAAAAACTCTGTGGAAACAGCCTTTTCAGGCAGAGTGAGAGTGGGAGAGAAAGGCTGTAGATTCCCTTACCTATTCTTTCAGGACTTCACACAGCAGAGAGGAGGAGGGACTTCCTGTCTACCTCACACACTGAGGGAGTCTGAGGCTATGCTTCCCAGCAGCACTGTGCAGGAGAAGCCTTAGGAATGTCACATGTCAGCCTCCCACCCATTAACTTTCTGGTCAGTCATTTCTTTATATCTTGGGCTGTGGAGCACGTAGATAGGTGGTTGATGGCTCGTTTTAAAGGTAGGAAACTGGAATTTCATTTAAACTCAACTTGTTTGGAGACCACAGTTCCGCTTTAATGAATGTTTTGTGGGTTCTTTAATAAATAAAATGTCCCAGTCCCAGAGCCATACTTCACAACAGAGTTTAGACCCCCAACTTCAAAAGTATCCTATTCTCCTTTATGTTAGCAGTGACAGGCTTGGAGGGCAGTTTGGATAATGCTTAAGCTTTCTAGCCAGTAGTTCTTTGGTTTCTTCCAAACAGCTTTTAATATGCTGAGCTTTGGTAGACAGAGGTACCATAAACTGAAAAGTCAAAATATTTATGAACAGACTCCACAAATCCTGTAGTATCATAAACATACCACCTTATTTTCGGATCACCATAATGATTTATTTCTCATACAAAGTTCCCTTAATGATCACCTGAGGCTGAGCAGGAGAGGGTGCATCTGGGTGCTGGACAAGGATTTGGCTCTGTTCAGGCCGTGATGTAACCATTGCCATGCCTCCATTGAGGGAAGATGGTACCTGCTGTGTAAGTGAGGCTTTAAGTCTCTACAGACAAAAGAGACAAATTGTAGTCACAAAAGCTGAAAATGATTTTAACATGATACGGTCTTAACCACCTTAATATTCCAAAAGATTAAACTTAATCTAATGTAAAATAAACTCTTTATTTATTAATGGCAGATGAATACTAAAATGCGCACCCAAAAACACATTTTCCCCTATACTTTTTACCTTTACAAAAAATGTTAGAAGAAGCCTCCACTGCTGCTGTACCTGTAATTTGCATGCCACACAGAGGAGGCAATTTCAGGAAAGGCCCTCAGCCATTGGCTGTTATGTCATTGTCATGGCTTTAATGGACGGCCAGATCCAGAAGCTGCAAAGAATAGGAGAGAGCCATGGCGAGGGATCATGCTGTGTAAGTTTGGAAGATTTTTTATAAAGGTAAATATAGTGAAAAACGTGTTTCATGGGGTGCTTAATCAGTAAATATAATTAAGTTACGAGAGTGGACATGCCCTTTAAAAACAATCCAATTATTGAGACACAGTTCTCTCACTCTCTCTAGTTTAAATAATACTTGTTTAGCATTGCCCACAAAATCTAATGCAGTCTCATGCTAATCATATAGCATGAGACTGCAAGATGCCTTCTGTTGTTATAAGAAGGTGTTTCTCCATTCTTATGCTCAGTGGAGGGCTTTTTGCCCCTTTTGGCCCACCCCTCCCTAAGCTTTCTAGCTGCCTTGTCTACTATACACCCAAGTCCTACACCATAGAGCCATGAATCTGTATCTTGCACCTACGAGATCTAACAAGATCGAAACATGTCATGTCTGCAGGTCAGATCATTGGCTCTATATATTAGGCTATATTGCATGTTATTAAGCCAGTGGTTCTGGACACATGTATAAGCTAAGGGACATAAAGGAGTATTTTGCATATCTCCGCCTCTTACTCTGGGGAACCTGGGAGAAATTACTTTGTTTCTTAGATTTTGTGGGCAATGCTTATCATATAGCATGAGACTGCAAGATGCCTTTCTTTTATAAGTAGGTGTTTCTCCATTTTTATGTGAGTTTGTGATAACTGAAATGAACAAAGATAGGTAATTTTTCTGGGTCTAGAGACCGTTTTAAGATTCACGGAGTATTTCAAGTCTTATATCTTTTGGCTTTCAAACTAGTGGGGGTTTGGGTTGATTAACTTATATATAAATGTGGACTGAAATGTGGTAAATGTGTATCTCTTTACTCTGCAGTTTAGATTTGCCCAGTACTCACCATTTTTGCTTCTGAATGGGTAGAAAGACCTGAAGGAGAAATGTGTCCACCACCACCGATTATTGGAGGACCAGGAATTCCAGGAATGTTTGGGATCATGGATAAAGGCCTTGCCAGCTAAATCATACAGAGAAAACATGTTTACCAGACTATATGGTTCCATAACTCAAAATAAAGCATATTGTAAAATAACTTCTTACCGATATAACAGAGGGCATCTGTACATGGGGACCTGGCAGGAAAGGTAGAGGGTGCCCATTGCCCAGATGCATCATTAGTGGAACCGAATTGCTGGGAGAACTGAAACATAAAACATATGCATTAAAGGAAGAAAGCAATAATGTGAAAGCGAAGATGAAAAACAAGCCAAAAAAGACTTAAAAGTTAAGGAAAAATGATGGTTACAAACGTGGTCAGAAAGTATGAAATACGACAGAATTAAATGAAAGAGTTAAGAAGGAGGTGAAATATAAAAGAGAAGGTAACAAAATTTGAGTCCCAAAGAGAGAGAGAGATATAGGAACAAAGAGACGGATGACAGCATGGGTAAAACATTGTAAGTAACAACAGAAAAAGTACAGAAAGTGCTTTTACAGCTGCCTTACCCCAGCTGTCTGTTGGATGGTGGGGCCTGTGTGATGACAGACGTGGGGGAAGGCAGTGTAGGGTGCAGAGGGTCGTAGCCCAGGTGAAGGGGTAGTGAGCCAGGCCGAACAATAGTTGGAGTGGGAGTAGAGCTGACCTGTGACTTCAGTGGCACCTTAACCAGAGTAAAATAATGGGCAACATCACTTGCAATAAAAACACCAGAACAGTATTGATAGAACCCTTATCAATGAATGCATTATCCTTTAAACAAAACACTGGCATAACAACATATTCATAACAACTGATATTAGTAAAAGCTACAAATTAAAGATTGGCCTTTGCCATCCTGGGGAAGCAATTTTTTTTTATTTTTTTTTAACCAGTGATAGGAAAACCAATAATTAACATGCAAACTGGCAGGGACATCATCACTATATATCTGCATAAAACACAAAAAAAATCCACAAAATACTTTAAAAAACTTTCTGTAAATTTCTTTAATTTAACATTACTGACGTTGTTTGAGTGCTAAGCTGTGGCATCAATAATATACCTTTTCCTCTGTAATTGATATTGGGCTGTCTGGAGGGGATGAGTCCACTTCTACTGGTTCCTCCTCCTTTATTTTCACATCAGGAGTGGAAGGGAGAGACATGTCCAATGGTCCTGCACTCTGTAAGGTAGATGTTATCATAATAATGCTTGTAAGCAAAAGAAATGAAAATTATTATAACAGCTCCCTAAAAAGAACAGATTGACATTATCCTACATAACAAAAAAAACAGATTCAAAAAATTAACTAATCCCAATTTTAGCCCAACAACAAGCAAATAAACCACAGTTCCGTTTTACATAGTACATGCAAAAAAACTTTATGGAGCATGTACATACACAATTTATATTTGCATTTGCACATTCTCAAATTAATACAAGTAGGAATATTTAAAGGAAAATTATACTCACCGCCACTCCCCTTTGCACACATGCACAGTACCCAGGATGCTATGGTACAATGCAAGGAAGGGGGGTGGGGGAGGTGAGAATAAGTTAACAATTAAAGGGACACTACTGAAAAATTGACTTTGCATCTTAAATAAATATGTGTAAGTAGCACTTCCTTACAGTGAGGTGTGTGTGTTGCTGCATGCCTTCAATCCAGCACATATTTTGCTCAGGACCAGTATCCCCCCTCCCTCTTTTAACCACTCCCACTTTCATCTGACGTGACTTTTTCCCACAAACCAACTGTCAAATCTGCACAAAGCATTCCAACTGTCAAAACTCTGTCAAAGTTCCAGCTACAGCAAAACTGCTCACAGAAGAGTAGTTTATGACAGCAAGGCACTTGACTGGCTGCTGAAATGTAAGATGCTTTAGATTGGATATAGATTGGATATAATTAAATACATAAATAAAAAAATTGTACAGTGGTGGTTGGGATGAATTATAGTTTCCAGCAATGGTCAAATAAAAATAACTTGTTTTTCAGTATAGATGCCCTTTAAGCAGCAAACATTAACAAAGATCTCCATGCCTTTATTATGCTTTGTTTTTAAAAATAGTTGAGAAGTCATTTTAATTAACAGTTTCTGGTAAATGTGACTTACCGTAGCCTAAAGATCTCTTAAGGTGGCCATACATATGCACGATATTACTTACCCGACCTATCGCTCACGCGACTTTCGAGCGATCCTGCAGGAACCGCCTCTCCCCCGTTCTTATATGCGACCGCCATGTGATCGCAAAATCCTATTCATTTTGTGATCGCATGTCGGTCGCATATTAGATCGGGAGAAGCGGTTCCTCTAGGATCGCTCAAACGTCTCGTGAGCGCTCGGTCGGGTAAGTAATATCGTGTAGATGTATGGCCACCTTAAAGTGTTGCAGGAAAATATTGTAGACAGAACTAACTATTAACAGGGTGGGGTTTGGGGATGGGGTGAGCAGTACACATTTTTGGTTGGGGGGTGGACAGCTGGGGCTTCTAAAAGTAAGGAAAGTGATGGAGAGCAGTTAAGAAGTGTGTTACAGGGATTCAATAGGTAATCAGGTATTGAACCAATTCATTTTACTGTAATAACACTACTGATTTCAATTTTATATTACTAATGCTACATCTGTTTTACATGGCCTTCTGCAGAAAGTGCCAAATAATATTCTGACCAACTCAATAGATTAGACAGCAGCACTGCAGGTAGAAAAGAAAAAAAGAGAAAAGTATTGTGGGAATTAAAATGGGGGGTATAATTCCATTTATCCATTGTTAAATCCATTGTTCTACTGTCAAGCAGTTATTAAGAAATACACTTGTGCTAGGGTCAGACAAGCTAATCTCAAATGGTTATTAAAAGCTGTCAAAGGAGATAAAATATGCCTATTGGCTGATGCTTTTAGATCACTGAAGGTCGAGACACTAGCTGGAAATACAACAGGTGGCTTTACTGTAAACGGCCCCATATAAATTGCCAACAATAGCCAGTTCTACGTATAAGCACAGACTAGTTTGAACAGCATGGAAATTCCCAGTTACACAAGCCAACTGCTATCCCCTTTGACACTGCAGGAGATGCTCCTAATGGCCTGCATGTGATTAGATCCAGAAACGGCTGACAGGTTTTAAAGTCTCAACCAGAGTGGATTTGATTTAAATCACTAGTCAATAAGGCTTGATTTAAATCTGAGTTTTCTACATAAAGGCTAATTCTTGCTGGTATGACTTCAATATACAAGTAGATTTTAGAATAATAATTTAAATAGATTTACTCAACTGAAACAATAACATTACAGCATTTCTATTCACTGAACTTCTTGAAACTTAGCACTGAAGGGGTTGATCTGTATTCATAGGTTAGTAGAACAATAGGATTAAGGTCTTTCTCTCAACTCTGTTCATGTTATAACATTTTTGCTGTGAAGAAGAGGCATGTGATCTCTGCTGAGTCAAATTCAGTTTTGAGAACTGCAAAAGTAAACCAAGCATCTGTGATAATATCTTGTAGGCAGAGAAACTGCCCAATAATCTTAGAAAAACCTCTGGAAGAACATGACATTCTGAATGGATTAATGGAATTTGTTTACCAAAAAAAAAAAATGAAACATACCGTATATACTTGAGTATAAGCAGAGGTTTTTAAGGCTTTAAAAATAGCCCGAAAATCAAACTTCAGCTTATACTTGGCTCAATCACTTACTGCAATCCGGATGCTGATCACTCCGCAATCCGCATACACTGCACTGCCGGACGTCACTACTCGGCGCCGGTCTCACTTCCTGGTGCCGAGTGATGACCTGGCCTGCCCTGGGGGTGCTTGCCACTGCAGATATTTGGAAACTACAACTCCCAGCAAAAGCCTCAAAACAATACTGAATCAGAAGGCAGTAGTGGTCATCATTTCTACCCTCAAGCAGTTTTTACTCCTTTTTCAGGTAAAAATTGGTACCTCGGCTTATACTCGTGTCGAGTTATATTCGAGTATATACGGTATACAGACTTATTGTACGTAATTAAAAAATAAATCTTTATTTCATGATGGAATAACCTTTGGATGGTAATATATTTTCCTCAAAAAGCATTTTATTTAAAAAAATCCAATTTAAATAAAAAAAAATCCAACTTAAATAAAAAAAAAAATCAATCCGATTTAAATAAAAAAAAAATCAGATTTAAATAAAAAAAATAAGACTTAAAATTTAAAAAAATCTGATTTAAATTTTTTTTTTTAAAAAAAAATCATTGATTTAAAAAAATCATTGATTTTTATCCACCCTGGCCTCAACCACACTGACTGGATGATTTAACATCTGCTTTTCAAAACAGAGTGTCCAACTTACTGCAGATCATTTCAGCTGTATACATGAATGGATGTAAATCAAACCTCAAAAAGTGCCTCTAGATCCAGGGTTTAATCCTCCTATTCTTAACATATGGTTTGGTTTTTCGGGCCAGACGACCGATATTTCCTTGTATTGGAAGTGTTTCTATGGAACCGCTCGATCGATCACAGCAAACGGTCAGCTAGTGGCAAATGGTTGGCCGGAACTAATATCTTACAATGTGTACCCATCCTTAGGTTCTCCATTCACATGCAACTGCTGGTATGCATTGCATGGCTGATTCCATTGCAATTCAACTGTTCTGTGCAATGACAATCACACACACAATGTTTGTCCAGGTGGGCATACATGTCACAATCGTATCAGCTTTCTTTTACTTGTAAAGGTAGCGGATACTGACAGACCATCCATGATGCAGAGGGTATTAATTCTCCTGCATAGTCATTAAATGTTTTCTCACTATACACTTTTCTGATGTCAGGAAAATCAAAGGGACCTGCCTGCCAGATAACGGCAAAGTGAATGGGCACCATAAGAATTACTAAATACTTGGATATTCACCTTCTTGTCATCTTCTTCCTCTGCTCCTTTTTTAAAGTCATGTTCAAAAGAACTGGCAAGCTCATTAAATAAACCCACTTCCTCACAGTTTTTCAAGAAGCGTGTTGGAGTGGGTGTCTGATCTGGAATTTAGAGACAAATACATTAAAGACACAAAAATGGCAAAGGGTAAAATGTCCATCTGTAACAAAAGTGTCAATGAATGTCACATCTGCGTGTACCAATTCCAATTGCTAATGTATTACTTCTTTTTTTAAAAACAAACAAACAAAAAAAAAACTTGAGTACCATATATTCTATTTGATTCTTCCTGATATCTTGTTCAAATGCTCCGATTCTACTGTGCTTTATTTGTAAGGGTCTGTGATTTTTTTAGCTGTTTGATTGATCTGGCAATCAAAAGTTCAATCTATTAAATGTACCGGAAAAAAAAGTACCGAATGGCCAATTTAAAGGGTATGTCCAACCTAAATAGAAAAGTTTAACACAGAGAAGGGCACTCCTGCCCACCTTTTTAGATTTGTAATAAAAGCCCCAGAAACATACTTACACTACTTTGTTCCCGCGGCTGTCTGCTCCAGGTCCTCTGTTTGCCATAAGTTGCAAACAAGGGCTGGACAGGCAGACGCGTCTGTGATTGGCTGAGAGTCATCCAATCACAGATGCTGCTGCTGGCTATGCAGACAGCTGCGGGAATGAAAGAGCACAACTATGTATCTGGGGCTTTTTTGACAAATCTAAAATGGCTGTTAGGTTGCCCTACACTATGGAAAAATCTTTTTAAAGGTGGAAGAGGTAGACGTGATGGGATCGGGAGGAAGGGCTCCCCTGCGCATGTCTTCTCCTTCCAGGAGGACAAGGAAGCAACAGGGACCGGACACACAGACACAGTTTCTAAACTTTGGACAAGCACTGCAGGAGAACTACAAGGAGCAGAGATGTAAGGTAAGGATTTTTTAACACTATACAGTGGGGCCAGTAATGGGTTAAATTTTAGTTTTGGGGGATGGACACTGCCATCCAATAATGCATCCAATATGGGGTTATTTCTTCTGGGAATAAATGTGGGACTGAAGGATATAGGTGTGCAATTACTATTCCCCCATCAATTGCTCCTACCCATCTATGATTTCAAAAACCCAGCCAAGCACATAACAAGTATATTTTTAGCATGGAAGCAGTTAAGACTGACTTAATATTAATTTTTCATTCAATGGGCAGAGAACCTGCAGTATATGTTAATTGCATTTTGTGCCTTTTTTGCCTAAAATAAACAATGTTTATGGCAGTAGAATGACTAGCTCTGCAGCCAATTTTGTTTACAAAGTACATTACCTGCAATGATCACAGAGTCGGTCCTAGGCGGCCCAAACTTTAATGTCATTTCATGTTTGTGTTTATGTACAGCCAGATGGTCTTCATTTGTAAAACGCTGTTAAGAACAAACAAACATGAAAGCACACATGAAAGAACAGATATCTAACTGATAACATACATGAATACAAAATGTTCTCATATTAATAAATGTTTAGGCAAAGTCTCAGGCAAGGAAAATAAATCTAATAGTCAGCAAATGTATACAAAATATGTACACAAAAACATTCTGCTTAGAATAAATATGTGAGTGGATAGCACGAACTAAATGCAGCGCTGAAGCCTTGGGGTCAAATCCTCCCTTGGACACAAATCTGCAAGGAGTTTGTATGTTCTCCCTGTGCTTGCATAGGTTTCCTCCAGGTACTTTGGTTTCCCCCACAACCATACAGATATGTTGTTTATGTAAATAAATTGATTAGATTGTAAGCTTTTCAGGGCTGGGCCTGATATGGATTGATTAAATTATTGTAAAGCGCTGCAGAATATGTAGCGCTACATAAAAAAATAAAATGCATACAATATATACTAAAAAAAAATTTGAGAATCCAATAAATACATACGTAAGAGTAAACCCTGATCGTTTACAAGACTATGACATTATCCTTAAGCTTAAAACACACGTGCGATCACGGGGTCATACCCATTTCGGATGATAATTGTGCCGTGTATTGGCACTTGTCAGCCAAAATGCCTGTTCGGACTTGGCTCGTTGACTGGTTAGCCAGCACGATTATCGGCTGAAACAACAGTTTTTTTTAAGGAAACTGAAGCTTGTTGACTTCTTTCTAAACCTATTGCAATAAATGTAAACCCAACGAATGAGGATAACACAAATGGCAAAGTGTTCAAGCACTGCAGCACCGTGACAGAAATGGTAACCTGTACAGACAACCCATTAGTGAAAAGATCAAAACAAACATTCATGTGTAACATAAAAATAGCACCCAAAATTGAGATTTCACACCTTGGAATCCATACATTAAAGGAGAACAAATTCTAATAATAAAGTAATTTAAAGGGGAACTGTGGTCCAAAAATGACTTTAGGTAAATTGATAGGAATTTTTGCAATTTATTTTCATTGTTTATTTTGCATAGTTTTCAAGATATTTAAATGTTTGTGTGTGTGATATGGCAGCAGCAACATCAGGTCCCCTGCACTTCCTTCTTCCTGCTCTGAAACCATGTCAGTGGATGACAGTCAATTGGCTCTCCTCCTCCCCTTGCAGCCCCTCTGGTCCCTCCCACTCATGGACCCCATGGACCCTCCATTTGCAGGCCCCCTTTGGCCCCTTCCCTTTCAGTCCCATGTGGCCCCGCCCACTGGCGGATGCCTTTAGCACTGCCCAACCGAGTGTGCCGTGGCCCCGCCCACTCGCGGGTGCTGTGGCCCACACCCCCCAACCCCCTTACAGAAAACTGTGAAAACAGAGTGAAAACTCTAAAAAAGGCTGTTTTCATATAGTATGGAGACCACAGTTCCCCTTTAAGGTGATTTTCCCATGCAATAAAGCACCTTATCTGCTATATATTTACATATTTGAATGCTAACTACCTTAAAGGGTTACTAAACTCATTGAAAAAACCTTACATTTTCTGAAACTACAATTTAAGAGAAGTAAAATGGTGGTACTCACATATTTATCTGTGCTTGCTTTGTCATTACATTTTTAATGTTTAGTGAGTGCTCCTAATTACCCCCACCTCCCTAACTTACTGCCTTCTTATAGCCTCTGTGACACTTATAAGTTCTGCATAGCCTCACCATGGACACTGCTCTGCTTACACATCTCCTCCACTCCCTTCCCACCCGCTGCCTTTTCTCTGCTGATTCTCTTAATTGTTGCAGAAAGTGTGCTGGCAGGCAGCTAAAGATCCTAGTAAGAGCTCAAGAATAGTGCACAAATTATAATTTTCTGCTTCTAGAGTGACAGGTATTTCTCTGTGAATCCTGTGATTTCAAATGATGATTTCTCAGGATCTACAGCTCATTTAAAATCGAAAAAATTGGATTTTTTTTCTTATGGCAAAAATTCATAAATGGTTGGCACACAGATACTGGTGAAATCATTGGCACAAACTCTGATAAATGGTTGGCAGCCAGACTCTAATAAATGGTTGGAACACAGAAACTGGTAAAATCAGTGGCGCAAACTCTGATAAAGGGATGGCACTCAGATGCTAATAAATGATTGGCATACAGATACTGGTGAAATCATTGGCACAAACTCTGATAAATGGTTGGCAGCCAGACACTAATAAATGGTTGGAACACAGAAACTGGTAAAATCATTAGCACAAACTTTGATAAAGAGTTGGCACCCAGACTCTAATAAATGGTTGGCACCCAATCTGGTAAAATCATTGGCACAAACTATAATAAATAGTTGTCACACAGATACAGGTAAAATCATTGGCAAAAACTTTGATAAATGGTTAGCACAAATACAAACCACTTTCTGTCGCTAGAAGATCGATACACTTACAGGTCCTAGAGGCTGCCTTCCTCCGCGCCGCATCAGACAGCAACAGGCTTGTAGAGCGCACCTCAGTGGATGGCCCTAGAGAGTGACGTCAGACATCACTATGTGATGACGTCGGCGTCACGTGAGTACATGGGCCATACACGGAAGTAGATTCACATGGGTACATTAGCGAGATGGCCATGCTTGTTACCAGTATTACTGAGATACATTAAGGTAGGGGAAAAAGTCATTCATAGGTTAACTTCCCCTTAATACACATGTCTGTGTGTGTATGTGTGTCCATGTGTTTCTATGTGTGTGTCCATGTGTTTCTATGTGTGTGTCCATGTGTGTTTCTATGTGTGTGTCCATGTGTGTTTCTATGTGTGTGTCCATGTGTGTTTCTATGTGTGTCCATGTGTGTTTCTATGTGTGTGTCTATGTGTATGTTCATGTGTGTCCCCATGTGTGTGTATCTATTTCTCCCCACCACTCCAATCTAACTAGCAAAGCAGTGATTAAAATTAAAAAAAAATATTTTCTGCAGTAAGACCTGACCCTTTCCTTTCCTTTAAAAAAGAGCAGCCAGTAGCACATTAAATCAAACACAAGCTGACACTCCTTACCAGATTGTGGCAGCATCAGATGAAGAGAAATCCTGCATATGCACAGGCGCAGTCTCCACTCCTCCTCTCTTTACAAGCTGTGCAGAGACTCTGGAGGAGTCACGTGATGATGTGACCTCTCTACTGCTGGCAGACTCGGCAGTGCCAGTAATTTGTTGTTGGTGCGGGGGTGGATGATCCACCCCTGCACCAACAACAAATTACTGGCACTGCCATGGATGGTGGTACTTTGAAAATGGAACGGCCGTACAGTCCTACAGGGGCAACTATGAGAACATGGCATGCGCAGGCACCACAGCGGCCAGTCTTGAAGGGCCCTGCACAGGCTGCACTCCGATTGGCTATGCCTTTCCTCTGCTTACACAAGCTCCGCCTTTCATGCGGTGCTTCCTCCCACTCCACCGGAAACCGGTAAGATAGATTTTTTTTTTTTAAACTTTGAAATGCCGCTCTTGAGCCACAGAGACAAAGTGCCACTCTGCTATTTGTCTCAATGTGGCCATTAGCGAGACGGCCCTGCTCCTAAACCAATACTAAAATGTTTAGCTGTGTTTTTTTTGTGACTACCCTATTATTTTTTTGCTTTGGAGTATTTTCTATCAAAAATATTTGACACTATCAGGGAGATTTAATAAAAGTTCTTGTCATTAAAAATGGTGCTAATTTTGCCCCAACCAATCAGATGTTATCTTGCAAATGTTAAATAAGATCTGATTGGTTGGGGCAAAATTAGCACTATTTTTAATGATAAGAACTTTTATTGAATCTCCCATATATTTTATAGCCAATAGGAGCTTTACAAAATAAAATAGATTGTTGGAGTCCGAAGAGTGACCTTAGAGTGCAGCTGCAAATTTGCACATTATCTCTTTTGAGTTTATTTTGTGGAAGTGTTTTGGCATGCATTGATGGAAGTGGGGTACTGTTTTATTGAGTACACGGGGGGAAAAAAATATTTAGAGGACCATTATACTTTTACAGGGGGGTTCAAGATTTCTACGTTTCATCTTTCTCAATTTCTCGAAAAACTACAAAAAAGTACTAATTTCTAAAGAAAAATGTGCAGAATTCTGCATGTATTTGTGTAACCATGACACCATTACATAGATGAAGGTATGTAGATTTCAAAGATATATAGTTTGTGGTGGGTATTTTCAAGGCTGTTTCCTTTGAAAAAGGGTAGGTTGTTCAAATTACAGAGCACTTTGATTTTTCCTTTTAATTGCACTGGTGCATGCGTAGTTGGTGGCTACGTCTCTGTGTGCACCCACACATATGGCATACAGTTTAATTCCGGGAGATTGACATTTAGTGGGTTTTTTAAAGGGCATGTTCACCCTGGAAACTAACTTTTGATATAAGGTAGGTAGCAGCCCACCCCCAACCATCTTTACTTGCAGCCCCTTCTTTCCCGCGATGTCATATACAGTATATGTCATATACAGATGTCACTACAGTATATGTATTAATACCAGTAATTGTCAATATTATTTAGTTTTAGAAACTTATCCAGCCCCCTTCTTTCCCGAGACGTCTCCTATCCAGCTCCCTGCTGGCGGGAGTTGCAAGCAGGGGCTGGTCCGCCATCCGAGTCTGTGATTTGCTAAGACACAGCCAATCACAAATGCGACTGATGTCATCGAAGACTCAATGGGAGACAAGGGTCTGTAAGTACCGGTAACTATTGGAGATGGCACAAGGATTGTTAAACCCCAAATGCATCACCTTACATTCATCAACATTGAATCTCATCTGCTATTCTGCTGCCCATTTTGATAATCTATATAGGTCAGCTTGCAGCAATTGCACATCACTGGAAGTGTCAAAAGCTCTGCATAGCTTAGTGTCATCAGCAAAGACCTTGCTCTAAATAGTATAGTATAGTAACCAATCAGATTCTTTTCTAATCAGAATTGGTTACAATCAGATTCTTTCAGAAAGAATCTAATTGTCTTTTCCCCAGACAATTTCCGGGTCCCAAAACTATTTACAGTAAGTTACTGTATCATTTTTTGAATTTTCGAACATGTCTCAAAAAAATCTGCAAAGCAGAATTCCCACAAAATCCGTGAATCACAGAAATCTGTTGCGGAACTGGGTTCAGAGCCGCGATCCGGTCCATCTCTATTCTTTATCTATTTATTGTAACATTGTATAGAGTGTTATAGTTCAGTAGAAACACCCCAGTGAAATACAACTGTTGTACAGAGCTTGAATCAATCTTCCCCCTTACATTTCCAACCAATAATAGATCAATTGGAGATCCATTGGATCATTCTATAATTAATGTTATCAATCTGTCTTTCAATACTCACCCTCCCCATTAACTCACAGCTGTCACCAGGGATTATGTTAGAGAGGGATCACTATTGGTAAATGTGATGTCCTATAAAGAACCCAGACTATCCTGCCATGTTTCAGTCTTACATTTATCAGTTCAGGACACAGGTTCACGTTCATGGCTTCTATGGGGTAATAAACCATTAACAAACTCACTTCATTGTCTCAGAGAAATGGGCATGGAGATGTTTTCCTTTCAGTCCCCCCATATATAGCAGGGATAAGCAACCAGTAGATCTCCAGATGTTTGAAAATTACAACTCCCAGCATTCCCCTACAAGCACTCTGTAGTTAGGGAATTCTGGGAGTTGAAGTTTCCAAACATCTGGAGATCTACTGGTTGCCTATCCCTGATAGATATCCCTTTCTGTCCAGCAAACAGCAGCTCTCCCTTTTGTCTATTGAGAGGGGAGAGGTGGGGGGGGGGGGGGGGTTATGTGAGTGAGAAGACTGTCACATGTTTTACAAAGGAAGGGACATAAGTCTTGCAACTTCCTACTAACACTCAGAAAATGTTTTGATTGGCTAACCCTGCTGTCAATCTAATATTAAGCACACCATTGGAAACAACACTAAAAGGGAAGTCATAAATATGTTCCTTTGTAAGCTTCCATTGCCCCCCTGTAAAATTTCCTGGAGTGTGGCTTAACACTCCACTTTGAAGATACCATTACAAAACAGGTGTGGGGACTATGCAAGTACTTTTATTTATTTACATATTTTGCCTTATGTACATTTCTATATACTTTAATGTCATTATTACATATTTGTCAATATTGATATAACTATTTAGTGCTTAAACAACATATAAACACTGTTCCCTATGCATATTACTTTTACCCACCCCTACCAACATAGTAGCTCCGAAAAACCCAACGTATTCCCCATGAAATTATAATATATTATATATATATATATATATATATATATATATAATATAATAAAACCCTTACACCTTCCATTTGCACAAATCAATTTAGAATAAAGGTGAGCAGCAGGTTATATTTGTGTAATATAGGGCTATCGGCTACGCCCCCTGGATGCTGGCTCCCTATTGATATTCTCCGCCCCTTTAAGGCAGTCCAGCTGAAAGAAGGTTTATAACCTGTTGTAGACTCATATGGTTCCCTGGAAGAGACCATACTAAATAAAGAGATAAGCAGGCATGGTCTGTCGCCTCCCAGGGAGAGTACCTTTTTGTATTAGGTTAGGACCGATGCTAAGATACTGCCGTGAAGTGGCGTGTCAGCTTTAAGCATGTTTCTACAAACAATTTAAATCAAAGGGATCCATTTTTAACCTGAATGCAAGCGACTATTTTTTGTGACCTGTATATGTTTAATTCCTATATACATATGCTGTTCAGTGCTGGGGAGGTATACAGGGAGGTGTTGGGTGACCCCATATGGGGCATTAAGAAACGTATTGATGGTCTTTTGAAAATGGCCCACCAGAAAAGTGTGATTAGCAAAGATGTATTGAATTACCTCACTGTTGCTCACCCTATTACCCCAGTATTATATACCCATCCTAAGGTTCACAAGAATCCTGTTCAGCCGCCTGGTAGGCCTATCGTGTCGGGGGTGGGTTCTATCTTTTGCCCCATGGCCACCATGCTGGACAGGATTCTTGCACCATTGATAAGGGAAACACGGTCCTTTTTAAAGGACACTAATGTTTTTTTGAGCAAATTAAAAAATATTGAAATCTTGGACTGGAGTGACATAATTTTAGTTACCCTTAATGTCTCCTCCCTCTGTACCTCCATTCCTCATGGGGAGGGGCTTATGGCTTTTAGAAAATGTCTGTTTGCAGCACAGATTTATGATGATGAACAAATTTTTTTCTAAAAATGTTTGGAGATTATATTGCATGATAATTATTTTTCCTTTGATGGTCGTAATTATTTACTGCTGAGAGGAACCGCTATGGGGTCCAATGTGGCCCCGCCGTATGCTATTGCCTTTATGGCTTGGCTGGAGGAGGAGGTCGTCTATGGGTTACCATCCTTCACAGAACACATGGTGTCCTGGTGGAGATACATAGACAATGTCTTCCTCCTGTGGAGGGGCCTTATTGGACTCTTGTTGAGTTTCCATCAGGAACTCAACAATATACACCCCAACGTCAAATTTACCATCCATTACGATAAGAGCATCAGTTTTTTGGATGTAAGGATAATTATTGAAGATGGTATAAAAACAGAATTGTATGTAAAAGATATTGATAGGAATCCGTTGCTTTCATATCAAAGTTTTCATCCAGCACACACTAGGAAAGCAATTCCGGTGAGTCAATTTACTAGTCAAGCGAATAGTGACTGACCCTGAGGCACAGGAATATCAGATGAAGGACATGTATATTAAATTTAAGGATAGGGGTTATCCCCATCAAGTTCTAGATATGGCACTAAAGAGAATTAGTGGTCCACAGGGGAGGAGAAGCGAAGGACGGGAGACAGGATCCCATTGGTGATGGAATATGGGATAGTGATACGCAGAAATTGGCATATTGTTAGGGGAGCTTATCCAGAGGTCCCTGAATTCATGGAACCACCTGTGGTTTCCTATAGGAAGGGGCGTTCCTTGGGAAGCCAGTTGGTGAGAAGTACATTTCAAAGTGAGAGAAAATGCAGAGGCACGATCCTTGGTCCCAAAAGACTAGGGGTGTTCAGTTGCCTTAAATGTGCCCAGTGCAGCTTTGTAAAAAAAGGATCGGTCTTCCGTCATCCTACTTCTTTACAGGAATTTCGGTTAAGGGGACATTTCACATGTGAGACAAAGTTTGCAATATATGTGTTATGGTGTCCCTGCGGCCTCCTCTATGTGGGAGAGACTACACAGAGTGTGAAGTCTCGGATTTCTCGGCACCGATCGAGTATCAGGTTGAAGGATAGTAAGCTGCCAGTACCCAAACATTATTTGGAGGCTGGCCATAAGGATACTGATCTAAAGTATATGGTGCTGGAAATGGTGGTGCTCCCACATAGAGGAGGAGACAGGGAACTGAGGTTAAAACAAAGAGAGGTGTGGTGGGTGAAAAGGTTTAATAGGGATTTTGACCTCTATTTGTTTTTATAAAAGGTCTGCCTTCTTTTATTGATGTGGTTTGTTCCTATTGACTCCTAAGGAGTCTGTGAATTTTCCGCATTATATATATTGCCCCTTTAAAGGGACGTGCCCTATTTATCCATGATATGGGTAAATGTTACCATAAAGTTGGTTATTGTATAGGTAAAGGGTTAATTAGATTGAGTAGCTGAGCTAGTAGGCGTGGTTTTGTGATGTCATTTCCTGCTGCTGTGTATAAATGTATGTTAAATTGATTAAATCAGTTGAAAACTGTTTGTGAGGTGAAGTAGAGGGCGACAACTCTCGAAACGTTGCTCTTAGGAATGATTAATAAAAGTTTTATTTGCACCATGAACTGAGTGCTGCCTTTTACATGTACCTATATAGGAAGAGACACCGCCACATTCCCTGAGGCATTGCACCTAAACTTTGCATGTAAGTAAGTGGAGTGCTGTAAGAAAATTCATTATATATATATGCGCAAAATGTGCCGTTCATGCACAATGGAAATTATGTGTATGTTTTGCTAAGTGTGCATATAGTGGATATAGAATCTTTACACAAGTATATTTTAAACTGTTACTCAGACAGTCACCAGCTTCCAGAGAAACCAAATAGGATAATCCTTCCTGCAGGTCTGAGAGTAGACCCAGGCAATACTGCCACACTGTGTGGTTGAAACTAAACATGCTAGGTTAATACTAATTAGTATTCACCACGGCAAGTGGTGATGGTACCTCATATATTATAACAGAAGGTACTTCCCAGCATCATATTATAATAGCATTGCCCTAATAATCTAACGTATAAACAAATATTTCCCATTCCTAGTTTACCTAATGAAATGGATTTATCCTTTATATACAGATCTAATTGAAAAAAATAGCTTCAGAGCAATTTTTAATAACTGATAACTGCTTTTTATTTCAGTAAATCCTTGGTATAACTGCTTGGCTTTACCCCTAAGCAACTAAGGACTTGCAAGCGAGCACCTTCATCCCAACCATTAATAATGGCTGCCAATTTAAATTGTTCTAGCCAATCAGTCCACTGATAACCACTCCCTAGTTACCCTATAAAATGGACCAGGTTTAAAAATAGGTTTGGCAATTGAGCCTGGTAGAGCTACCAAGTCTAATTGGGGAATTTCATCTGCAGGTACAAGGACAGGAGGATTTAAATCAATACTTTCAGAAGCAGCCTCCATAGCTTAATACAGAGAACATTCTCCCAAAGAAAATGGAGAATAAATGGTATTCCCAGCACCGCTGCCACCAATTTGTAACAGATTACTGCTTTATGGAAGGATTATGGGTAGCATGGCACACAGTTGGTTACTCTGGTGGTCTGGAACAAAGATAGGGCACATAAAGAGGTTCCCACATAACATATGCAGTAATCAGGGGTGTCCCTGTCTATGGTGCACCACTTGAATATTGACCAGGACTGTATATTGTGTGTCCTTGTAAATTGGTGTACACTTATCTGTTGCCTCAGAGTTTGTATCCAATAAGGTAACTTGTCTGTCCAATAATCTGTCCTCCCAACAGGTAGTAACAGGATCTTGTGTTGCAGCCAATATCGCTCCAAAGACCATTACTTTCACTTCTCTCTCCTAGCTTAGAGAGCAGGGAAATCTTGTTTCTTATCACTCACTGACACCACCTGCGGGCTGGAGGTGGTTATAAGGAGCCTTGATGTATATGTCATTCAATACACATCACTCCTGTGTAGCAGACAGAACTTTTTGTTGTATCAATATAAGTCAGTGTATTCTTTATATACATTTATTGATGGTCATTGGTAATAGTGAGATAGTACACACATACATATACAACTTTCCTATATGTAATATCATATACCCCCCCCACATTGGTATCTCCTAAAAACTCAATGAAATCTCCTATGAATATATAATATATTTATATAATATAAGGAAAGATATATATATATATATATATATATATATATATATATATACAAACATAGAAAGGATAATCAATGCACATTCCTAGGCCCCATACAATATCATATTATCTGCACACTGGCATACTTTATAAACAAAGGGGTTTTAGTATACATTACTGTGATCACATGAATGAAAAGCCTTCCAACCACGTCAAGGTAACCCCAGTCTGGAAGGTCTCACGTCTTAACCTTTTCATTTCTTTTACTTCAATTACGATTAGCAAACTTTTGCATTTTCTCATTCTTACACACTGGATCCAATAACAGGCTCTCTCCCTTCCCCTCAGCCCTTGGCTTTTAAATGAGGGAAGGGGCCATCCAGTGCTTTATATTAAAGGCATAGGACCTCCCATTAAAGGGGCGTGTTGGGGGTGCTATTACCACATGGAGGCTTGACCAATATTTATATATATATATATATATATATATATATATATATTATATATATATATATATATATATATAATATATATCTATATATATATACACAAAGGACAGACTGAGCCCTAAGCTGGATTTGAAAAGCAAAAAAAAATAGTTTATTCAAGATCACATCAAACGTTTCAGTCCGCTAGGGACATCGTCAGGATTAACACAAACCTCACCTTTTGGTGATTACTAAAGGTATGGTGATTAACACAACAATCAATTTACATAATTAACTAAATAAAAGACCTGCTTTCTTTAAATAGATTCCTGTGCTGGAATAAAACCTAGTGAAAAAACACCAAGTAATAAAGAACAATAAATATAGCTCACAGGGCTAGAAAGTAAAGTGCATAAGTGATACATCTTGTCCAGAAGTTGCAAACTAACATACCTTATAACAACAAAGTTTCTAAAAGTTGTAACAGTGCTCAAGTGTGAAATTTGGCACAAAGCCCAGAGCTACTATAAATATAAATACTTATTAAGTGCCAATAATAAAATAAGATATACTAGATATTCCTCTTAAAAAACTAAAGGCCCCAAATAAAGTGAATATAATAATGTGCAGATTTAAATTACATTAAAAAGGCAGAGATAAACTGGAGGCCCTGACTATTTCGAATGCATAAAACCAAGGTTTCATTTGAAAAACAATGATAATTTGCTATAAAGTCCAAAAGGTTACTTAAATAAACAATATATTATACAAAATTACTAATAAAGGTAGTACTACTACTTCATCTATTCTTCCAACATAGTCAATACATATCCAGGTTAGTCATGGACCTGGAATACTACCGTCAAGAGGCATGTGAACAACTATCTGATAGACAAATCTATCAGTTATTGTCGAGTGAGCCACAGCCTCTCTAAAGGTATCCAAAAAATATTTGCGGAACAAATGAATTGGATTACCCAGGGCGAAAGGAAATAACTTTTCCACAGAGTGGGCCCGGTGTCCACCTTTTATGCAGTCCCAAAAATTCACAAATCCTTAACTAGACCACCAGGGAAACCAATAGTGCGCTCATATGGTTCTCTCAGTAAACCCATATAGCCTATATAGATTACAACCAGCAGTTAAGGTAATGAAATTATACCTGATGGATTATAGGCATCTTATTAATATTCTCAAAGAATATGAAGGTCCAATAGATAATACCATTCTGATCACTTGTGACGTACAGAGTTTGTACACTGACATCACCCCAGAGAAGAAGGATAACCATATGTAAAGAGGCGCGTATTGTAGAATTTTTTGTGGACCTTTTGGATTTGTTTTGGGACTAAACTATTTTCGGTTTGAAAACCATATATAGGCGACACTCGAGACTGCCATGGGTACAAATGTTGGGCCTTCCTTCGCCAATCTATACATGCAGGACTTAAAGGAAAGGTTTATTTATCCTAAAGTTGGGGTAAGTTACTGATTTCTAAACGTTTCATCGACGATATTTTTATTATGGAGAGGGACCGAACAGTCAGCCAGGGAGTTTTTAACTTATATAACAAACTGGAATCGACTTTAAAACTAACAATGGAATGTAACAATGATACAGTGGACTTCCTTGATCTGAATTTATAAACACCAAGGAAAGTTATGCACCACTTTGTTTACAAAACCGACTGATCGCAATACCATACTGCATGCGGCATTTCCATCCAGTGGCCTAAAAGAAGGGAATACTCTTATCCCAGTTCCTTAGGGTCCTTATAATAATTCAGATTTTGAAAGAGCTATAGAACAGGCTGACAATATGCTCAAAAATTAGAATAGGGGTTACATTAAGTCGACTATACAGAATCAATTAAAGGACATGTCCACCCCTTTTTATAAATTTTGGGTACAGTAGGTCTCCCTCCCCCAGCCCAACCACTATAATAGTTTTTACAGAAACTTCCCCAATCATTAATTACCTACCTTTTCCTCTGGTGTACTGTCCGGCCCTCGCATGCATGAAACTGCAAGCAGGGGGCCGGACCGGCAGCCATGTCTGTGATTGGCTGAGAGGCAGTGGAGAACGCCGGGAAAGAGAGGTAAGGCAAGTAATGATGGGGGAGTTTCTGTAAAAAATATAACAGTTGGGTCTCGGGGAGGGAGCCCTACAGTACACCAAAAGGGTTACACACATAGGGGGAGCAACAAGGGTGGGAGAGCTGCATGCCAAAATTCTCCCGGAGGAGAGACAGGAGGCAGAGTCCTATATTGACTCTGCCAGGCTCCTGGTGGCCAGTTTTTGGGACTTTGGAGGGACATGGCAGGGCAGCCATTTGGAGCAGAAATGTAAGATAAGGATTTATTACCCTACAGAGTGGGGCCAGTAGTGGGGTAAATTATAGTTGGGGGGGGACATACCCTTTAAAACAAGCCATTGTCAGTTCCAGGAGGACACTGGAGGTCAAAAAAGAGATAAAGGTGAGAGGCTACCTTCTAGTACTAACTATACTCCAGCTCCTAGTTCACTTACCGTAAAGGTAAGAACCTTTGGAACTTCTTCTGGTTAGACGGACACTAGAACCTAAGGAAACAAATACAAAGAAACAGTGGCAATCCATGGAAAAACAAGGGTGCTTTAAATGTCTGGGCTGTTTAACTTGCAGCACGCAATAACAGAACAGACTTCCCCACCCATATAGTGGGCGAAGAATCCCAATTCGTCATAATTTAGGTTGTCTCAGCACCTAGTGGTCTATTTTATATCTTGCACTTGTGGGCTATACTACGTTGGTAATAAAAAAAGAGGTTAACACCAATGAACCTCATAGCAAATTGGTACAAAAAGAGACCCAATAAATTTGAGGAACAACCGGTCGCTCGCCATTTTAAAGAAGCCAGACATACTTTGGCTAATTTTCGCTGGATGGCTATCGATCATGTAAAACAAGTGGAAGGGACTGATAGACAAAGGATAGTATTACAAAGGGAATCACGCTGGATAAAGGAATTTGATACAGTTGCCCCTAGGGGACTAAATGAGACTCTACCCCTATCCTGTTTATATAGCAGAGTTAAATAAAATCTATCTATAGTGAACGAATATGACAAGAAACAGCACTACTTGGTTCCAAAAAACCTGGATATGTATTGACTATGTTGGAAGAAATAGATGAAGTAGTAGTAATAATTTTATTTAGTAATTTTATATAATATATTGTACCGTTTCTGACAAAAGTCTTGTTGCCATGATATTTGCAGTAACTCCTGCTATTAACCGTATTTTTAATTGATCAATTGTGGTTAGAAATAGCTCCTATGAAAAGCTAAAGCCTCCCAAATAAATTAAATTACTGGTAAAAAATCGTTTCACTGAAAAAAGATTTATCATTTAATCAAGACAGAAAGGTCAAAATGTTGCAAGACAAAAGTGTAGTCGCCTATACAGAAAATGATCTACTTTACAGCCAATCCAAAAATATGTCAGCAAATTAAGTAGTAGTGTGTGAGATCAAATTTAATATCTGTTATGACTTCCATAAGCTTGAAGGACAGCATCCAGCGGTTTGGCAAGGATTCATACAATTTATTGATGAAATCATCAGGAATAGTTAAGAAAACAGTTGCATGCCTCCCACAGTTCATCAATATTCTTTGGTTCGTCTCCATGCTTCCTCTTTCATCCTACCCCACATATGCAATGATGTTCATGTAGGTGAATGGGCTGGCCAATCCTGGAGCATCTTGTCTTCTTCGCCTTAAGGAACTTTGATGTTGAGATGGTAGTATGCGATGGAGCACCACCTTCTGCAGAATTTGGCCTTTTTTGGTTGGGAAATATCAGGTAGCTAACATTTCTTGGTATTTTACACTATGATGTTGCTTCCACCCTGCAGATCCCTCGACAACCCCATACTAGATGTAACACCAGACCATGATTTTGCCTTCACCAAACTTCATGTTTTCTGGTAAATCTCGTCTCCATGAGGGTTCCAGTAGGTCTCCTGCAGTATTTGCAGCGACTGTGTGGTTAATTCAACAGAAGATTCATCTGAAAAATCCACCTTTGCCACTTTTCCAGCTCCATTTTTTAGCAGGCTGTGGGACGGGTGGTGATGCCAATGGTTTTTCAATGTCTTTTGTTTAGTGCTGGCTTATGGCACTGATTCGACCATGGAGGCCGACAAATTCTGGTTGACACAGGGATTTCAGGTGACCAGGTCTCCTGGAACTCTGCTGCAGTTGAAAATGGGCTTGCCTTGGATTTTCGAGCAACAAAACGGTCCTATCGAGCAGTTTGTCTTGCGGGGTTGCATGACCTGGCTTGTAAAAACTTCTCCCGTCTCTTAAATCTTTTTTTATCCTCTGAACTTGACGCTGAGAGACATACAAGGTGTGCGCCACATCAGCAGTGGATTTGGTCTTCAGCCTCTTCATAATCAAACTTTAGTTCAGGGTGAATCTTAGGCATGTTTGCAGAGGTCTATTTGCAGTTGATGTGAAGGTCTAGTGTACTGGGGGTCTTTTTTTACACACCTGACACCTAATTGATCCTTTATTAGTCACAGGTGAAGCCCATATGAAAAGACAACAACACTTATATCTTTGCAAAAATCTACTCAATGGGCTTTACCAAGCTGTGATATTAGAATATTTTGTGTGTTTCGTTTTGCATTGAAACATTATACAAGATGTTTGGGGTAAAATGAACCATTTCTTGAAACAAAATCTGCATTAGAAATATTGTAAGCGGCACTTTAGGTCTATTTGTTCACAAGCGACAATTTTGTCAGAAACTGTATATTAAAATTATCATTGTTTTAGAATGAAACCTTGGTTATATGCATCAAAGTGGTCCGGGCCTCCAGTATATCTCTGCCCTTTTATTATAGTAATTTAACTGTCACTTTATTATAAGTCACTTTTATATGTTACCAAATTGCAATCCTGCCACAATGCAGTTCTAACTAGACGGCACCATAGGACAACCAGAGACCCTACGCAGGATCCAGATTAACACGTAGGTACATTTTTATTAGCATTAAACACAGCCAGCTCCAGATCTACAATTACTATGGGGTTAGGAGGATACAGGACAGTGTTAGCTAAAAAATATTAGGGAGAGATGTTTTCAAAGGCGCTAAAAGCTCCCCACCGAGTATATAAATGAAGTAGAGCCTTCTTATAACAGAAGGACATGTGTCTAGAGTAATTAAGCCTAATGGTATAGAGCAGGGGTGTTGAACCTGTGACCGTTCACAGTTTGAAAACTACAAATCCCAGCATTATCTGTTTGTAGTAAGTTTTTTCTTATGTCCTTTATGTAAGGCAAGCCAGGGCTTGATAAAGGCCCACAGCACAGGGCTGAAACGTTGCCACGTTTGTGTTGAATAAATTTCATTGAAATTCCTAGGAGTGCTCTATATCTCTTTCTTTTTATATGTCTATAACTAATCAACAGGAAGCACCAAATGACTTACCCTACAAGGTTTGAGTGCCACCCACCCTGGTATGTAGTATGTTATATATATATATAATATATATATATATTATATATAATATATATATATATATATACATATATACATATATAATATATATAATATATAATAAAAAACACACACAACACACACTGAAGCAGTGATAAATAAAACTTATTTTAAATTACCAGTACAGTGCAATATAAACCCTTCTCAACAGGCCCAATAACTTGCTACTATTAAAAAAACACCCAACCACCCAACTCTCTTGTAGCCTGCATCTTGCTCTTCTCTATTCTGCTCCTCCAATAAATAGAATAGTGGAAACGTGGCACAGATTTCGGATAAACTAAATGTCACAAGCTTGTGAAGGTTCTCATTCATCCAGGTCATGGCATATCTGTTGTATTCAATTAGATCAACTGGATTGAAATGTAGTTCTTGAAGACATTTCGCTAGTCATCCGACTGGCTTTCTCAATTCAGAATGACTTGTACAAGAATTGTGGCACTATGTACCTGGAAAATCCCAATTAGCATATCACAGCCAGGTGTAAGGGCGTGATTAGATAGTGGCTAAGAGGTGTTATAGGAACGCCCAGAGTAAGGTGTCAAAACAGCATTGTACATGGCAGATGGTGTCGAACCCCCCCACCTCTATTTAGGCTTGGTTTCTTTAGGAGCTGGTGTTGAGCTTTTTGCAGTATCTGTTTGGCTCTGATGCCTTTAACTGTGGAATCAGACGGTATGCGCATGGTACTAGCCTCTGTTGTCTGCATCGGAGGTTAAACGCAAGTGGTTTCTGTAGTCTGCCAATTTCCTGCTGTCTTTCATATTGAAATGTCACAAGTGAAAGAGCAGATGTCCCATAGCCCAGTGTTTCTCAACTAGGGTGCCCTGATAGGTTGCATGGGGGGCCCTCAAGAGATTGTGACAAAGTTTGGATCCACTATTGTGATGAATACAGATATATTTTTCTATATATTATCAATGTTCTATATTTGTGGAATTATGTGTTTGGTGTATTGATGTCTAAGAGATTATAAAAATATGTGTTTTTATGTAAGTGCTCCCTAAAAACATATATAGACCATCCCCCTGTTGTAAATTTGAAAGCATATTTTTTAAATCAAGAAATTTATAAACAGATCCATCATTTATAAATGCATAAATTCTGTATTGTATTATGTATTTTGGTGGCACCCTTTCAGGGAAGAAGCAGGAGTTGGCAAAGCCAATCTCCATGGAGGATGCTATCCAGAGGGGCATTTTAGTTTCTCTACTGTGGTGGTGGTTTTAGGGTTTAACCCCTATATTCTCTTTAATACCTCAACAATGCAGGTAATAAAGTGTTAGATCTATCATAGTTAGACATGGAAAATGAAAACAGTAGTGTGATCGATTCTTGCAGCCAGGAGAGGGAATAAAGGGACATTGCCCTCCTGTAATTTTTGAGACAAAACAGCTTCTAGAAAAACAGGCACGTAGAAGCTGTGTTCACGCCTGGCATGCACAAAATAAGGAAACATGAGAATGCCAGGATTACAGCATACACACAATACACAGCCATGCTCTTTCACTTCCTTTGGGGCTAGAAAATGTGAGGGGGTGGAAAACATGAGAGCAGCAGAGTACACAAGGATATATTCATGGTCTGAAAAGATGTATAGCTCATCCACTAAATTGTGTACAAGCTATGGCTGTCTCATGATTCACATTTACAAGTTTTTCGGATATGCAGAAAAACAAATAAAAATAGTACGGAGAACGTGGAATAGATGTAAGAAAGTTAATCCTGGCATGATATCTTAGATATTAATGACCGAAGGAATTCAACCTAAAACAGATTTTCCTGACTTGAGCAGGACACACTACACACTTACCTTCAACATTCCTGCGATATTCTGACAACTTTTCTTATCGATGAAAGTTAAATGTCACAGGAATGTTGCCAGATGTTGTGTACTGCATGGCCAGCCTTCAGTACAGAAAATGTGGTGTATTTTGATTTAAAGTAATTAAAAGTATAAAAGATTTCCTAGAAGTAAAAGAATTAATTTTCTTTTCTATCCTCCCCCCCCCCTTTGCAATTGAAGGAAAAAAGCATCTGGCAAGCTTTCCAAAATAACACATGGAGCAATCTCACTTCCCTCGTACACTGAAATATCTTAACCAAAAGTGGAGGAAGGAAAGTAACTGCCTGCTAGACTTCACACAAGGCTCTCTAGTCCACCGATCTCCAACCTGCACACCTGCAAATGTTTGAAAACTAAAAACCCAAAACTCCTTGTAGGTAAATGCTGGCAGTTTTTCACACTGAAGGCCCACATGTTGACCATCTCTGCCTTTATCCCATTACCAGAGATATAAATTCACCATTTGCAGTCCACCTCTTACACTGGGTTGAGAAGTAAGAAACCTAATTAGTATTTATGGGTAGGAGGTGTAGGTACAGAACTAGGGAAAATAAGAAACATTCAGAAATACACATACCTCTCAACAACTCTTTACATTAAAAAAAAGTGTTTTTTTAATCCTCTTTTAATAATAGGGGAACTGTGGGTCTCCACACAACTCCATCCTCATGTAATAGACCTCACAATTAAAGCCAACCCTTTCAGCTGGCACTCTTCTCCAGCTGTGACACAGAAAGTGGAAACACGCTGCACACACAGCCACAGCAGTTAGATTGCTGGATCATGGCTACAGAGTAGGTGCAGAGGGTCTGGGTAGTTCAAGGATGCAGTGCTAGCAAGAAATCAAATTATTTTATGGGCAATTTTTTTAATGGTTACTTTGAGTAGGCTGCAGACTATACACATCATGTGCTCATTTGAAGGTAGGAGAAAAGTCAATTAAATAAAGGATACTTTATGGAGAACACAGCCCCCCTTTAAAGGGCATGTACCCCCAAAACTATAAGTAACCACTACTGGCCCCACGTGGTAGTGCATAAAAATACTTACCTTACATCCCAGCTCCAATGGTTGCCCTGGAATAGCTTGGATATTATATTTTATATAAATATAATAATATATTTTAAATTCTGTCAGCAGAAATGTTTCAACACTTTAGATACATGTTTACACTGACAGACAGGGGGAAGCAAAAGGTCAGGTGAAGAGGAAAGAAGCATTGGAAACAAAAAAAAAATCCTTTTGAGACTATTTTTGGTTAGCCTGAAAATAGGAATATAGTCCTTGGAAGGTAGGAAAAAGGACCTTTTGGTGAAGGTACATTGTATGAAGACTATAGGACCTAACGAAAACAATTTTAAAATTCCTAACATCCTTCTAAGGGCTAGACCAATCGTGGTTTGTGACCCATAGCATGTGAGAATTGCATGACAGTGCATTAAATTAATTATTTTGCCATTACTGAAGAATTGTTCTTACAAAAAAATTAGCTAGATTTTCTTTTAGATCACCTTTATTTTATGGTACACATTGGTCTTTTTAGCGTCTCATGAGACTTTGTAGAACAAATACACCTGAATAAAATCAATATTAGTAATGATATCTTTATATATTTGCCAATAATGCAAAAAAAAAAAAAAAAGCCAAACCAATGTTTAGTAAATTTAAGTCTTCTATTTGACTTGATTGTTAGTGGTCACAATACACGGCATTGTGCAACAGTCACACATACAATATGACACCACATACTACATTGTTAACCCTGTATTTTATTTAAAAAAAAAAAAAAATCTGCATGTCTGCTTTTCTTGATGGGGCACTCTGTTCTACCACATATAAATAAAGGTTAGTTGTTGTGGTTAGGTGTTAAGCAGTAGAAATGGCTAATAACATGGATAATATTACTCAGTATGAATACAGGTCCCTGTGCACTCTTCCTGCTTTTCCACCAGGTGCAAATAGTCATACACACAATACATATCCTGGGCACTCTTGGATTTTCAAAACAATTTAGATTTTTTTATTCTCCATATTTTTTATATTAAAAAAAGAAATTGTTTTGAAAATCCAGAGTGCCCAGGATTTGTACTGTGTCAGTAAGTTTAGCTTACCATCTGGAAGTCTCCTCCTTGAATGTCCATGGATTCAAAATAAACACATTAGAGATTCCCCCACTGCTTATCATTATAGCCATCACACATTTCCATTATGTCCAATAACGGTGTTATCTGCATATCAGGGAAGTACTAAAGCTATGCCAACATTAACCAATAGCATACAAAAAAATAAAAATAAGATCAGCAGCAAGGATTATGTACAAGGTTACAAAATTCTCACATTCCGTAAGTGCATTGATTCATTCATTAAAGGGCATGTCCACCCCCAAACTAAAATCTAACCCACTACTGGCCAATGATAGTTTTAAAAAATCCTTACCTTATACTCTTCTCCTTATGGACGTCCGCAGTGCTTGTCCAAAGTCCAAGAAACTAAACAGTAGGAGCTGTCTTCCTGTCCAAAAGGTTTCCGCCTCCTCCCTGTCCTCTGCGAGGACAATGGCAAGCGCAGGGGAGCCCATTCCCCCTCCGGATCCATCCTCTGCAGCCGCAGCACTTAATGTGAACATCAGTTTGCTATATGATAGATGCCCACCCCCAACGCCGAGTTATTTTTTAAAAAGAACAGCATAACGCTACTACAGCCGCTTCGTTCTCTCAGCCAATCCAAATGAGGCTGTGGTCCGGCACCTTGCTTGCAAGTTCCAGCAAGCAGAGAGAGCCAGATCAGTGCTCCGGACATTGAGGGGCTGTAAGCAGTGTTTTAAATAAAAATTTTTTTAATTCTCTCGGCGGTTGGGGGGGGGTTTGGGGGGGGCAGGGGTTTTTTTTTTACCATAGAACAAAAGTTTAGTTTTAGGGTGGACATGCCCGTTAAGTCTTGCTACCTTGAGGCATTTCAATAATCCAGGCCTAGAATTGCTGGATATGAACTGTATGTGAATTTTTATAAAACCACTTGTTCAAACAGCACTAGAATTCTGTGCAGGTTTTAAAACATTACCGATTTCTTTATTAAAAGGAAATTATAGTGCGTATAAAGTTTTTTCAAAAACAGCTCAAATAAAAAAATACCCGGGAGTAAGGATATTGGTGCTTTTACCTACCAATATCCTTTCTGAGTAGCAGCAGGACGAGAAAAACTGCTTGTCAGTCTTCCTGAATGCTTCGAACTATCTTTAAAATAGAATGGCCCAGGGCCATAATCTGGGAGATGAAAACTGTATGTGCTGTAAGCTCCTCAACCAAAACATATTGGGAGATGGGAATAATCATCCTGTTTCCTGGCCTGGTGCTTTTAATTTTTTAAAAGTTAATTTTTACAGTATAGTTGTCCTTAATACAACTACAAAAAAAAAGTAATGCCTGTGGTAAAATGTTTAAGAGAACTTACATTGGGATTTATACAGCCCATACACCACAATAATGAAAGCAATAATAGAGAAATATAAAAACGAACATTAACATACAGCAAAACTATGCACACACTAGGATCATTTAACTTTGCTTCCTGAAGTACAACCCTGTAAGGTTACAAAGGTTAAGTGAGGTGCAGAATGCTTTAAGATCTCAGCTGCGCTAGCTGGGGACCAAAGAGCCAAGTCCAAAAATAACACAGGAGACTTAGCAACCAAACAGTGTTTATATCTTTTTTTCAAAACACTCTTATCCCTATGGGACAGGCAATGTGAATATTCTGATGACTGCGACTTATATGCCCATTGTGTTTTGTATTGTAGGGTGATTAGTAGCCGTTCTGTTGAACACAATTAAGACACTGGAGATGTTATAAAAGTTTTCCTCAACCAAACAGATGTTAGCTTTCAAATAGTAAATAACATCTGACTGGTTGGAGCAAATTAGCACAATTTTAAACAATAGCTTTTATTACATCTCCCTGCATATGTATTATTAAGTGACAACTGCAGTATGACTGAGAGCACAACTAAATTTTACAGAAAGGCAATTAAAAAATTTAAATTTGTTTCTTCTAACGTTGGGACAACTGTTGTAATGGCACAACTGTCTCCTATCAGATGCAACGCTGAAGAATGAGATTTCATGCCTAAAGAATTAAACACATGAACGAACATGAGATGAAGCTCGACATCCAAATACTAGCGGTGAATGTCCATTAGTCACTTGTTGTCACACCGTCGGATTGCAGCCATGTCCACATGGTTGTACATTTTACGAAGCCTAAAGCCTTGTACACACGTAAGAACTTACCACAGATGAAGGACCCCCGACCACAAGGCAAAATAAATATATGGACCGGTGCACAACTTCAGATTGAGCCTCGTAACGCTGTGATACAGCGGTGCACAATAAGGATATAACGTAATATAGAAAATAGGCCGGGAAAAGAAATTCCCTCAGAAGGAAAGATCCCTAATTTATGGCACAAACTACGTTCGCTTCAAAAATATCAAAAAAGCGTTTATTGTGATCGTAACACATATGAAACAATAACTGAACTGAACCCTCTACTGTCCCTATACATATGACATTCTATACAAAATTCTAAAAAACACCACCCAAACAGACACTCCTAGCACCGCCAGGCGTCCCCGGCTATCACAAGTGGGAGAACGGAGCAGGTTTAGGCAGATAAAGTTCCATACGATACAACGGAATAACTATCCAGCCAAAAACACTCATAGCCTTACTGGCCTAGGAAAATAGTTAGAAGCCGATCTCTTAAATCTACAGTACTCACAAAACCGGGACTTAGCGGAGAACCAGGACTGAGGTCAGGAAGCACTATCCTGTCCCTCAGACGGAACACACTCTTCACCCGTTGCTCGGCGACGTAAAACTTCATAGCGTGGATTGCACTTCCCCTCCGGTAGACGATCCAATTCTTAGGCGCGATCTTCCTCACGTGGCTTCCGCTGTGCGTACCTGTTCCGTCCTCCTTCTAACAACAGACACGTGTTTCGCCCTTGGCCTATAGCCTACGGGCTTCAATCCGGTCCATTTTCCAAAATATGAAAAGCCCGGATTTTTGGAAGTGGGCCATCATCATCATCATACAGGTCAAACATGTGCCAGCAATTCCCAAACGTCTTTTGTACACCCCAACATTAACACTTGGTGCCTGGTCCAACGATGTGTGCTTCTGGGTGGCTATGTAGGCTAGGAAGTGTCCTTGGAGTATAGGGTTAGTATATTATATGAAGGTGTCTGTTTATCCCGTTGGTTAACCCAACATTTTAGAATTGGACTTTGGATGCCATGTAGTATAATTGAGGTTTGGGAGAGAGAAACCAGACAAGTCTGTAGGTGGAAATTGTAATTGTGATAGCCTTACCCGTCATCGTTTGTTGCCCAAGAGGAATTCAAGTATGCTATTAATGTTAAATGCTATATTTTGTGGGGACATAGCTGAGAGGTGTGGAGGACATATAGGAGTCTTGGAAGTAGGAAGATTTTTATAAGTTTGTTCGTCCTTTAAAGGGCATGTCCACCCCCAAAAATATAATCCCCCCCCCCTACTGGCCCACATGGTAGTGTAGTTTAATCCTTACCTCACATCCAGCTCCATATGGGTATCCTGTAGTCTTCTCCCCTCCCAGATTGGGATTCCTCCCCTAGTGTAAAACCCTTTTTAGCAAACATTGCCCCTGTCCCCCAGCCCCAACCGCTATGTTGTAATATCAGAAAATGCCCAGAACATTACTTACCTTCCCTTGCCGCACTGAACTTCCAGCAGCGGCGTCCGGATTGGCTGCTGTTCAGCCAATCACAGACGGACTGCCGGTCGGAGGCAAGAGGGAAGGTAAGTAAAGTTCTGGGCATTTTCTGATATTACAAACACAGCGGTTGGGGCTGGGGGGAACCGGGCATGTTTGCTAAAAAAAATTTCTGAAGGGTGGACATACCCTTTAAATGAAGTGTAGATAGATGTTTCCATGATTGTGTTTTTGCTTGATTGATCCAATAAATGAGGGGTTTCAATAAAAGATTTTCAGGGAGATTCAATAAAAGATCTTTAATCTTTAAAATGGTGATAAATCAGCACCAAACATTCAAAACTTATTAACATTGAAAGCTAACCTCTGATTGGTTGTGGGCAAAATTTGCAACATTTTAAACGATAAGAACTATTATTGAATTACCCTGTTATTCGTAAAAGGTCTTTGGGTGTTTAGTATAGTAATTCCCAGGTATTTGAAGGTTGTACAGTTGGGATGAGAAAGTCAGTTCTATTTTATCTCAGAGTTCAATCTAAAGCGTACAGTGTGGATTTAGACCAGTAATATAAAGACCTGACATTGGTCCAAAATTTGATATACGGCTTGCAGGTTTTTATCTGTTGCATCTAGGAAAGTCAGTGTTCTCCCTAGGGTACTTTAGCCGGGCGGACCCACGCCGACTTTTTCATGCCACCCGGGAAAAAAAATTCTTGAGAGAACACTTGTGATTTAAAAGAATTTAGAAGTAGGTTTAATAGGTGTGCAATAGGTCAGTAAAATAAACTCCCGCCCAAAACCTGCTCAGTCCAGACACCTTTTTTACACTGCAAGAATATTTTAGCATGTTAACTAGCTTTTCCAAGATCTCCAAGGCCACAAAAGGGTGTCACATGTGTTGCTTGTGCTGCATGTTACATGGGTACCTGCAATGTTGACGAACTACAACTCACCTGCATTGTACAACCATGGAATGTTATAGTTTTTCAAAATCTAGTGGGACGAAGTTAGAATCCCTGACATATTAATGAGCATGAGCAGTTGCACATTTTCCCTTCAACCACCAAATTTCCCTGTAACTACCCACCCGGGAGCTATATTTCATGCCACCGCAGGGAAAATTCGGGGAGAACCTGATAGTATTACATTGTCGTGTTTAGTACCACAAAATGTTTAATTAAAAATATTTTATATTTTTACCTTTATTTAAAATCCAACAATAACAACTGAAAAGCACTAACTACAACACCCGAGGGCTGATCCAATAAAAAAATGCTTGTGCTATTATTTTGCAGTTGGATTTCAGCTTATTTCTTGGTTATTGCGAGTTACCTGAATGGCAATAATGTTCTAATTTTCAGGTAGAATAAAATTTAGATATAAATGACAATGCCACAGGTATTCACAAACATGTGTTTGTATACATGTGCGGAATGTGGGATTTGTATGGTTGCTATTGTATGTTGGTAGGCTTCTGTTTCAGCATCTGCAGAGTGTTTATATGTTTCTGCATAAATGTTGTGCATTTGCATGGGTGTATTTGTTTATGCACCTATGTGTGTTTCTACACTTGTGTATGTGCATGAGTATGGATCTTTGACTGCACATTTCCTCACTTCTATCATTTAGTCTATTGTCTAAAGAATCATGTTAGTTTTGTGGAAAACGTGCATGCCGTGGATGTGGACCAGCAAAGATAAGGGGATATAGGGAACTGCTCTGTCAAGGTAAATTAAATTTTGCTGCTACTCGACTCTTACTACTTAAAATCTGATGTGCTGTCACCACTAAAATTGCTTACACATCCAATTTGCTGCCAAGTAGCGAATTCCTGCCTTAATAAATTATGTGCTACCTAAATCACTCTGACACACAGGTTATTACCTACCTAATACTAGATCAAAATACATACCTAAGCAGTTTTTAGAATTGTGACAAAAAAAGCAAATCTACCTGACCACAGCCCCGCAGCAATGCACACAAAAGGAACGATCGTCTCCCATTTCACGTCTTCTAGAAAAACACATATAAAATTCTATGACGGAGATATCCAAGAAATCCTCTGTGAATGAGGGGAAGGGAGGGGCAGGGCAGTACATTAAATGTATTGGCCACTGTGTTCAGCACAGTCATAGGCACTGCAGGGTACAATCACTGCACGGGGACAGGGATACATATATTGATATACAGTCTCCGTTTATGTTTATTGGTGAATTTAAGCTACTTAATAAAATTCATAGAAAGAAGAAGGTGTGTGTACCCTACAGTCTATGGCAAGTTAATACTGCATGAATAAAATAGGCAAATGCAGAATTCATATAACATCAGGAAACTCAACATTCTTTGTATGAAATAAAAGAAGTTGTGCACCAATACTAGCTGGTTGGCCCTTTGTTAAGTCAGTCAGGAAGCCTTGATATCATTCATATTGCAACATCAGACACTTTACAATAAGCAAATGATACTGCCTATGCACCACCCTATTATATTGAAGCAGGGAATAAAGCCACCAAATTTTAATTCATAGTGCCAAAACAGCGTCAAGGCCTTAAAATGCGGGGTGACCATGCCTGTATTTAAATCAACGGGAATTCAAATGGATAACCATGCTGCCATAAGTTTTTAATAATTTTTTGCGTATATTGAATACAAGGAATATATGCTTGTATGACCATACCTTTTAAGTCATTATCATGTGCATCCTGTCACATATTGTTCCTGGTGTACCACTGAATACCTAGCAAGCGTTGTGAACGTCCCAGGCTTATAAGTTATAGTCAACGTGATGCTTTGGTATAACTGACTGGCCCTTTCCAGCCCCATGGTACCTTCACACTATGGACCCACATGGTCCTTCCAGTTGCAGGCCCTCATGTCCATTATCTTACAGACCCATGTGGCCCCACCACTCGTGGTTGTCGTCAGCCATGCCCACTAGGCAGGTTTGCCGTGGGTTACCTCTGAACAGAGAGCGGTTGGGAATTTACACTGCTGTGGAGGAGGATCGATGTGGTAAGTTTCTTCTTTCTTCGTACGCCCACCTGCTCAGTTGTTGAAGAAGGGAGGTGAGGCATAGCCCCATAAACCTCCCAGTCTTCGATCACATACTTTAAAGGTAAAGCTTTCACTTCTTGATGTGAACTATTCCTTAAATGTTCCTGAGTCGGCTTGCTACTGTGATTATCCTCCCACAATTAAAAGGGAGACATACGGTTGTGTGAATAAACTGCTTTATAGATTTTAAGTCTTTGGGACAGGGTCTGCTTGAGCGAATAGATTAAATAATAAAATGCTAGATATGATGTTCAGCAATATTAAAAGAAAAATATATACTAACACGTAGTTTATAGTGCTATGATTGGATTTCTTGTTAAAAATGAACCTTTAAAATATTATAGGCATTGAGCCATGCCTTTTGTAGTTTTATATTCAACTTTTTTTGAAAAAAGCAAAAAAATTAACAAAATCATACAAACTCTGAAATTCTAAAGCAGCAGAAACCCATGAAGAACGCACTTTAAGCATAATATAAACAAACAATTACATTGAAATTAATCAAACATTCTTACCCTGATGGGTTATGCTTAAAGTGCAGCAGAAAGTATGTGTGTGTTCAGAAAGGGGGTAGCTGTAGACCCCATAATCTGCAATGCGGCACAAATTAGCATTTCCCCATACTTCCTATGCTGAGAGAAAGCTTGTTAAAAACAACACAGTCTTTTGGCTCACTGCACTGAATAGGAGAATCAGAATAAAATTGAACTGTAAAACAATAGTGGATTGCAGCTACAAGCAAAGAGTGCTTGATATTGAGGCACATTTTATCATTTACCATCATCCAGTATAAAAGCTGGGTACACACATTCCCCATAAAGAGCAATACGTTCATTTACAACAGGATCAGATCTTTTTTGGTGACTGTGATACACACTTTAACAATAAAAGGGCAATCGTAAGAACTGAGCTTTATCGTTACAGTGGTGTACCCCCCTTATGGTGTATGGCAGTCACAAGCAATCTCCCTATACTTTGAAAGATTGGTACTTTGTATACCCAGCTAAGGTGTTTGTCAAGGTGAAAAAAAGATTTGGTTTATTGTGCCCCTTTAAAATGCTAATTAAAATGGTAGGTGTTATATGGCATTTCATTGTGGAAAAATAAAGAAAAAAAGATACAAATCTACTTTCCCAACATTTACACAAGATACAAGTGGCTGGGCCTTTTGCGGTTGGGAAAATCTGTCATTTGTGCTCAGTTTTCTATTATCACATATAAATTAATCAAATCGCAAGAATTATTGGTGATGGAAGAAGCTAGATTTACAGCATGTGTTTAGAAGAAGGCAGGGCATGCCATTTATAATAAAGCAGGTTCTTTTTCTAAGCAGAACTATAAGTAAAGACTCTTTTATACATTAAGTAAAATTAAACTCGCCCACACCATACACATTATCCCCTAAAAATTACCCAGGGTGAGATCCTGAACCACTAGGTCCCACTGGCACGATTACGACTGATGTCAGAGGAGGAACTCACCATAGTGGGGAGGAAAACTATTGGTAAATATAACAGTGTGTCAACTCCTACCCAGGACCTCTAGTGGTAAGAAGGGAAGAGAGTGGGGAAGGTATTATTGTCTTTTTAAAGGTATGTCCACTGAGAAAATGGACATACCTTTTTCACACTAATTGAAGAACAAGATGTAAAGAAGCAAGTCTACCTCCCGTTTTTCAATTAATCAAACAGGAGCGGCAGCCAAAGTGTAAATTACCTGCCGCCACTCTACCCTGCTGCTTCCCGTCTGCATCTGTGTGTCTCTTAACTATATGCGCTCCTATTGAATAATTAAAGAAAAGGTGTAAAAACTTAGTCCTTATCTCCACTTTTCAATAATGTGCATTATGGCCATTGTTTAGTGGACAACCCTTTAAAGGCCAATTTATATCCTATTACATTAAATACATTAAAATCAGTTACATTGAGCACTGTTTTTATGGCCATTCATTCTTATATATTTCGAACATTATGGGCGTATTTATAAGAGGAATAACAATTTTTTCCTGTGTTAATCAGAGCAATAATCATATACATACCGTATATACGAGTATAAGTCGAATTTTTAAGGCTTTAAAGTAGCCTTGAAAACCTAACATCGACTTATCTCGGGTCAAGTCCTAATTAGACCAAATTCTGCAGTTGCAGATGGTAACCAGTAGGTGGCGCCTGTGTTAACCTGATGAGAAGTACAGGAGCTGATCTTGCCTTTACTTCTGCTTCCTGTAGTCTGGCTGCTGAACTCATTCAGCACTGTCACTGCTCATCTGGATTGCTGTAATCTTATGGGTCTCCTCAGTTTGGGCAAAAAAAAGCTGGTAGTACAGTGCAAAGACAGCCTTAACACTAAACTCACAGGTGACATTTTTAACATGTGGGTCAGAGAGTGCTTTACTATATGGGGGGTCAGAGTGCCTTACATGGGGGGTCAGAGTGCCCTTACTTATGGGTGAAGGAGAATTGTAAATGATGGTAAGCTTAATAAAGTTACTGAACCTTGCCACTCCAGAGTTTAGAAAACTACAACTCCCAGCAACAAAGAATACTGGGAGTTGTAGTTTCCAAACATGGATGCCAAGGAATTGGAGTTACGGGTACTGGATGTGGCTATTACTGTATGGATTCATGTATGGGAATTACTGCTGTACTTTAAAGGACAACTTATTTCTACCTCGGTTATACTCGACAATCAGTTTTATAAATTTAGGTAAAAATAGGTACCTCGTTAACTCGGATCGACTTATATCGAGTATACGGGAATAGTTATTGGTTAAAAAGGTACCAATTTGAGTGGCTGCTGCAAATTAACAGCATGGGCACATTTCTACCACCTCTTATTAAATGACCCCTTAATTTTGTTATCATGTCAAGTGACCTGTTGAGTTGTATTACAGAATACAAGACATTACTTAGATATTTAAAAAAATATGATGCATTGTCATAAAAACACACAATTTTGTTTTTTAAAACACCGTTAAGTTGTAACTTTAGCACATTCTATACGAAACGACGCACATCGTTCCCAAGTTTTAAACTTAACAACAACAAACAAAAATACAGAACCAAATTTAAACTCTGTAATTGTCCCTACTTTGTGGTTACCAAAGTTTAATAATGTGGAAACTACAAAATTTAGGCCTGCAAAAAGACAGTAGGAGATTGAAATATGTATTTGGTAGTGTGGAGGTCCTAATATGCAGTTATATGATATAGAAACCAATGCATATAAACACAAATATACAGAACAAATCAATAACGTAAACCTGTATCTTACCAACTATATAAGTATATGAAAAAAAAACTCACTTCAATTGATGTTCAGTTTATTAGCAGTGGAAAGTGCAGAAATGTATTATCCTGGTACTTAAAGGGACGTCCACCCTTTTCAAAAACTGAGACTAAGTGTCGATAACCCCCCAAAACTAACTTCGTTTTAGTAAAAATATAGAAATCAGCTCCCACAAGATTTGATAACTTACATGCTCCTCCTCGCTCCACCACCGGGACTCTGCAACTTACGGGAATAAGGCGTCGTGTCTGCGTGACTGGTGAATGTCACGGTGCGTTCCAACACTGACTGCCATCACGGGCAGTTTCACACGCGGTGCTGCGGAAAACAAAAGAAACAGAGCAGACACCAGGAGGAGACTGGGAGAAAACCAGGAGCGGCGGTTGACGTGGGAGCGAGGAGCTTGTAGGTATAAAACTCTGGTGGGAAGCGGAGTTCTAAATTTTTACTAAAACGAAGTTAGGTTTTGTAGGGAACAGGTAGTAACAGGATCTTGTGTTGCAGCCAATATCGCTCCAAAGACCATCTACTTTCACTTTCTCTCCTCCTAGCTATAGAGAGCAGGGAAATCTTGTCTTATCACTCACTGACACCACCTGCGGGCTGGAGGTGGTATATAAGGAGCCTTGATGTATATGTCCATTACAATACACATCACGTCCTGTGTAGCAGACAGAACTTTTTGTTGTATCCAATATAAGTCAGTGCTATTCTTTATATACATTTATTGATGGTCATTGGTAATAGTGAGATAGTACACACATACATATACAACTTTCCTATATGTAATATCATATACCCCCCCCACCACATTGGTATCTCCTAAAAACTCAATGAAATCTCCTATGAATATATAAATATATTTATATAATATAAGGGATATATATATATATATATATATATATATATACAAACATAGAAAGGATAATCAATGCACATTCCTAGGCCCCATACAATATCATATTATCTGCACACTGGCATCTTTATAAACAGGGGTTTTAGTTATACATTACTGTGATCACATGAATGAAAAGCCTTCCAACCACGTCAAGGTAACCCCAGTCGGAAGGTCCTAACGTCTAACCTTTTCATTTCTTTTACTTCATTACGATTAGCAAACTTTTGCATTTCTCATTCTTACACACTGGATCCATATAACAGGCTCTCTCCCTTCCCCCTCAGCCCTTTGGCTTTTTAAAATGAGGGAAGAGGCCATCCAGTGCTTTAATTAGGCATAGGACCTCCCATTAAAGGGGCGTGTTGGGGTGCTATTACCACATGGAGGCTTGACCAATATATATATATATATATATATATATATATATATATATATTATATATATATTATATATATATATATATATATATTATATATATAACACACCAAATGCAGCATACTGAGCGCTAAGCTGGATTTGAAAAGCAAAAAAAATAGTTTATTCAAGATCACATCAATACGTTTCAGTCCGCTAGGGACCATCGTCAGGATTACACAAACCTCACCTTTTGGTGATTACTAAAGGTAAGGTGATTAACACAACAATCAATTTACATAATTAACTAAATAAAAGACCTGCTTTCTTTAAATAGATTCCTGTGCTGGAATAAAACCTAGTGAAAAAACTACCAAGTAATAAAGAACAATAAATATAGCTCACAGTGGCTAGAAAGTAAAGTGCATAAGTGATACATCTTGTCCAGAAGTTGCAAACTAACATACCTTATAACAACAAAGTTTCTAAAAGTTGTAACAGTGCTCAAGTGTGAAATTTGGCACAAAGCCCAGAGCTACTATAAATATAAATACTTATTATAGTTGCCATAAATAATAAAATAAGATATACTAGATATTCCTCTTAAAAAACTAACAGGCCCCAAATAAAGTGACTTATAATAATGTGGCAGATTTAAATTACATTAAAAAGGCAGAGATAAAACTGGAGGCCCTGACTATTTCGAATGCATAATAACCAAGGTTTCATTTGAAAAACAATGATAATTTGCTATAAAGTCCAAAAGGTTACTTAAATATACAATATATTATACAAAATTACTAAATAAAGGTAGTACTACTACTTCATCTATTTCTTCCAACATAGTCAATACATATCCAGGTTAGTCATGGACCTGGAATACTACCGTCAAGAGGCATGTGAACAACTATCTGATAGACAAATCTATCAGTTATTGTCGAGTGAGCCCACAGCCTCTCTAAAGGTATCCAAAAAACTATTTGCGGAACAAATGAATTGGATTACCCAGGGCGAAAGGAAATAACTTTTCCACAGAGTGGGCCCGGTGTCCCACCTTTTATGCAGTCCCAAAAATTCACAAATCCTTAACTAGACCACCAGGGAAACCAATAGTAGCCTCATATGGTTCTCTCAGTAAACCCATATCAGCCTATATAGATTACAACCAGCAGTTAAGGTAATGAAATTATACCTGATGGATTATAGGCATCTTATTAATATTCTCAAAGAATATGAAGGTCCAATAGATAATACCATTCTGATCACTTGTGACGTACAGAGTTTGTACACTGTTATCATCCCCCAGAGAGAAGGGATAACCATATGTAAAGAGGCCGTTATTATGTAGAATTTTTGGTGGACCTTTTGGATTTTGTTTTGGGACTAAACTATTTTCGGTTTGAAAACCAATATTATAGGCAGACACTCGAGACTGCCATGGGTACAAATGTTGGGCCTTCCTTCGCCAATCTATACATGCAGGACTTAAAGGAAAGGTTTATTTATCCTAAAGTTGGGGGTAAGTTACTGATTTCTAAACGTTTCATCGACGATATTTTTATATTATGGAGAGGGACCGAACAGTCAGCCAGGGAGTTTTTAACTTATATTAACAACCTGGAATCGACTTTAAAACTAACAATGGAATGTAACAATGATACAGTGGACTTCCTTGACTTCTGAATTTATAAACACCAAGGAAAGTTATGCACCACTTTGTTTACAAAACCGACTGATCGCAATACCATACTGCATGCGGCAATTTTCCATCCATGGCCCTAAAAGAAGGGAATACTCTTATCCCAGTTCCTTAGGGTCCTTTATAATAATTCAGATTTTGAAAGAGCTATAGAACAGGCTGACAATATGGCTCAAAAATTTCAGAATAGGGGTTACATTAAGTCGACTATACAGAATCAATTAAAGGACATGTCCACCCCTTTTTATAAATTTTGGGGTACAGTAGGTCTCCCTCCCCCAGCCCCAACCACTATAATAGTTTTTACAGAAACTTCCCCAATCATTACTTACCTTACCTCTTTCCTCTGGTGTACTGTCCCGGCCCTCTGCATGCATGAAACTGCAAGCAGGGGGCCGGACCGGCAGCCATGTCTGTGATTGGCTGAGAGGCAGTGGAGAACGCCGGGAAAGAGAGGTAAGGCAAGTAATGATCGGGGGAGTTTCTGTAAAAAATATAACAGTTGGGTCTCGGGGAGGGAGCCCTACAGTACACCAAAAGGGTTACACACTAGGGGGAGCAACAAGGGTGGGAGAGCTGCATGCCAAAATTCTCCCGGAGGAGAGACAGGAGGCAGAGTCCTATATTGACTCTGCCAGGCTCCTGGTGGCCAGTTTTTGGGACTTTGGAGGGACATGGCAGGGCAGCCATTTGGAGCAGAAATGTAAGATAAGGATTTTATTACCCTACAGAGTGGGGCCAGTAGTGGGGTAAATTATAGTTTGGGGGTGGACATACCCTTTAAAACAAGCCATTGCTCAGTTCCAGGAGGACACTGGAGGTCAAAAAAGAGATAAAGGTGAGAGGCTACCTTCTAGTACTAACTATACTCCAGCTCCTATGTTCACTTACCGTAAAGGTAAGAACCTTTGGAACTTTCTGGTTAAGACGGACACTAGACCTAAGGAAACAAATACAAAGAAACAGTGGCAATCCATGGAAAAACAAGGGTGCTTTAAATGTCTGGGCTGTTTAACTTGCAGCTACGCAATAACAGGAACAGACTTCCCCCACCCATATAGTGGGCGAAGAATCCCAATTCGTCATAATTTAGGTTGTCTCAGCACCTACGTGGTCTATATTATATCTTGCACTTGTGGGCTATACTACGTTGGTAATAAAAAAAGAGGTTAACACCAATGAACCTCATAGCAAATTGGTAAACAAAAAGAGACCCAATAAATTTGAGGAACAACCGGTCGCTCGCCATTTTAAAGAAGCCAGACATACTTTGGCTAATTTTCGCTGGATGGCTATCGATCATGTAAAACAAGTGGAAGGGACTGATAGACAAAGGATAGTATTACAAAGGGAATCACGCTGGATAAAGGAATTTGATACAGTTGCCCCTAGGGGACTAAATGAGACTCTACCCCTATCCTGTTTTATATAGCAGAGTTAAATAAAATCTATCTATAGTGAACGAATATGAACAGAAACAGCACTACTTGGTTCCCAAAAAACCTGGATATGTATTGACTATGTTGGAAGAAATAGATGAAGTAGTAGTAATACTTTTATTTAGTAATTTTATATAATATATTGTACAGTTTCTGACAAAAGTCTTGTTGCCAGTGTATTTTGCAGTAACTCCTGCTATTAACCGTATTTTTAATTGATCAATTGGTGTTAGAAATAGCTCCTATGAAAAGCTAAAGCCCTCCCAAATAATATTAAATGTACTGGTAAAAAATCGTTTCACTGAAAAAAGATTTATCATTTAATCAAGACAGAAAGGTCAAAATGTTGCAAGACAAAAGTGTAGTCGCCTATACAGAAAATGATCTACTTTACAGCCAATCCAAAAATATGTCAGCAAATTAAGTAGTAGTGCTGTGAGATCCAAATTTAATATCTTGTATGACTTCCATAAGCTTGAAGGACAGCATCCATGCGGTTTGGCAAGGATTCATACAATTTATTGATGAAATCATCAGGAATAGTTAAGAAAACAGTCTTGCATGCCTCCCACAGTTCATCAATATTCTTTGGTTTCGTCTTCCATGCTTCCTCTTTCATCCTACCCCACATATGCTCAATGATGTTCATGTCAGGTGACTGGGCTGGCCAATCCTGGAGCATCTTGATCTTCTTCGCCTTAAGGAACTTTGATGTTGAGATGGTAGTATGCGATGGAGCACCATCCTTCTGCAGAATTTGGCCTTTTTTATGGTTGGGAATATATCAGGTAGCTAACATTTCTTGGTATTTTACACTATTGATGTTGCCTTCCACCCTGCAGATCCCTCGCACACCCCCATACTAGATGTAACACCAGACCATGATTTTGCCTTCACCAAACTTCATTGTTTTCTGGGTAAATCTCGTCTCCATGAGGGTTCCAGTAGGTCTCCTGCAGTATTTGCAGCGACTGTGGTGTAATTCAACAGAAGATTCATCTGAAAAATCCACCTTTTGCCACTTTTCCAGCGTCCATCTTTTTAGCAGGCTGTGGGACGTGGTGAATGCCAAATGGTTTTTCAATTGTCTTTTGTTTAGTGCTGGCTTATAGGCACTGATTCGACCATGGAGGCCGACAAACTATTCTGGTTGACACAGGGATTTCAGGTGACCAGGTCTCCTGGAACTCTGCTGCAGTTGAAAATGGGCTTGCCTTGGATTTTCGAGCCAACAAACGGTCCTATCGAGCAGTTGTCTTGCGGGGTCTGCATGACCTGGGCTTGTCAAAAACTTCTCCAGTCTCTTCAAATCTTTTTTTTATCCTCTGAACTTGACGCTGAGAGACATACAAGGTGTGCGCCACATCAGCAGTGGATTTGGTCTTCAGCCTCTTCATAATCAACACTTTAGTCTCAGGGTGAATCTTAGGCATGTTTGCAGAGGTCTATTTGCAGTTGATGTGAAGGTCTAGTGTACTGGGGTTCTTTTTATACACACCTGACACCTAATTGATCCTTTATTAGTCACAGGTGAAGCCCATATGAAAAGACAACAACACTTATATCTTTGCAAAAATCTACTCAATGGGCTTTACCAAGCTGTGAATATTAGAATACTTTTTGTTTGTTTCGTTTTGCATTGAAACATTATTACAAAAGATGTTTGGGGTAAAATGAACCATTTCTTGAAACAAAATCTGCATTAGAAATATTGTTAAGCGGCACTTTAGGTCTATTTGTTCACAAGCGACAATTTTGTCAGAAACTGTATATTTAAAATTATCATTGTTTTTAGAATGAAACCTTGGTTATTATGCATCAAAAGTGGTCAGGGCCTCCAGTTATATCTCTGCCCTTTTATTATATGTAATTTAACTGTCACTTTATTATAAGTCACTTTATTATATGTTACCAAATTTGCAATCCTGCCACAATATGCAGTTCTAACTAGACGGCACCATAGGACAACCAGAGACCCTACGCAGGATCCAGATTAACACGCTAGGTACATTTTTATTAGCATTAAACACAGCCAGCTCCAGATCTACAATTACTATGGGGTTAGGAGGATACAGGACAGTGATTAGCTATAAAAATATTAGGGAGAGATGTTTTCAAAGGCGCTAAAAGCTCCCCACAGAGTATAAAATGAAGTAGAGCCTTCTTATAACAGAAGGTACATGTGTCTAGATGTAATTCAGCCTAATGGTATAGAGCAGGGGTGTTGAACCTGTGACCGTTCACATGTTTGAAAACTACAAATCCCAGCATTATCTGTTTGTAGTAAGTTTTTTCTTAATGTCCTTTATGTAAGGCAAGCCAGGGCTTGATAAAGGCCACAAGCACAGGGCTGAAACGTTGCCACGTTTGTGTTGAATAAATTTCATTGAAATTCCTAGGAGTGCTCCTATATCTCTTTCTTTTTATATGTCTATAACTAATCAACAGGAAGCACCCAAATGACTTACCCTACAAGGTTTGAGTGCCACCCACCCTGGTATGTATGTATGTGTACTATAATATAATATATATATATATATATATATATATATACATATATATATACATATATACACACACACACACAGCACTGAAGCAGTGTAAAATAAAACTTATTTTAAATTACCAGTACAGTGCAATATAAAACCCTTCTCAACAAGCCCAATAACTTGCTACTATTAAAAAAACACCCAACCACCCAACTCTCTTGTAGCCTGCATCTTTGCTCTTCTCCTATTCTGCTCCTCCAATAAATAGAATAGTGGAAACGTGGCACAGATTTTCGGATAAACTAAATGTCACAAGCTTGTGAAGGTTCTCATTCATCCAGGTCATGGCATATCTGTTGTATTCAATTAGATCAACTGGACTTGAAGTTTAGTTCTTGAAGACATTTCGCTAGTCATCCGACTGGCTTTCTCAATTCAGAATGACTTGTACAAGAATTTGTGGCACTTATGTACCCTGGAAAATCCCAATTAGCATATCACAGCCAGGTGTTAAGGGCGTGATTAGATAGTGGCTAAGAGGTGTTATAGGAACGCCCAGAGTAAGGTGTCAAAACAGCATTGTACATGGCAGATGGTGTCGAACCCCCCCACCTCTATTTAGGCTTGGTTTCTTTTTAGGAGCTGTGTTTGAGCTTTTTGCAGTATCTGTTTGGCTCTGATGCCTTTAACTGTGGAATCCAGACGTATGCTGCATGGTACTAGCCTCTGTTGTCTGCATCGGAGGTTAAATCGCAAGTGGTTTCTGTAGTCTGCCAATTTCCTTGCTGTCTTTTCATATTGCAAATGTCACAAGTGAAAGAGCAGATGTCCCATAGCCCAGTGTTTCTCAACCAGGGTGCCCTGATAGGTTGCATGGGGGCCCTCAAGAGATTGTGACAAACTGTTTGGATCCACTATTGTGATGAATACAGATATATTTTTCTATATATTTATCAATGTTCTATATTTGTGTGAATTATGTGTTTGGTGTATTGATGTCTAAGAGATTAATAAAAATATGTGTTTTTATGTAAGTGCTCCCTTAAAAACATTATATAGACCAATCCCCTGTTGTAAATTTGAAAGCATATTTTTAAATCAAGAAATTTATAAACAGATCCATCATTTATAAATGCATAAATTCTGTATTTGTATTATGTATTTTGGTGGCACCCTTTCAGGGAAGAAGCAGGAGTTGGCAAAGCCAATGCTTCCATGGAGGATGCTAATCCAGAGGGGCATTTTAGTTTCTCTACTGTGGTGGTGGTTTAGGGTTTAACCCCTTATATTCTCTTTAATACCTCAACAATGCAGGTAATAAAGTGTTAGATCTATCATAGTTAGACATGGAAAATGAAAACAGTAGTGTGATCGATTCTTGCAGCCAGGAGAGGGAATAAAGGACATTGCCCTCCTGTAATTTTTGAGACAAAACAGCTTCTAGAAAAACAGGCACGTAGAAGCTGTGTTCACGCCTGGCATGCACAAAATAAGGAAACATGAGAATGCCAGGATTACAGCATACACACAATTACACAGCCATGCTCTTTCACTTCCTTTGGGGCTAAGGAAAATGTGAGGGGGTGGAACAACATGAGAGCAGCGAGAGTACACAAGGATATATTCATGGTCTGAAAAGATGTATAGCTCATCCACTAAATTGTGTACAAGCTATGGCTGTCTATCATGATTCACATTTACAAGTTTTCAGGATATGCAGAAAAACAAATAAAAATAGTACGGAGAACTGTGAATAGATGTAAAGAAAGTTAATCCTGGCATGATATCTTAGATATTTAATGACCGAAGGAATTCAACCTAAAACAGATTTTCCTGACTTGAGCAGGACATACACTACACACTTACCTTCCAACATTCCTGCGATATTCTGACAACTTTTCTTATCGATGAAAGTTAAATGTCACAGGAATGTTGCCAGATGTTGATGTACTGCATGGCCAGCCTTCAGTACAGAAAATGTGGTGTATTTTGATTTATAAGTAATTAAAAGTATAAAAGAATTTCCTAGAAGTAAAAGAATTAATTTTCTTTTTCTATCCTCCCCCCCCCCCTTTGCAATTGAAGGAAAAAAGCATCTGGCAAGCTTTCCAAAATAACACATGGAGCAATCTCACTTTCCCTCTGTACACTGAACATATCTTAACCAAAAGTGGAGGAAGGAAAGTAACTGCCTGCTAGACTTCACACAAGGCCTCTCTAGTCCACCGATCTCCAACCTGCACACCTGCAAATGTTTGAAAACTAAAAATCCCAAAACTCCTTGTAGGTAAATGCTGGCAGTTTTAAAACACCTGAAGGCCCACATGTTGACCATCTCTGCCTTTATCCCATTACCAGAGATATAAATTCACCATTTGCAGTCCACCTCTTACACTGGCGTTGAGAAGTAAGAAACCTAATTAGTATTTTATGGGTAGGAGGTGTAAGGGTACAGAACTAGGGAAAATAAGAAACATTCAGAAATACACATACTTTCTCAACAACTCTTTTACATTAAAAAAAAGTGTTTTTTTAAAATCCTCTTTTAATAATAGGGGAACTGTGGTCTCCACACAACTCCATCCTTCATGTAATAGACCTCACAATTAAAGCCAACACTTTCAGCTGGCACTCTTCTCCAGCTGTGACACAGAAAGTGGAAACACGCTGCACACACAGCCACAGCAGTTAGATTGCTTGGATCATGGCTACAGAGTAGGTGCAGAGGGTCTGGGTAGTTCAAAGGATGCAGTGCTAGCAAGAAATCAAATTATTTTATGGCTAATTTTTTTAATGGTTACTTTGAGTAGGCTGCAGCTATACACAATCATGTGCTCATTTGAAAGGTAGGAGAAAAGTCAATTAAATAAAGGATACTTTTATGGAGAACACAGCTCCCCCTTTAAAGGGCATGTCCACCCCCAAAACTATAAGTTAACCCACTACTGGCCCCACTGTGTAGTGCATAAAAATACTTACCTTACATCCCAGCTCCAATGGTTGCCCTGGAATAGCTTGGATATTATATTTTATATAAATATAATAAATATATTTTAAATTCTGTCAGCAGAAATGTTTCAACACTTTAGATACATGTTTACACTGACAGGACAGGGGGAAGCAAAAGGTTCAGGTGAAGAGAGAAAGAAGCATTGGAAACAAAAAAAAAATCCTTTTGAGACTATTTTTGGTTAGCCTGAAAATAGGAATATAGTCCTTGGAAAGGTAGGAAAAAGGACCTTTTGGTGAAGGTAACTTGTATGAAGACTATAGGACCTAACGAAAACAATTTTCAAAATTCCTAACATCCTTCTTAAGGGCTAGACCAATCGTGGTTTGTGACCCATAGCATGTGAGAATTGCATGACAGTGCATTAAATTAATTATTTTGCCATTACTGAAGAATTGTTCTTGACAAAAAAATTAGCTAGATTTTCTTTTAGATCACCTTTATTTTTATGGTACACATTGGTCTTTTTAGCGTCTCATGAGACTTTGTAGAACAAATACACCTGAATAAATCAATATTAGTAATGATATCTTTATTATATTTGCCAAATAATGCAAAAAAAAAAAAAAAAGCCAAACCAATGTTTAGTAAAATTTAAGTCTTCTATTTGACTTGATTGTTAGTGGTCACAATATACACGGCATTGTGCAACAGTCACACATACAATATGACACCACATACTACATTGTTAACACCTGTATTTTATTTAAAAAAAAAAAAAAAATCTGCATGTCTGCTTTTTCTGATGGGGCACTCTGTTCTACCACATATAAATAAAGGTTAAGTTGTTGTGGTTAGGTGTTAAAGCAGTAGAAATGGCTAATAACATGTATATCATATTACTCAGTATGAATACAGGTCCCTGTGCACTCTTCCTGCTTTTCCACCAGGTGCAAATAGTCATACATACAACAATACATATCCTGGGCACTCTTGGATTTTCAAAACAATTTAGATTTTTTTATTCTCCATATTTTTTTATATTAAAAAAAGAAATTGTTTTGAAAATCCAAGAGTGCCCAGGATTTGTACTGTTGTCAGTAAGTTTAGCTTTACCATCTGGGAAGTCTCCTCCTTGAATGTCCATGGATTCAAAATAAAACACATTAGAGATTCCCCCACTGCTTATCATTATAGCCATCACACATTTCCATTATGTCCAATAACGGTGTTATCTGCATATCAGGGAAGTACTAAAGCTATGCCAACATTAACCAATAGCATACAAAAAAATAAAAAATAAGATCAGCAGCAAGGATTATGTACAAGGTTACAACATTCTCACATTCCGTAAGTGCATTGATTCATTCATTAAAGGGCATGTCCACCCCCAAACTAAAATCTAACCCACTACTGGCCTCAATGTATAGTTTTAAAAAATCCTTACCTTACATCTCTTCTCCTTATGGACGTCCCGCAGTGCTTGTCCAAAGTCCAAGAAACTAAATAGTAGGAGCTGTCTTCCTGTCCAAAAGGTTTCCGCCTCCTCCCTGTCCTCTGCGAGGACAATGGCAAGCGCAGGGGAGCCCATTCCCCCCTCCGGATCCATCCTCTGCAGCCGCAGCACTTAATGTGAAATCAGTTTGCTATATGATAGATGCCCACCCCTAACCGCCGAGTTATTTTTTTTAAAAAGAACAGCATAACGCTACTTACAGCCCTTCGTTCTCTCAGCCAATCACAAATGAGGCTGCTGGTCCGGCACCTTGCTTGCAAGTTCCAGCAAGCAGAGAGCCAGATCAGTGCTCCGGAGCATTGAGGGGCTGTAAGCAGTGTTTTAAATAAAAAATTTTTTTTAATTATCTCGGCGGTTGGGGGGGGTTTGGGGGGGGCAGGGTTTTTTTTTTTACCATAGAACAAAAGTTTAGTTTTAGGGTGGACATGCCCGTTAAGTCTTGCTACCTTGAGGCATTTCAATAATCCAGGCCTAGAATTGCTGGATATGAACTGTATGTGAATTATTTCATAAACCACTTGTTCAAACAGCACTAGAATTCTGTGCAGGTTTTAAAACATTACCGTATATTCTTTATTAAAAGGAAATTATAGTGCGTATAAAGTTTTTTCAAAAACAGCTCAAATAAAAAATACCCGGGAGTAAGGATATTGGTGCTTTTACCTACCAATATCCTTTCTATGAGTAGCAGCAGGACGAAGAAAACTGCTTTTGTCAGTCTTCCTGAATGCTTCAGTACTATCTTTAAAATAGAATGGCCCAGGGCCATAATCTGGGAGATGAAAACTGTATGTGCTGTAAGCTCCTCAACAAAACAATATTGGGAGATGGGAATAATCAATCCTGTTTCCTTGGCCCTGGTGCTTTTAATTTTTTAAAAGTTAATTTTTACAGTATAGTTGTCCTTTAATACAACTACAAAAAAATGTAATGCCTGTGGTAAAATGTTTAAGAGAACTTACATTGGGATTTATACAGCCCAGTACACCACAATAATGAAAGCAATAATAGAGAAATATAAAAACGAACATTAACATACAGCAAAACTATGCACACACTAGGATCATTTAACTTTGCTTCCTGAAGTACAACCCTGTAAGGTTACAAAGGTTAAGTGAGGTGCAGAATGCTTTTAAGATCTCAGCTGCGCTAGCTGGGGACCAAAGAGCCAAGTCCAAAAATAACACAGGAGACTTAGCAACCAAACAGTGTTTATATCTTTTTTCAAAACTACTCTTATCCCTCATGGGACAGGCAATGTGAATATTCTGGACTGAATTCGACTTATAATGCCCATTGTGTTTTGTATTGTAGGGTGATTGTAAGCAGTTCTGTTGAACACAATTTAAGACACTGGAGATGTTATAAAAGTTTTCCTCAACCAAACAGATGTTAGCTTTCAAATAGTAAATAACATCTGACTGGTTGGAGCAAAATTAGCACAATTTTTAACAATAGCTTTTATTACATCTCCCTGCATATGTATTATTAAGTGACAACTGCAGTATGACTGAGAGCACAACTAAATGTTACAGAAAGGCAATTAAAAAATCTTTAAATTTGTTTCTTCTAACGTTGGGACAACTGTTGTAATGGCACAACTGTCTCCTATCAGATGCAACGCTGAAGAATGAGATTTCATGCCTAAAGAATTAAACACATGAACGAACATGTAGATGAAGCTCGACATCCAAAATACTAGCGGTGAATGTCCATTAGTCACTTGTGTGTCACACAGTCGGATGTCAGCCATGTCCACATGGTTGTACATTTTTACGAAGCCTAAAGCCTTGTACACACGTAAGAACTTACCACAGATGAAGGACCCCCGACCACAAGGCACAAATAAATATATGGACCGGTGCACAACTTCAGATTGAGCCTCGTAACGCTGTGATACAGCGGTGCACAATAAGGATATAACGTAATATAGAAAATAGGCCGGGAAAAGAAATTCCCTCAGAAGGAAAGATCCCTAATTTATGGCACAAACTACGTTCGCTTCAAAAATATCAAAAAAGCGTTTATTAGTGATCGTAACACATATGAAACAATAACTGAACTGAACCCTCTACTGTCCCTATAAATATGACATTCATATACAAAATTCTAAAAAACACCACCCAAACAGACACTCCTAGCACCGCCAGGCGTCCCCGGCTATCACAAGTGGGAGAACGGAGCAGGTTTAGGCAGATAAAGTTCCATACGGATACAACGGAATAACTATCCAGCCAAAACACTAATAGCCTTACTGGCCTAGGAAAAAATAGTTAGAAGCCGCATCTCTTAAATCTACAGTACTCACAAACATCCGGGACTTAGCGTGAGAAGCCAGGACTGAGGTCAGGAAGCACTATCCTGTCCCTCAGACGGACCACACTCTTCACCCGTTCCTCGGCGACGTAAAACTTCTAGCGTGGATTGCACTTCCCCTCCGGTAGACGATCCAATTCTTATGGCGCGATCTTCCTCACGTGGCTCCGCTGTGCGTACCTGTTCCGTCCTCCTTCTAACAAACAGACACGTGTTTCGCCCTTGGCCTATAGCCTACGGGCTTCATCAGGTCCATTTTCCAAAATATGAAAACGGCCCGGATTTTTGGAAGTTGGGCCATCTATCATCATCATACATGGTCAAACATGTGCCAGCAATCTCCCAAACGTCTTTTGTACACCCCAAACATTAACACTTGGTGCCTGGTCCAACGATGTGTGCTTCTGGGTTGGCTATGTAGGCTAGGAAGTGTCCTTTGAGATATAGGGTTAGTATATTATATGAAGGTGTCTGTTTTATCCCGTTGGTTAACCCAACATTTTAGAATTTGGCTTGGATTGCCATGTAGTATAATTTGAGGTTTGGGAGAGAGAAACCAGACAAGTCTGTAGGTGTAAATTGTAATTGTGATAGCCTTACCCGTCATCGTTTGTTGCCCAAGAGGAATTCAAGTATGCTATTAATTGTTAAATGCTATATTTGTTGGGGACATAGCTGAGAGTGTTGGAGGACATATAGGAGTCTTGGAAGTAGGAAGATTTTTACTAAGTTTGTTCGTCCTATTAAAGGGCATGTCCACCCCCAAAACTATAATCCCCCCCCCTACTGGCCCCATCATGTAGTGTAGTTTAATCCTTACCTCACATCCCAGCTCCATATGGTTATCCTGTAGTCTTCTCCCCCTCCCGATTTGGATTTCCTCCCCCTAGTGTAAAACCCTTTTTAGCAAACATTGCCCCTGTCCCCCCAGCCCCAACCGCTATGTTTATAATATCAGAAAATGCCCAGAACATTACTTACCTTCCCTCTGCCGCACTGAACTCCCAGCAGCGGCGTCCGGGATTGGCTGCTGCTCAGCCAATCACAGACGCGACTGCCGGTCGGAGGCAAGAGGGAAGGTAAGTAAAGTTCTGGGCATTTTCTGATATTACAAACACAGCGGTTGGGGCTGGGGGGACAGGGGCAATGTTTGCTAAAAATTTTTTCTGAAGGGTGGACATACCCTTTAAATGAAGTGGTAGATGTTTCCATGATTGTGTTTTTTGCTTGATCCAATAAATGAGGGGTTTCAATAAAAGATTTTCAGGGAGATTCAATAAAAGATCTTTAATCTTTAAAATGGTGATAAATCAGCACCAAACATTCAAATCTTATTTAACATTTGAAAGCTAACCTCTGATTGGTTGGGGCAAAATTTGCAACATTTTAAACGATAAGAACTATTATTGAATTACCCTGTTAATTCGTAAAAGGTCTTTGGGTGTTTAGTTATAGTAATTCCCAGGTATTTGAAGGATTGTACAGTTGGGATGAGAAAAGTCAGTTCTATGTTTATCTCAGAGTTCATTTCTAAAGCGTACAGTGTGGATTTAGACCAGTTAATATAAAGACCTGACATTGGTCCAAAATTTGATATACGGCTTGCAGGGTTTTATCTGTTGCATCTAGGAATAGTCAGTGTTCTCCCTAGGGTCTTTTAGCCGGGCGGCCCACCCGGCTACTTTTTCATGCCACCCGGCTGGAAAAAAATTCTTGAGAGAACACTTGTGATTTAAAAGAATTTAGAAGTAGGTTTAATAGGTGTGCCAATAGGTCAGTAAAAACTCCCGCCAAAACTGCTCAGTCCAGACCCCTTTTTTACACCTGCAAGAATATTTTAGCATGTTAACTAGCTTTTCCAAGATCTCCAAGGCCACAAAAGGGTGTCACATGTGCTTGTGCTGCTATGTTACATGGGTTACCTGCAGATGTTGACGAACTACAACTCCCTGCATTGTACAACCATGGAATGTTATAGTTTTCAAACATCTAGTGGGACAAAAGTTAGACATCCCTGACCTATATAATGAGCATGATGCAGTGCACATTTTCCCTTACCACCAAATTTCCCTGTCCTACCCCACCCGGCTACTATTTCATGCCACCCGGCAGGGAAAAATTCTGGGGAGAACACTGAATAGTATTACATTGTTCGTGTATAGTCACCACAAAATGTTTACCGTAATTAAAAATATTTTTATATTTTTACCTTTATTTAAAATCCAAAAATCAACTGAAAAGCACTAACTACAACACCGAGGGGCTGATCCAATAAAAAAATGCTTGTGCTATTATTTTGCAGTTGGATTTCAGCTTATTTCTTGGTTATTGCAGTTACCTGAATGGCAATAATGTTCTAATTTCTAGTTAGAATAACATTTAGATAATAAATGACAATGCCACAGAGTATTCACAAACATGTGTTTGTATACATGTGCTGGAATGTTGGGATTTGTATGGTTGCTATTGTATGTTGGTAGGCTTCTGTTTCAGCATCTGCATGAGTGTTTATATGTTTCTGCATAAATGTTGTGCATTTGCATGGGTGTATTTGTTTATGCACCTATGTGTGTTTCTACACTTGTGTATGTGCATGAGTATGGATCTTTGACTGCACATTTCCTCAGCTTCTATCCATTTAGTCTATGTGTCTAAAGAATCATGTAGTTTTGTGGAAAATGTGCATGCCGTGGATGTGGACCAGCATAAGATAAGGGGATATAGGGTACTGCTCTGTCAAGGTAAATTAAATTTGCTGCTACTCTGAACTCTTACTACTTAAACATCTGATGTGCTGTCACACTAAACTCTGCTTAACATCCAATTTGCTGCCAAGCTGAATTCTGCTTAATAAATTATGTGCTACCTAAATACACTCTTGACACACAGGTTATTACCTACCTAATACTGTAGATACAATATACCTAAGCAGTTTTTAGAATTGTGACAAAAAAAGCAAATCTTACCTGACCACAGCCCGCAGCACTGCACACAAAAGGACGATCGTCTCCCATTTCCGTCTCTCTAGAAAACACAATTATAAAATTCTATGACGGAGATATACCAAGAAATCCTCTGTGAATGAGGGGAAGGGAGGGGCAGGGCAAGTACATTAAATGTATGGCACCTGTGTTCAGCACAGTCAATAGGCCTGCAGGGTTACACTCTACTGCACGGGGACAGGGAATACATATATTGATATACAGTCTCGTTATGTTTATTGTTGAATTTAAGCTACTTTAATAAAATTCATAGAAAGAAGAATGTGTGTGTACCCTTACAGTCTATGGCAAGTTAATACTGCATGAATAAAATAGGCAAATGCAGAATTCATATAACATCAGGAAACTCAACATCTTTGTCTTCATGTATGAAATAAAAGAAGTCTGTGCAGCTAGCTGGTTGGCCCTTCTTAAAGTCAGTCCAGGAAGCCTTGATATCATTTCATATTGCAACATCAGACACTTTTACAATAAGCAAATGATACTGCCTATGCCACACTATTTATATTGAAGCAGGGAATAAAGCCACCAATATTTAATTCATAGTGCCAAAACAAGTGTCAAGGCCTAAAATGCGGGGTGACCATGCCTTGTATTTAAATCAACGGGAATTCAAATGGATTAACCATTCTGCCATAAGTTTTTAATAATTTTTTGCGCTATATTGAATACAAGGAATATATGCTTTGGTATGACCATACCTTTAAGTCATTATCATGTGCATCCTGTCACTATATTTGTTTCCTGGCTGTACCACTGAATACCTAGCAAGCGTGTGAAGATCCCAGCTTATATAGTTATAGTCACCGTGGTTTTGGTATAATTGACTGCCCCTTTCCAGCCCCCCTGGTCCCTTCCACTCATGGACCCCATGGTCCTTCCAGTTGCAGGCCCCTCATGGCCCATTATCTTACAGCCCCATGTGGCCCCACCCACTCGTGGTTGTCGTAGCCCTGCCCACTCGCAGGTGCCGTGGGTTACTCTGAACAGAGAGCGGTTGGGAATTTACACTGCTGTGGAGGAGGATCGTGTGGTAAGTTTCTTCTTTCTTCGTACGCCGCACCTGCTCAGTTGGTTGAAGAATGGGAGGTGAGGCATAGCCCCTTAACCTCCCAGTCTTCGATCAATACTTTAAAGGTAAAGCTTTCACTTCTTGAGTGAACTATTCCTTTAAATGTTCCTGAGCTCTTGCTGAGCTACTGTGATTATCCTCCCACAATTTAAAAGGGAGACATACAGGTTGTGTGAAATAAACTGCTTTATAGACTGTAAGCTCTTTGGGACAGGGTCTTGAGCGAATAGATTAAATAATAAAATGCTAGATATGATGTTCAGCACTATTAAAAGAAAAATATATACTAACACGTTAGTTTATAGTGCTATGATTGGATTTCTTGTTAAAAATGAAACCTTTAAAAATATTATAGCATTGAGCCATGCCTTTTGTTAAGTTTTATATTCAACTTCTTTTTGAAAAAAGCAAAAATTAACAAAATCATACAAACTTCTGAAATTCTAAGGCAGAAACCCATGAAGAACGCACTTTAAGCATAACTATAACAAACAATTACATTGAAATTTACTTCAACATCTCCTACCTGATAGGGTTATGCTTAAAGTGCAGCAGAAAGTATGTGTGTGATTCAGAAAGGGGGATAGCTGTAGACCCCATAATCTGCAATGCTGGCACAAATTAGCATTTCCCCCCATACTTCCTATGCTGAGAAAGCTGTAAAAACAACACAGTTCTTTGGCTCACTGCCTGAATAGGAGAATCAGAAATAAAATTGAACTGTAAAACAATAGTGGATTAGCAGCTACAAGCAAAGAGTGCTTGATTAGAGGCACATTTATCATTTACCATCATCCAGTATAAAAGCTGGGTACACACATTCCCCATAAAGAGCCAATACTGTCATTAACAACAGGATCAGATCTTTTTTGGTGACTGTGATACACACTTTAACAATAAAAGGGCAATTCCGTAAGAACTGACCTTTATCGTTACAGTGTGTACCCCCCTTTCATGTGTATGGCAGTCACAAGCAATCTCCCTATACTTTGAAAGATTGGTACTTTGTATACCCAGCTAAGGTTTTGTCAAGGTGAAAAAAAGATTTGGTTTATTGTGCCCCTTTTAAAATGCTAATTAAAATGGTAGTTAGGTATATATGGCATTTCATTGTGGAAATAAAGAAAAAAAAGATACAAATCTACTTTCCCAACATTTACACAAGATACAAGTGGCTGGGCCTTTTGTCTGGTTGGGAAAATCTGTCATTTGTGCCTCAGTTTTCTATTTATTCACATAAATTAATCAAATCGCAAGAATTATTGGTGATGGAAGAAGCTAGATTTACAGCATGTGTTTAGACAAGGGCAGGGCATGCCATTTATAATAAAGCAGGTTCTTTTTCTAAGCAAGAATCTATAAGATAAAATGACTTCTTTATACATTAAGTAAAATTAAACTCGCCCACACCATACACCATTATTCCCCTTAAAATTACCCAGGGTGAGATCCTGAACCACTAGGTCCCACTGGCCAGATTACAGACTGATGTCAGAGGAGGAACTCAACCATAGTGGGGAGGAAAACTATTGGTAAATATAACAGTTGTTCAACTCCTTACCCAGGACCTTCTAGTGGTAAGAAGAGGAAGAGAGTGGGGAAGGTATTATTGTCTTTTAAAGGGTATGTCCACTGAGAAAATGGACATACCCTTTTTCACACTAATTGAAGAACAAGATGTAAAGAAGCAAGTCTTACCTCCCGTTTTTCAATTAATCAAACAGGAGCCGGCAGCCAAAGTGTTAAACTTACCTGCCGCCACTCGTCCCTGCTGCTTCCCGTCTGCATCTGTGTGTCTCTTAACTATATGCGCTCCTATTTGAATAATTAAAGAACAGGTAAAACTTAGCTCCTTTATCTCTCACTTTTCAATTAATGTGCATTATGGCCATTGTTTAGTGGACATACCCTTTAAACTGGCCAATTTATATCCTATTACATTAAATACATTAAAATTCAGTTACATTTCTGAGCATGTTTTTATGGCCATTCATCTTTATATATTCGAACATTATGAGGCTTATTTAATAAGAGGAATAACAATTTTTTCCTGTGTTAATCAGCAGCAACTAATCAGTATACATACCGTATATACTCGAGTATAAGTCGAATTTTTAAGGCTTTAAAGTTAGCCTGAAAACCTAACATCGACTTATACTCGGGTCAAGTCCTAATTTAGATCCAAATTCTGCAGTTGCAGATAGTAACCAGTAGGTGGCGCTGTGTTAACCTGCATAGAAAGTTACAGGAGCTGATCTGCCTTTACTTCCTGCTTCCTGTAGTCTGGCTGCTGAACTCATTCAGCACTGTCACTGCTCATCTGGATGCTGTAAATCTTATGGGTCTCCTCAGTTTGGGCCAAAAAACAGCTGGTAGTACAGTGCAAATGACAGCTTAAATCTACAACTCACAGGTGACATTTTTAAATGTTGGTGCTTTACTATATGGGGGGTCAGAGTGCCCTTTACTATGGGGGGTCAGAGTGCCCTTTACTATATGGGGTTAAGGAGAATTGTAAATGATGGTAAGCTTAATTAAAGTTTACTGAACCTTGCCACTCCAGATGTTTAGAAACTGCAACTCCCAGCAACAAAGAATACTGGGAGTTGTAGTTTCCAAACATCTGGAGTGCCAAGGAATTGGAGGTTACCGGTACTGGATGTGGCTATTACTGTAGGGGATTCATGTATGGGAATTCTGCTGTCCATTTAAAGGACAACTTATTTCTACCCTCGGCTTATACTCGAGTCAATCAGTTTTATAAATTTTCAGGTAAAAATAGGTACCTCGATTTATACTCGGATCGACTTATACTCGAGTATATACGGTACATAGTATATTGGTAAAAAGGTACAATTTGATTGGCTGCTGCAAATTAACAGCATGGGCACATTTCTACACCTCTTATTAAATGACCCTCTTAATTTTTGTTATCATTGTCAAGTGACCTGTTTGAGTTGCTATTACAGACATACAAGACATTACTTAGATATTTAAAAAATTATGATGCATTGTATAAAAACACACAATTTTGTTTTTAAAAACACCGTTAAGTTTAACTTTAGCACATTCTATACGATAACGACGCACATCGTCCCCATAGTTTAAACTTAACAACAACAAAAAAATACAGAACCAAATTTAAACTCTGTTAATTGTCCTACTTCTGTTGGTTACCAAAGTTTAATAAATGTGGAAACTACAAAATATTTATGGCCTGCAAAAGAACAGTAGGAGATGCAATATGTATTTGGTAGTGTGGAGGTCCTAATATGCAGTTATATGATATAGAACACTACTGCATATACACACATATACAGAACAAAATCATAACGTAAACCTGTATCTTACCAACCTATATAATGTTATATGAATAAATAAATACTCACTTCAATTGATGTTCAGTTTTATTAGCCAGTGGAAAAGTGCAGAAATTGTATATCCTGGTACTTAAAGGGACTGTCCACCCCTCTTTTCAAAAACTGATATAAGGTCAATAACCCCCCCAAAACCTTAACTTCGTTTTAGTAAAAATATAGAAATCAGCTCCCACACAGATATATACTTACATGCTCCTCCTCGCTCCACCACCGCGGCTCTGCACTTCCGGGTAAGGCAGTCAGTGTCTGCCGTGACTGTGACGTCACGGCCAATCACTGACTGCCATTCCCGGAGCAGTCTCCACTGCGGCCTGCTTGGGAAAACAAAAAGAACAGAGCAGCCACAGAGGAGACTGGGAGAAGAACCCGGAAGCGGCGGTGGAGCGAGGAGCTTGTGAGTATAATAACTCTGTTTTGGGGGGTTATCTACATTATATCAGTTTTTGAAAAGAGGGGTGGACAGTCCCTTTAAGAGACTTTTTAAGAGGTTTACTTGAAAACAAAAAGTTTTCATTTTGTTTTGAGAAAGTTACACAAACACTACTAAACTGAGTGCTAAACAGATTCAATCACCATTTGTACGTACCATGCTGATGGTTCAAAACACATGTTAAATTCCCTCAGCTTTGTTCCCCCCACCACTCTTAAACTCCAGACCAGTGCTCTTAAAATAGAATTCCCACAACTGTTCCTTACAGCTCAGCTATTTTCTGTCTGCATTAAACACATCCTCAGGAAAACCTCTATTTCTGTGATGAAGAACATAACAGAGTTTGTTGTATCCTGAATTGTCGTTAAATTCCATAAAGTTTCAGTTTGGGAATCAACACACACACACACACACACACACACACACACACAATCTCAATTTCTAGCAATACACCCTTATGTAAAAGGAGAACAAAACTAAAGGAGGCCATACACGCACCAATTAAGATTACACAATAAGGAATCGTTTGATTGGTACTGTTCCAATAAAAAAATTCCATTTCTTAAATAGGGGACTGTACAATGCACACAGTGAGCTTTCACAGCACTCAGAAGACGAGCCTCAGTGAATACTCTGCAGTCATGCTGTCACTTGACATGGGCCTGACTGCTGAGTAAACCAGGAAGTTTCTCTGAGCTGCTGTGAGAATGTGAGTATTGAGGTTTTAGCTTTTCAGGGGTCCTTTAACTGCATGGCACTTTTTATTTTAGGGGTGTACATGCCCTTTATTTCTACACTTTAAATCTGTGTGTTTCATTTTTTTAACACTTTTTTGGCACAATTTGTCATTTCTGTTGCGGTCCACTAATGTTAATAATGTTGGAACTAATGTTGTAATTACAGCATTATTCATAGAGTATATGCACCAAACTGTATATTGTAATCAAATGAAATTATCATTGTAGTTTAAAGTTATATTATACTGGCAGCATTGAAATGTTATGTACATTTTCCAGATTACAACATAACAGAAATGTGTTATTCCCCCTGCTCAATTACGTGGCACACTTCAGGCTCTCTAAAGGCACACTAATGTGCCCCAACTGTTTACAGTATATATTGGCACAGAATTTGAATATGATCAATGCAGCATACATTGATACATGACCCAACACTGAATATATTCTAATACAATAATTATTTTTTGTGTAGGTCATGCCAAAAATGAAGATTAGGCTGAAAAATATATACCATAATTTAGTAGAAACCTGCCGCTCTCTGTGCACTGGGACTAATTGGTGCCCTTTCATTTGTAAAACAGTGATTCGCTTTAATGATAGTGTGTGAACAACTTAGTTTTAATAAAGCCCCAAATAGTACAGTATAAAAATTTTCTGTGAAATGGATTTCTGCAGACAGCTATGACAAGTTTAAAGGACAATTATACTCCCCTCCCCCTCGCTTCGTTTCTTCCTCTTGGCTAAGTCATCACCCTGGGGTACTTTACCTAACAGCTGAACTTACACGGACTTTCCCTCGGTGTTCCGACCCTCTTCCGCAGACCACAATGTAGCTATGCAATGGTGCGTATTTTTCCATTGGCTACATGGCGGATTGTCACTGACAGTGGCAGAGGGGAGGAAAAGACTGGAGCGCATAGGGAAACTTTGAGTAAGTAAAACAGCTGTTAGATACCCAGTGTGAGGACCGCACCCCGGGTACTATGCAGTTGTGGAATGGTGGTGACCCTTAATCTGAATAAAAGCTGTATGCACAGTGTAGTGTTTTGTTTGACAATCTGAATGAATAGAATATGGGAAAAAATTACCAGAAATTAACCTATCCTTCAATCTAATTTAACAATTAGAAAGATTTAAAGGGCATATCCACCCTCATAACTTGTTGCCATTGTAACAATGATAACCATTTGCTTAAAGGGCATGTCCACCCCCAAAACTATAATCCCCCCAACTACTGGCCTCATCATGTAGTGTAGTTTAATCCTTACCTCACATCCCAGCTCCATATGGTTCTCCTGTGTAGTCCCCCCCCAAAAAAAACTGCCCACCAGGAGGCTAGCAGAGTCCATATAGGACTCTGCCTCCTACCTGGCCTCCGGGAGAAGTTTGGCATGTGTACTGCAGCCCTTCTCCCCCTTCCTCTTCCTCCCTCCCTCTCCGGATTCCCTCCCCCTAGCATAAATCCCTTTTAATATAGTATTCCCCGTTCCTCCAGCCCCAACCGCTCCATTTTTATCTTTAGAAAGTGCCCCAAATATTACTTATCTCCCCTCTTTCCTCCGCTGCACTGAATGACCGTCAGCCGAGTCCGTGATTGGCTGCCACTCAGCCAATCACAGACGCGACTGCCGGTCCCGCCCCTCTGCTTGCATTTTCTCGCAAGCAGAGGGCCGGCAGTGCGGCGGAGGAAAGAGGGGAGGTAAGTAAAAGTTTGGGGCACTTTCTAAAAATAAAAATGAAGCGGTTGGGGCTGGGGGACCAGGGGGAGTAATATATCAAAAATTAGTTTTAAGGGTGGACATAACCTTTAAGGCCCCCCCCGACGTGTAGGAACGACCGTTTCGGCTGATAATCGGCCCGTGTGTAGGCACTTTATAGGTCAAAACATATGCTCGGTCGCGCGCACGATTCTCGCCCGAAACGTCCGTTCGTCACGTGTGCTGCCTGGCTATCGGGGGTTGTTCCTCGCTCGTAAATCGAGCATTTGTATGAGCCTTTAGAAAGACTTTGCACACAAAAGTTTAGGCTAAATATCTTCCTCCCCCTCATGCCCCGACACCCTAAAGTTGTCAATGAAGCATCATCTATTAAATTTTAAGTTTAAAGCGTAACTAGCCCCCCCCATTTTATTAAACCTGCTTATAATGGACTTAAATTGTGTGTTTACTGAAAAAATTACTTTGCCACATATTACTTGATAATTAAATACATGTAACCAACGGTTCCTCTGAGGAGTGCATGTTGCTGCCTGCCTTCAATCTTGCCCGACACCCCACTATCTGTAAGAGCAAGTATGCTAGGTAATTGCTATGAGGCACCACTGGGGTAGGAAATTTCCCACCATGTAATTCACAAAAGTTATGTTCCTATTTTTGGGTAAGGTTAAGTGTTGTGAAGAACTTCCTCTTTTAAAGGGTTACCTGCCAATCATTCTTGAAATACTCAGCTTGGGTTCCTTCTCAGCCCTTTAAATCTAGATTGTTGTGCATTTTATCTAACATTTTAGTACAGTGTTCTCCCCAGAATTTTTTCCGCCGGGTGGCATGAAAAGTAGCCGGGTGGCATGAAAAAGTAGCCGGGTGGGTAGGACGGGACATTTTGTGTAAGGGAAAATGTTCCATTGCATCATGCTCATTATATAGGTCAGGGATGCTAACTTTTGTCCCACTAGATGTTTGAAAACTATAACTCCGCATTCCATGGTTGTAGAATGCAGTCTGTCAACATCTGCAGGTAACCCATGTAACATAGCAGCACAAGCACATGTGACACCCTTTTGTGGCCTTGGAGATCTGGAAAAGCTAGTTAACGTGCTAAAAATAATCTGCAGGTGTAAAAAAGGATTCTGGACTGAGCAGTTTTGGCGGGAGTTTTTACTGACCTATTGCACACCTATTAAACCTACTTCTAAATTCTTTTAAATCACAAGTGTTCTCTCAAGAATTTTTTTCCAGCCGGGTGGCATGAAAAAGTAGCCGGGTGGGCCGCCCGGCTAAAAGACCCTAGGGAGAACACTGATTTTAGAGATACAAACAAACTTCAGCATTGCTTTTGTCTTGGAATTTGAACAAAGTTTAGCAGAGGTTGAATTTGAACCCAAGACTCCAGTGCTACAGTTAGACATTAGTGCTAACCATTGAGCCAATATGCTGCCCAGGTTGCCTTATTCAATTTCATCTGTTCAATGTACAGCACTGGCTGTTAGCAGCTTAAAAAGTTTAATAAGCATATACTATGTGCTTTCAAAGTTATTAGATTAGAAAAACTGGTGATAATTAATTTTTTTGTAGGGAGGCCTTTATATATGATCCCAACATTCCTTTAGTTTTTCCCTGGCACAACAACAGCTTTCAATACTGAGAAAAAAGAAAGAAAAATATAAAATTGGCAAGATCCCCCTAAAAGGCAGCCATGCACAAAATATTTTATGTGCCACAATTTTGATGGATCGAAGGTTCATGTGAGGCCACGGAAATCTAGTGTTGTTCACCACTAGAATAACAGTTGCTAAATCTTTTAACATCTTTTTTAAGAGCAAAAGTTCTGAACGGTAAAAGAAAAGGTTGCCTATAATAACCATATACGATCACAGCCCGGCCCCCATGTGATCATATGCTTACTTAAAAAAAGCAATTAAAATTTTTCAATGCTACCCCCCCATCCCCCCCTTGTCTTTGGGAATGCTATGTTTAGGGAATCCCCAGGCAAATTGATAATGGAAAGCAAACACCTATCTGAACATACTACCAATTGAATTACCACTATCGTATCTGCACAAAATCCCAGTATAGGTGGAAAATATGGCTAAAAATTTACTCCGGGAGACTAACTTTTTGTGGATTTCTATTTGATATCTATGGAACTGGCTGCTTAAAATCAAGATCTTAGATTATACAATTTTTTTGTCTGGCTACGAATATCAAAATAAGTTGTCACCCCCTGCCACTATTATAGATACAATGAATTGTATGTTTCATAATGTTAAAGGTACATGCTAATCTGGCAACTAAAAATCTTAAATCTTTTCAAAATCTAAAAAAAGTTATATTGGATTTTATCCGACGGTATCAGGCTTTATCAGTGTTGTGTTTACATAGCTCTCTCGAACAAGCGTGTGTCCACCAAACGTTCAGGTCGGCCGATCGCTCTTTCGGGAAAGAGGGAAATTTCCCTTGGCTGCGGGAGACTCCCTATAGGGGAGTCGGCCGAGGAAACACACAGTCCCAAAGTTCTACCAATGATGTGCATAGAAAGAGCCTCGGGACTGTGTGTATCGTGAATTTTAAAAAATAGGATCTGCAAGATCCTGTCTATAATCTTTCAAAAATCTCCTGTGTCAAAATAACCTTTACAGCCCTAGGGCATAGGTATGCAAACCAGAAAAAATGTGTAACAACAATTTGTAACAAAATTGCTTATTACTTATATGGTTTTAAAGTGATAATATGGCAAATATAGATGTGTCATTATAACAAAACATACAGGATTATTCAATAGAGTTCTTATTGTTAAAAATGGTGCTAATTATGTCCCAACCAATCAGATGTTAGCTTTCAAATGTTAAAGAAGATCTGATTGGTGGGGCAAAATTAGCACCACTTTAAACAATAAGAATTTTTATTGAATTTCGCTGATAATTAGCCAAAGCAAAGACACACTTGATGAATTCTGTTGTTAGATACCAATTACTGTTATTGTTATCGTGGAGTACACACGAACAGGGCGATCGGGCTGCAACCAACATGTCTGATCCAAACGAATGGGCGAATGAGCTTGGTTGCCCCCACCCACACAATGTGATATTTCCGTCCGACTGACCGATACACTATTTGTTGGACGAAAATATTGTATGGTGTGTATATCCAGCCTTACACCTTAAAGGGCATGTACACTGTGCAATTCATTTTTAAATTTTATCATCACACGCAGTGAGAATTATTGCGACCGACTCAATCAGCTAGAATTTTGTAAATTTGAATTTAAAGGGGTGGACTTGCTTTGCATATCTCAGCCCCTCCCCTGGCCCCATGATGTTTAAGAACTGCAGCTGCTCTTTCTGGAACACACTCTTAAGCATCATACACCTGTGCGATGTGGGCCTGACCGCAATGCAGGATGTGGATGAACAGCCATTTTGGCCGACTATCGGTGTATGTGGGCACTCGGTCGGGCATCATTGATGATCAACCCAGCAGATCATCAATGATGCCCGACTGAATGTCTATTTTGGGCGCTCAAGTCGCCCCAAAAAAACCAAAAACACTTACGAAAGATGAAGTGAGGACAAGAGAATGGGGGAAGGAAAAGGGTAGAAAGGAAAGGGAAGGCGGGAAGGGGGAGAAGGGATCAGCCCTTTAAATCTAGATTGTTGTGCATTTTATCTAACATTTTAGTTAGAGATACAAACAAACTTCAGCATTGCTTTTGTCTTGGAATTTGAACAAAGTTTAGCAGAGGTTGAATTTGAACCCAAGACTCCAGTGCTACAGTTAGACATTAGTGCTAACCATTGAGCCAATATGCTGCCCAGGTTGCCTTATTCAATTTCATCTGTTCAATGTACAGCACTGGCTGTTAGCAGCTTAAAAAGTTTAATAAGCATATAACTATGTGCTTTCAAAGTTATTAGATTAGAAAAACTGGTGATAATTAATTTTTTTGTAGGGAGGCCTTTATATATGATCACAACATTCCTTTAGTTTTTCCCTGGCACAACAACAGCTTTCAATACTGAGAAAAAAGAAAGAAAAATATAAAATTGGCAAGATCCCCCTAAAAGGCAGCCATGCACAAAATATTTTATGTGCCACAATTTTGATGGATCGAAGGTTCATGTGAGGCCACGGAAATCTAGTGTTGTTCACCACTAGAATAACAGTTGCTAAATCTTTTAACATCTTTTTTAAGAGCAAAAGTTCTGAACGGTAAAAGAAAAGGTTGCCTATAATAACCATATACGATCACAGCCCGGCCCCCATGTGATCATATGCTTACTTAAAAACAAAGCAATTAAAATTTTTCAATGCTACCCCCCCATCCCCCCCTTGTCTTTGGGAATGCTATGTTTAGGGAATCCCCAGGCAAATTGATAATGGAAAGCAAACACCTATCTGAACATACTACCAATTGAATTACCACTATCGTATCTGCACAAAATCCCAGTATAGGTGGAAAATATGGCTAAAAATTTACTCCGGGAGACTAACATTTTTGTGGATTTCTATTTGATATCTATGGAACTGGCTGCTTAAAATCAAGATCTTAGCATTATACAATTTTTTTGTCTGGCTACGAATATCAAAAATAAGTTGTCACCCCCTGCCACTATTATAGATACAATGAATTGTATGTTTCATAATGTTAAAGGTACATGCTAAATCTGGCAACTAAAAATCTTAAATCTTTTCAAAATCTAAAAAAAGTTATATTGGATTTTATCCGACGGTATCAGGGCTTTATCAGTGTTGTGTTTACATAGCTCTCTCGAACAAGCGTGTGTCCACCAAACGTTCAGGTCGGCCGATCGCTCTTTCGGGAAAGAGGGAAAATTTCCCTTGGCTGCGGGAGACTCCCTATAGGGGAGTCGGCCGAGGGAAACACACAGTCCCGAAAGTTCTACCAATGATGTGCATAGAAAGAGCGCTCGGGACTGTGTGTATCGTGAATTTTTAAAAAATAGGATCTGCAAGATCCTGTCTATAATCTTTCAAAAATCTCCTGTGTCAAAATAACCTTTACAGCCCTAGGGCATAGGTATGCAAACCAGAAAAAATGTGTAACAACAATTTGTAACAAAATCTGCTTATTACTTTATATGGTTTTAAAGTGATAATATGGCAAATATAGATGTGTTCATTATAACAAACATACAGGATTATTCAATAGAGTTCTTATTGTTAAAAATGGTGCTAATTATGTCCCAACCAATCAGATGTTAGCTTTCAAATGTTAAAGAAGATCTGATTGGTTGGGGCAAAATTAGCACCACTTTAAACAATAAGAATTTTTATTGAATTTCGCTGATAATTAGCCAAAGCAAAGACACACTTGATGAATTCTGTTGTTAGATACCAATTACTGTTATTGTTATCGTGGAGTACACACGAACAGGGCGATCGGGCTGCAACCAACATGTCTGATCCAAACGAATGGGCGAATGAGCTTGGTTGCCCCCACCCACACAATGTGATATTTCCGTCCGACTGACCGATACACTATTTGTTGGACGAAAATATTGTATGGTGTGTATATCCAGCCTTACACCTTAAAGGGCATGTACACTGTGCTAATTCATTTTTAAATTTTATCATCACACAGCAGTGAGAATTAATTGCGACCGATCTCAAATCAGCTCTTGAAATTTTAACATGTTTAAAGGGGTGGGGACTTGCTTTGCATATCTCAGCCCCTCCCCCTGGCCCCATGATGTTTAAGAACTGCAGCTGCTCTTTCTGGAACACACTCTTAAGCATCATACACCTGTGCGATTGTGAGGCCTGACCCGCAATGCAGGATGTGGATGAACAGCCATTTTGGCCGACTATCGGTGTATGTGGGCACTCGGTCGGGCATCATTGATGATTCAACCCAGCAGATCATCAATGATGCCCGACTGAATGTCTATTTTGGGCGGCCAAGCGCCCAAACACTTACCGAAAGTCAGCTGAAGTGGCCGATCATAAACATCGTGGGTCAGACCCCACAATCGCACATGGGTAAAGGCCTTTAATCTAGTGCAACTAAAGAAATCAATTCCAATTTCCCCCAAGCTTCTACAGCTGAAACTAAATTCCATACACCTTCCAAACTACTATAGCTGGAAAAAAAATCTAAAATCTAATTTCTATACCAACTGATATGACCATGTAACGGTGATCTGTTCGTCTAACGATCCCTATGGGACAGAACAATCTGTTGTGGCGAACTGTTGGCTGAAGCTACTTTTACGGTGAATGACTGATTTGTCCCGGGCAACTATATATTCAATATTATCAGCTCCCACTCGTTAAGGGCAGCACATACAGACATATAACTTGTTCATAACATGTAACTTTTACTTCTCCATATGCAATCATGGAAAAGAAGGATATGATTTTGTTTATAATTTACATCTGTAATTTTGTTTATTTGCGCAACGAACAGAGCACTATGCCAATTATTTATTTTTATATAGTGCCTACCTTTTTAAGTTATTCCAATCCCTAGAGGATTATGGGGAATGGGTTACTTTAAAAGGCGGACACGTTACTTATGTTAGCATACCTATGATTAGGAGCAGAGCATGCTCAAAAGGTAGTTACCTTTTTATAGCACTTTCGTAAATGGCTTAATTCAGGAATTGTTTTTGCATCTAGTGTTGCTTCCTATTTAAGTACCGGAGTGCATCAGTGATTTACTCTTTTCATTTAGTGTATATGGGTAATGTGGAATACAATGTTATGAGCGGTGGTTAATTGTTAAAAGTGACGGGTTCGAGGCATAGGAACACGAACCTCATTATATAGTGCCAGCACATAATCACATTAAGAAAGTAAGGCTTTTCTATAGTGGCCCATTTGTTTGTTATATATAGAATTAATACATTTTTCATCTTGCCTGATAGGGTGCAAAACGGAGGGTGGTAGTTTGCTGGCTTTGGGACATATCCAGCTTTAGGCTAGGCATACAAAGGTCAATAATTTAACCCTATCGACTTTCCTGACAAAACATTTTTATCGGATGTGACAATGATCGGCTGCAACCTTCCAATCTGACCAATCGTTATGGACAAAATGTGCAGCCCTTAAAAGGACCGAAAATTGGTTATTATGCTGATCCTGATAATCTGGCCATAGCCAACTCGTGTATGCTTAGCCTTACAGAAAGACAGAATTCTTTTAATACTGAGCCAAGTAGTAGAATCCATGTTATTAGAAGACCTATTGTGAAGTGAATATGCTATAGAACTGTAGCAACTAGACTAGTAAAAAGCAAACGGCTAATTCATTTCAACGGATTACTAACACTGGCAAAGTTTTGCTTATGATATTACATAAGGCCAGTTGTGTGAAAATGCACTTCTCATCCAATACACAATAGCAAAAGGGCTTATAAGAAAAACAGAATTTACATGCTTTGACATGGTCCAACACGCTACAAGGAGTGCCAGAAGCCTAAACTGCAGAGATTAGTCTACAGTTTTCATCATATATTAGAAGACAACATGCCTGCACTAGGAGAGCCATTATTTTTCTGTAAACAAGTTTTTTTTTTGTGGCATCAAATTGGTGGATTGCATTTTCACTAGTTAAGAAGTGCGTGCTAGTGAAGTAAAAGGTTTTAAGGGTTCCCATTAAATTACAAACATAGTAATTGAGATTGAATTAAGACATATGTCCTTCAAGTCCAACCTTTTCACCCTCTTTTTTAACCCCACCTAACGGTCGATTCTAAGGAAAGCAAAAAAAAAAAAAAAAAAAAGCTAATGGTAATCTGAAAGTATCCCTGGATCAACCAGAACTACAGTATATGGATTAATACCAATAATTCGCAATATTTTTACATTTTAGAAACTTATTCAGCCAACTTTTTAAGCTATTTAACGATCCATTACCACATCTGCTGGAAAACAGTTCCACAGTTTCACCGTTCTTACTGTAAAGAAAACATTCCTAACAAAGTATCAGTTTCAGGGTTCATGAATTATTTCTATCCAAAGGTTTTAAATGATAACAAACTTTCATAAAGCACCATTACACCCACAGAGAAAAAGTACTTTTGTATTTAAATAAGCATACATGCATACCTTTCACAACTTGCTTTTTGGCTAATATTGAAGTTCAAAGAATAACATTTGGTTTAAATGCAATATTTACAGATTTTAGCCTGTGGGTGTAAATATGCTGTAATGTAATGTAATGTATCTGTACTGCACAAAGCTACAGAGGGTAGATGCCCCACAGTAATTTGTTTCAGCAGGACAGCTGTGGACATCTGCTTTTAAGAGGAATAATTGTGTGAAAATGCCAGCCTCTGGCACACAAACACTGCTCCCGTTGATTCTAATAAGGCACTGATCAGCAGGTCATATTTTACTGCTTTGAATTTACCTGAGGAAGCTTTCAGAGGTCAAAACACTACAATGTTTTTTGAATTGTGAGCTTTAAGAATCTTTAAAACAGGACAGGTATACCCCCAAACACCCACTCTCCCCATTACTATACCTAAAGTGAGGACATAAAATCTAGGTTCTTGTATGATGGGGTACATTAGGTCACCCACAATATTTTTAGAATTCATTGCACCCAGGACCATTTCAACTCCACCCCCTCCCTCTATGAATGGTCAAGTCGATTCTCTTCTTGCATTTTTTGAGATCAAGGCAACATGGATATCCCTTAAAGTGCCACAGTTCTTGAGAGAAATGTTAAGTATATATAGAATATATACTATATTACTAATATACTATACTTACTACTATACATAGTAAATATAGAAAATGTATATGCATCTATGAAGCACATTAAAAACTAAATGATTGGATCTACTGAAAGTTTGACCATGTGTTACAATCATTTTATGTGTCTAACAGCTGAAAATACTGGTGGGCAAATTATGTTTTCCACTTTTTAAATCTATGTTAGTTTTGGGTTGCCTCAAATGAAATCCAGATTTAATTTCTACACAAAGGTACAGTCTTTCAACAATTTTCTTTTAGAGGAAACAGCAATTCCTTTTAAAAACAAATGCCACAGTTCTACCTAAAACACGTTGGAAGCATTTCATTTAGCTACAAATTGACAAAACCCACGTTATTGTATCACATCACTTTGAAAGTAGAACTTAACAAGAAAAAAAAACATTTGTGATAATTATAAATATTATTTAAGAAAACAATTACCATATGACAAACTGACTGCAGGAAAGTATTTCCTCACTTTTAATGAAATTACTCATTAAAGGGAATGTCCACCCCTCTTTTCAAAAACTACAAAAACCAGCTCCCACACAGAGTTATTATACTCACAAGCTCCTCGCTCCACCACCGCTTCCGGGTTCTTCTCCCAGTCTCCACTGTGGCTGCTCTGTTCTTTTTGTGTTCCCGAGCAGCCGCAGTGGAGACTGCTCCGGGAATGGCAGTCAGTGATTGGCCGCGACTTCACAGTCACGGCCGACACTGACTGCCTTACCCGGAAGTGCAGAGCCGCGGCGGTGGAGCGAGGAGGAGCATGTAAGTATATCTCTGTGTGGGAGCTGATTTCTAAATTTTTACTAAAACGAAGTTAAGGTTTTGGGGGTTATCTCTATTATATCAGTTTTTGAAAAGAGGGGTGGACAGTCCCTTTAAAGGACACTAGAGCCTATTTTCAGAAACTATATTCAGAATCAATAACATCATGCAGTTTGAACTGTAACTGTTTTGGAAACTGAATGATCTCCTGGCTATCTCCTATTTTAAATGTACATGGCAGTACTAAAAGGAGAGACACACACAATTAAAAAAAATTACATTTATAAGTATTCACATTGTTACAGATCTTATCTTAAATGGCATGTCCACTTTCAAAAAGAAATCTGCTATACAGGTAGAGCACCCCCATAAACATTAAACTGAGGATGACATCCTGGCCAATGACTGCAGAGTATTCAAGAAAAAACTCTTCTAAATGAGATTTCTGAGAGCTTGAGTGGGTTTCCTCCCAGTTACATCCCCCACAATTATAAAGACATACTGATAGATTGTATGTGTAAACAAAGTGAAAAATTAGATTGAAAGTTTGACTAGTCCAGGACTAACCTGGCAACTGAAAACTTACACGATCTCGTGCCCCTCCACTGCTCTTCTGACAGGTCCCGACAAAGTTTGTACTGTTTGCGCAGCTCATATGCACATAAAGTATTTGTATTTGCCCTGAGAGGATGCCTCTCCTCCATAGTGTTGTACGTCAAACGACAAGCGGCACAAACCGAAAATAATCTCTGTGACAATGTACTCAATCTGGAAAAAACATATATTGACAATCCCACTCCAGTAAATAAAGATAATCCACCAAACCTACCTAACACCGACAATTTACAAAATGGGTAGAAGGGGAAACGACGAGTGGCCAAAATGCAAGACGCTAAGAGCCAACTTTCAACATATGATATGGCATAGCCCACTTCTACAAAATTACTGGACAACAATAATAAACTTTATGCAATAGAAACTATCGCTTCCAATAACCCAATCCCCTGAAATCTGCATTCTAGTACTTATAGAAGAGGAAACGCGATCAAAATACATATGTACACTTATGATTAGAACTATTATTCTATGCCTTGAAGAAACCGATTCTTCAATGGATGGCTGACGAAATCCAAACAAAAAAGAAATGGATTAGACTGGTAAACGCTGACCTGGCATTCCACAAAATCCTCTATATACATAAAAAACGCCCCAATAAATATGCACAAATTTGGGAGATCTGGTATGAATCAGAAAACACAAGATTGCACAGACTAGACGAAATGGGATAGTCTTTACCCCCCCACACCTATCAAGTACAAAGCATTAAAATATGGTAATTTGCTTCCACCTATCTTATATATGCTCCATAAATGAAGATGTAGGCATTAGAAGTTTTAGTAAAACATGTTAATTATTTTATTATGGTTATATAAACAAAGATATACCTAAAAGAAAAGACAAATGTTCATATGTATGAACTTTTTATTAAAACAATGCAATGTAAAATGAACAATAACAAAATATGTTAACATATATAAAATGTTCACTCTATTGTGAATATATGCAATATATTTGTTATGTACACAATTTTCAAAATAAACCAAATTAAAAAAAAAAAAAAAAAGTACTTGTATTTGTAAAAATTTTCAACATCAGCACAATGCCAATACGGTAACTTTAAAAGTATATATTTCAGAAAAGTAGTATCCTAGTAACCTAATTTAGGGCAAGAATTACACTTTTTACCGGTAATCCTAGTGTGAATGCTTTTCTCCCTAGAAAACCTATACATTTTAAGATACTTCTCTAGTAAGTTGCATTTACATAACGTATATTCTCCCTTTTTACAAAGCAATGGTAAGGCCTCATTTGGAATGTATGGTAGAGTATGTAATCTGTGTACAAAAAGGATTTCAGTTAAATAATAAAATATAATATTCTGTTTCTTACATCCATGCTAGCTAAGAAATAAATTGCTTACTTTTTTGTGTAATTCTCAGGGACAGGAGTGTTACAATATGTTAAACTAAAATGTAACCCCATACTGGCTCCACTGTAGTGTTCAAAAATCCTTACCTTACATCTCTGCTCCAAATACTTCTCCTGCAGAGTTTGTTCAATGTTTAGGCAAGTGAAGAGTAGGAGCTGTCAGTTATCTGGTCCCTGCTGCTTCCTTAAAGGGATGTCCACCCCTTTTTATACATTTTGGTATACTGTAGGGCTCCATCCCCCAGCCCCAACCACTATTAATTACCTTACCTCTTTCCTCCAGCGTACTGTCCCGGCCCTCTGTTTGCATGAAATTGCAAGCAGGGGGCTGGCAGCCGCGTCAGTGACGACGGGGGAGAGAGGTAATGTAAGTAACAATCGGGGGAGTTTCTGTAAAAACTAATATAGTGGTTGGGGCTGGGGGCCTACAGTACACCAAAGGGGTTACACACTAAGGGGAGGAAGAGGGAGCTGCAATGCGCATGGCAAAATTCTCCCGGAGGAGAGAATCCTGGAGGCCAGTTTTTAGGACTTTGGAGGGGCATAGCAGGGAAGCCATTTGGAGCAGGGATGTAAGGATTTCATTACACTACAGAGTGGTGCCAGTAGTGGGTTTAATTATAGTTTTGGGGGTGGACATGCCCTTTAACCTCAATAAGGTCTATGACATGAACAAGGGAGCCCTCGACCCCCTCCCTTCGGATCGCTTCCCCATAGCTCTAAAACCATTTTACCGCAAGAAAATCCTTTGTTCCCCCGGTGCTCTGAATAGCCGGCAGACGCGTCTGTGATTGGCTGCCGGCTAGCTAATCACAGATGCAGCTGCCAGTCCCATCGCTCTCTGCTGTTTCTGGCTAGCAGAGAGCTGGGAACAGAGCGCTGGGGAAATTGAAGGTCTGTAAGTAACTTTCGGGGGATTTTCTTGAAAAACTATTCAACATATTTTAAAGAAGCCATCCTTCCTAAAATATGTTATGAGTGTCGAGTTTTCCTTTAAGCTTTATAAACATTTGTGTGTCCTGGTGCCTTTTCCTTGACATGCGATAAAACCAATAAGAATTTGAGCTCTAACTGTTTAGCTGCTAACTCCTTGCAAGATACTGTTCATCAAGAGGTAAAAATAATGCATTTTTGTTTGCCAGCCTATGTATACCTAATTGGAGGGGTTTCATAGATTCATCAAGAGCTATTCATATCTCATACCTGTATGGTGCGATGACACAAAAAGAAGCCTTTTATAAAGAGAAAAATGTGAAAACACAAGACTTTAAGGGCAACTATACCAAAAAATAGGTTATTTTAAATTGACCATAACTGGAACCTATAATTCTTCCCAACCACCACTGTATAATTTTTTTGTTGATCTGCCCCTATTTCTTTAGATTTCCAATCTAAAACTTCTTATATTTCAGTTGTCAATCAAGTTCCTTGCTCCCAAAAACTATACTTCTCTGAGTAGTTTTACTGTAGCTGGAATGGTGACAGGAGTTATGACAGTTGGAATTCTGTATGCTGTGTGCAGACTTGACAGTTGGTTTGTGGGAAAAAAAAGTCAGGTCGGATGGAAGTGGCAGTGGTTAAAAGAGGGAGGGATGATACTGCTAAACAAAATGTGTGTTGGATTGAAGGCATGCAGCAACACACGCAAATCAGAGTAAGTGCTACTTACATGTATTCAATTATAGATTAAGATGAGGCAAAGTCATTTTTTTAGTATCCTGGCCATTTAATGCCCATGTTAAGTGAATTTCTGTTGGAAAATGATCTTTGAGTTTGGTGGATAACAAAATTAAAGGGTATGTCCACCCTAAAAATCAACTTTTTATATGAGATGCCACCCCCCAACAACCATTTTTATTCTATAAAAAAAAAACAAAAAAACACCAACACATCATAGAAGCGGCTGACGTCATGGAAAGGGAACAAAGGGCTGTAAGTACAGTTCTGTTTATTTTTTTTAAGAAATAACACAGTGGTTAGGTCTGGGCAGGGGGGGGGGGGATGGATCCAGATGGTGGAAGGGAGGATGAAGGCTGCACGGGAACGGATAAGGCACGGACGTGGGTGACATCTGAAAGCTTGGATTTACACTGAGATGCTCCTGATTTGCAAAAAGAAGGTTGTATAAAGGTATGCATCTTAAAATTGTTTGAACGGATTTGTGGTTTGGCTTGTTTTAAAGCTAGGATAGTGGCCAATAACATATTAAATTATGGTTTTGGGGGTGGACATTCCCTTTAAATGTAGCAAACAGTGCCAGGCGGCAACAGCTAGAGACAGCAAGATTTTGTCTCGAATAAAGAGGGGTATGGATTCAAGGAAGAAAAAATGTATTCTCTGTTTATACAAAGCATTGGTAAGGTTTCATTTAAAATATGTGGTGCTGTTTTGGAATGCTGTGTACAAATAGGACATCTTAGAAATGGAAAGGGTTCAGAAAAGGGCAACTAAAGTAATAAAGGAAATGGGGGAGCTTCAATATGAAGACAGATCGGATAAGTTACAATCATGCATACTAGAGAAAAGGTTCTTGCGCAAGGATATGATTACTGTACATAAATACATTAATGGGCTATACAATAAACTGTCTGGGGCATTGTTCAACAATAAAACATGTCAGAGGACAAGCGGACATCCCTTGAGACTGATAAGACGTTTACAGGGAGATTCAATAAAGGTTCTTATCGTTTAAAATGGTGCTAATTTTGCCCCAACCAATCAGATCTTATTTAACATTTAAAAGGGAACATCTGATTGGTTGGGCCAAAATTAGAACCATTTTAAACGATAAGAACTTTTATTGAATAACCCTGTTAGTCTTCAAGTTCAGAAGGGGTTTTTCACTGCCTTCCGTTGGACATGGTGATGGCAGGCTCATTGGATTGTTCAAAAAAGCTGGAAGTTTCTAAAAACAAAAAATGTTGCATATTTCTGGTATTGATAAATAAATTTGGAGTTGATCCAGGGAAATGTCCGATTGCCACTTGGAGTCAGGAAGGATTTTTTACCCCATCATAATTCTGGAGTTTTTTTTAGGCAGGAAATGTGGGTATAGGAAAAACAGGAGGACTAAGCTGCCCAGGAGGATATAGAAAGCACTCCTGGGGGCTTATACAGGGCTCTCATACATGCAAAGTATCATTAAACACTTTAGTTAGAAAGCAAGCATACCTGCAAGTTATGAGGAAATGTTAGGAAATGTGGGTATAGCAGAGTAGGTTGGAATAAATGGACCTATGTCTTTATTCAACCTCAAATACTATAGATCTTTGCTGATAACTAATCGCTATAATGTCAGCCTATTTTGATGTGTATTTTTTGTCCTATTAGAACAAGTCAAAACTCAAAAAGAATTACATGCAACACAAATCCTAGAGAGCAGTAAAGTAGACTGTTTAATCTATTTAAGCTGTTAAACTAGGATCACACAATGGTGACTACCGTTTTTGCATGATAATCCATTTGTGTATGGGTGATCATTTGGGCATCGGTAATGATCTGATGAGTATTAAGGGCAAGGTCTATGTATTTGCGGATGACAGCATTGTAAACTTCAGATTATGTGAAATTTCTGCAAGCAGACTTAGATAGTCAGAATGGGCAGATTCAATGTTGCTAAATGTAAGGTAACGAATTGGACGCATGAAAAAGATGTGGCCAGCGGAACCATAACGGGTGGCGTGGTAATGGACAGTCTATGGGTTTGTTCTGGGCAGGCAGGGGGTTGAGCCAATTGAGCATCCTGGTGTATGCCCAGGGTGCTGCTTTTGCAGACCACAGCCTGTTGTTGGTTGGGCACCTTTGCTATAAATGGCACTGTACTAAGTGAATCTCTGCTAGAAAAAGATTTAAGGGTTCTAGAAGATGACATACTAAGCTGTAGCAAATGGTGCCAGATGGCAAAAGCTAGCTAAAATATTGTCTTGTATAAAGAGGAGTAAAGATTCAACAGAATCCCGCATATGAAAGGGACATCTCGGATATGGAAAAAATTCAGAGAAGGGCAACTAAATTAATGAGGAGAAAAAAGGGGCTTGATTATGCAGACATATTAGGGTATTTTACATTGGAGAAGCGGTTCTTAAATGGGGATATGATCATTTTATACAAATAATTTAATGGGCCACACAAGCTCTTTGGTGCATTAAATACCAATTGATTATTCCAGAGAACATGATTGTTTCCATTATGTTTCTAGCAACAGATAAAGATTCGAAATGTATGTTCTTCTTCTGCATGTGCAGAGGTGGCACACTGCTATGGTGCTGGTTTTGGAAACAAACAGACCATTAGGATACAGGTTAAATTCCCCATGCTTACTTTCCCCCCTTTTCTTTCTATTATGTTCGTAGCAAAATTATGTTCGTAGCAAAATATAAAGATTCTACATGTACAGAAATCCCACCTACTTGCCCTTGCTTTATTTTTAGTAAGACAGTATAGATGGCTGCAGGTTCGATTTCCCCATATTTGCTTTTAGGTTAATTTCATTAAAATCACCCAGCATCCACAGCAAAGGGAGAGGTGAGACACAGCTTTTTGTAAATGTGCTCTTTCTATTGGGGCAATGTTGTCTGGAGATTTAAGTTCCTCTTTAAAGAGAGAGCTGGCTAAGTTTACAAAATTAAAAAATATTGAAAATAACTGGTATCACACACAGTACTTGTAAATCCAGGAATCCTTTCTTAATGTAATTTGGAGTCAAGGAGGAATTTAAAGGGACTGTAAAATCCCATCATCCATAAAAAATAACTATGTGCCATCCGTTTCTATTATTCACAGGGAGGTGAGAACGCTATTCTCAACTCCCTGTGAATAATAGGACGCTCAGGGGACCTGGAACTTACCTTACCACCACTCCACTGCAAGCCGCTCCTTCACTGAAAGCCGATCTGTCCCGACCACTCGCCATATCTTAGGCGCGTGCGCGCCAATACAAAAGATAGGGCGCGCGATCGGGAGAGAACAGCTGTTCAGTGAAGAAGCGGCTTGCGAGTGGAGCGCGGTAAGGTAAGTTCCAGGTCCCCCGAGCGTCCTATTATTCACAGGGAGGTGAGAATAAGCGTTCTCACCTCCCTGTGAATAATAGAAACGGATGATGAAGGGTAGTCAAGGTTATGTTTGTGGTTAACATAGCACCTTACTGACAGATTCCAATGGAATCTTTTACCACACATGAGATTGTAATCACGTGCATTGGCACCGTAATGCCCGACAATATTTTTATGCATATGCTACTTTTTTGGTTAAAAGGAGTGTTAGTTTTGTGGATGGAAATGGTGGAATAAAGTGACTAATAAAGATGTATGTATGTATGTATATTTATAAAGCACAACTTGGGGGTGCAGCAATGTACAATATTAGAATACAAAAAGGCGTACAGGGGGGACAATAAATAAAACACAAATGTCCGGAAAGTGTGTAGTGACTTGGCAAAAATGGGTTAACTATTGGTATTAGTTCTTGCAAAAGACCAATTAAAATGCCATTCCACCCTGGAACTGTCCTATTGTTTATATTACGATTAGTGAAGCAGGAACCAGATCTTCTTTTCCAGACAATGTGGGGCTGAACCGTGAATCTGGAATTCTCTTCAGCTAGGGGTCTGGTGGGTACCTTAAGAGGTAATTTTAAGGACAGCCATACAGGTAAAATAAATGTATTTCGGTATTGGAATAAGTAAGACAGAAACCAATATTATATTTGTGAATGGAAAGGTAGGCCCATTAAAATGATACCCTTATTCCCTTGCCAAGGGGAGTTATTAATATCTGGGGAATATGAATACACAGGTCATGTTTGGTATTGAAGGAATTGATAATTAATACAGGAGAGGAATACGTGGTCAATATCCCAGCACAAGGTACATTTCTACATTTATATGGAATCTGCCTAACTGAGGGGGAATGAATGCTTTAGGCTAGTCGTTAAACTAGACATTCCTAGACACTCCCATAGCCCAGGAGGGGGGGGGGGTTCAACAAGGGGTTTAAAAATCCTTGTAGCCCCTATAACTTTGTTCATACTGAGGGGACATGTTAAAACTGTGTGTATGGACCCGATGTTTCTTCCCGCCCCGGGATACAGGACTTCTTCTAGTGAGTAGGGTCTGTGAATATTTTTATCCTTTTTATTTTATATAACTGTTGTACCTTTTGTATGTCATTTTACTGTAACACCATTTTATTTTATTTTTGTATTATATGCACTGTCCAACTTTTGGAATATTAAACCTAAAATTTAATAAGTTTTGTCTTTGATGTTCTAAAAGAACTCAGTTGGCCTCTGATAAGTTTATATGTAGTTGAATGGAATGTTTGCAGTGTAAATGCTAATTAACTCTGTGACTGCTTGTGAAGGACTGATGCTAATTAACCAGTTAGTTGCTGGAGTGAATGGTGTAGTGTTAACCATTTAGCTGATAGGACAGGGGTGTGCATAGTCAGTGAGAGTCAAGAGTGTTTTTTGGGCGTCTTTAAAGCGTATGTCCACCCTTGAAACACATTTTTGCCATAACAATTCCCCATGTCCCCCCAGCCCCAACCGCTATATTTATTTATTAGAAAGTTCCCCAAACTTTACTTTACCTCCCCTCTTCTCCGCAGCCTGAGGCCCTCTGCTTGGGAGAAAATGCAAGTAGAGGGGCTGGACCGGCAGTCGCATCTGTGATTGGCTGAGCGGCAGCCAATCACGGACGCGGCTGCCGGTCATTCAGTGCGGCGGAGGAAAGAGGGGAGGTAAGTAATGCTTGGGGCACTTTCTAATAAAATAAACATAGCGGTTGGGGCTGGGGGGACAGGGGAATTGTTATGGCAAAAGGGATTTACACTAGGGGGAGGGAATGCTAATCGGGAGGGAGAGTGAGGAGAAGAAGGGCTGCAGTACGCATGCCAAACTTCTCCCGGAGGCCAGGTAGGAGGCAGAGTCCTATATGGACTTTGCTATCCTCCTGGTGGGCAGTTTTCGGGACTTTGGGGGGGACTACAGGAGAACCAGATGGAGCTGGGATGTGAGGTAAGGATTAAACTACACTACACAATGGGGCCAATTAAGGCCATAACTTAAAGTGGTGGCAGCTTGTACCGAATGATTGGTCATATCAAATGCCCAGCGAACTGGCGTTCTTGACAACAAATATATAAATAAGTATGTGCATCATGAAATGTACAAGTTGCTTAAAACATGTAACATGAAGAAAGAGGTCCCTGCCCCGTAGAGCTTACAATCTTATGAATGTCTTGCAATGTCTCAGATAATCACAGACACTCCTGCCGGTCTGGCCTTTTCTGCAAAAAGCAGCAGAGGGAACGAGGGATGGGAGGTATATTTAGGAGCAAGTATAATCGGTTTAAACCTCGTGAGGTTGAGGTTTTGGAGGGGATAGTTCTTGAAGACGTTTCGCTAGTCATCCGACTGGCTTTCTCAATTCAGAATGACTTGTACAAGAATCTGTGGCAATTATGTACCCCGGAAAATCCCAATTAGCATATTACAACCAAGTGTTAAGGGCGTCATTGGATAGTGGCTAAGAAAAAAAACGCCCAGAGTAAGGTGTCATTGTCTGCCATGTACAATGCTGTTTTGACACCTTACTCTGGGCGTTCCTATAACACCTAGCCACTATCCAATCACGCCCTTAACCTTGGCTGTGGATATGCTATGTGGGAATTTTCCAGGGTACATAATTGCCACAGATTCTTGTACAAGTCATTCTGAATTGAGAAAGCCAGTCGGATGACTAGCGAAACGTCTTCAAGAACTAAACTTCAAGTCCAGTTGATCTAATTGAATACAACAGATAACTGATTATAATTATTTTGAAGTAGCATTAATATTCTAAAAATTCCTCTATGTACACGCAACAAACTTAGGTTCTTGAAATTTAAGATTTTGCATGCTCTTTCTTAATCAAGATGCTAACAAAAGACAACAGAACAATTGCTATAACTCACTAAAGATGATCATACAGAATTCTAAAAAACTGTTAAACTAGGAATTCCAGTCAGTTCCTATGCAGATTAATGTAACCACATAAATGTTAGTAAAAGGAATACGGTCACTAAAGCTAAAATTTAAATGAGACAAAATTAATTAAGCACAGTTATGCTTTCCTTCCCCACTTCCCCCGTATTCTCACCAGGGCGAGGACCTAAACTGCTACTTTCCCTAAACAATCTGGTCCAATTACGCCCCTGTCGTCAGTCCTGTCCTGTCGGTCTTCTCACTGACAACTGAATAAGTGGAGTTAGACTGGCCAGGTAAAGTTACGGTAATTATAAGTTGAGCCAGACTTCACATGCTTAAGGTGGCCATACTTCATTTCTTTTTCTGTCAGATTCAATAAGTGGCAAATGTCAATTTCAAAATCTTTTTTTTTTTTTTTTTTTTTTATATAGGGCCACTTGGGATGTAGCACTGTACAATATTAGTATACAAAAAGCCATACAAGGGTGACAAACAAATACACAAATAATGATGTACATCAAAAAGTATACAAGAGCTTGAACCATGTAACATAAGGAAAGAGGTCCCTGCTCTGTAGAGCTTACAATCTATTTAAGTGGGTTACATACAGATACATAGGGAAAGGGAAATTATTGAGAGAGAGGAATAGAATTCCAGAGGATTGGAACCACAAGACAAAAAGGTTTAAAGGGCATGTCCACCCCCAAAACTATAATCCCCCCCACTATGGCCCCACCATGTAGTGTAATAAAATCCTTACCTCACATCCCAGCTCCATATGGTTCTCCTGTAGTCCCCCCCCCCCCCAAGTCCCAAAACTGCCCACCAGGAGGATAGCAAAGTCCATATAGGACTCTGCCTCCTATCTGGCTCCGGGAGAAGTTTGGCATGCGTACTACAGCCCTTCTCCCCCTCCCTCTCGTTTTGCTATCCCTCCCCCTACCATAAAACCCCTTGGCCACATAATAGAATATGTTCCCCTAGCCCCAACCGCATAAAAATAATTTTAAAAAAGCCCCCAGAACTGTACTTACCTTCCCTCTCTCCCCCGGCATTCTGAGAAGCCGGCAGCTGCGTCCGTGATTGGCTGCCTCTCAGCCAATCACGGACGCGGCTGCCGGTCCCGTCCCCTGCTTGCAGTGTCTTGCAAGCAGAAGGCCAGGCCGGGCGTTGGAGGAGAGAGGGAAGGTAAGTAAAGAACTGGGCACTTTCTTAAAACTTTTTTATAGCGGTTGGGGCTGGGGGAACATATAATATCAATAGCAAAAAGTTTATAATAAGGGTGGACATGCCCTTTAAGGCAAGAGGAGGCAGTACATGTTGGTGGTCTGTAAAAGAGACAGTTCTTTGATGAGCAAAGAGTACGGGCAGGGACATATGGGAAGACAAGACAAGAAATGTAAATAGAACCAGCAGAGCAAAGGGATTTAAATGTTAAGAGAATAAATTTGTAGATAACGTGTTGCTTAATGGAAGGCTGGGAAGTTGTGTCTAATTTGCATGTCTAGGTTTATGCAGGCAGTAGTGACTTGACAGCTCTGGCAGCAGTTACAGGTGATTGCACTTAACTCTGAGAATCCCTAAGTTTACAACTTTTAGACCCCATTCAGGTGAATTATATGTTTGATTTTATTCATACAAAAGCAGATAGGATGAATATTATTCTAGACATTTACAGGGCGATTCAATAAAAGTTTAGTTGCTAGCTTTCAAATGTTAAAGGGCATGTCCACCCCCAAAACTATAATTCCCCCCCACTACTGGCCCCATCATGTAGTGTAGTTTAATACTTACCTCACATCCCATCTCCATATGGTTCTCCTGTAGTCCCCCTTAAAGTCCCACCAGGAGGATAGCAGAGTCCATATAGGACACTGCCTCCTACCTGGCCTCCGGGAGAAGTTTGGCATGTGTACTGCAGCCCTTCTCCCCCTCCCTCCCGATTAGGATTCCCTCCCCCTAGTGTAAATCCCTTTATATGTAACTTTCCCCCTGTCCCCCCAGCCCCAACCGCTCTATTTATTTTATCTGAAAGTGCCCCAAACCTTACTTACCTCCCCTCTTTCCTCCGCCGCAATGAACTCCCGGCAGCGGCGTCCGTGATTGGCTGCCGCCCCTCTGCTTGCATTTTCTCGCATGCAGAGGGCTGGCAGTGCGGTGGAGGAAAGAGGGAAGGTAAGTAAAGTTTGGGGCACTTTCTAATAAAATAAATAGAGCGGTTGGGGCTGGGGGGACAGGGGGAATGACATATAAAAAAATTATTTCAAGGGTGGACATACCCTTTAAATAAGATTTGATTGGTTGGAGCAAAATTAGCACCATTTAAAAACTTTTATTGAATCTCTGAATCTCTCTATGTTTTGTATTTTATTCACATCCACTATATTATTATAATTGATTTATATAGCGCCAACATCTTCCGTGGTGCTTTACAATTACATAGTCAAACATTACATTGCTGTGAAGTTTCTTACAGCATTACCGTGATACAATAGGAAAGAGGACCCTGCCCAAAGAGCTTACAGACTAGAGGATATGGGGGTGAGACATAAGGTGACTGGAATCAGTAGGCTGTAAATAGATTGGCAGTGGAGCGCGAAAGGCGGGTTGGATCATATTGGGTAGTAAGAGCGGTAATGTTTAGGCCAGGTTATATGCTAGCCTAAGGAGATGGGATTTAAGGTTACGTTTGAAGGTGTTAAGGGATGGTGAGTGACAGACAGACAGAGGGAGTTCCAGAGCAGAGGGGCAGCACGAGAAAAGTCCTGAATGTGGGCATGGGAAGAGGTGACCAAGGTGGATGAGAGGAGGGTATCGTTTGTGGAGCGGAGGTTGCGCCTGGGACGGTATTGCTGGATCAGCTCTGAGATAAATGGAGGTGCTATGTTGGATAGTGTTTTATAGGATAGGGTAAGCAGTTTGAAATGGATCCTTTGCGTGATGGGCAACCAGTGGAGGGACTGACAGAGAGGAGATGCATTAGAGAAGCGAGAAGAAAAATGAATGAGCCGGGCAGCAGAGTTGAGAGCCAGGCGGTTGTTTAGTAAACCACACAGGAGTGTGTTGCAGTAGTCTAGCCAGGATATGATTAGGGCATGGACTAGGATTTTTATAGCTTCCTTCTAGAGGAAGGGTCGAATGCGGGAGATGTTTTTGAGTTGGAGCAAGCAAATTGACATGATGTCTGAAGGAAAGTTCGGAATCTAGCGTTATTCCCAGGCAGGGGACATGAGGAGATGGGGGTTATATGGGTGTGTTGTTAATATTAATATAGTAAGACTGGGGGGGGGGGCAGATCATGAGGGTGGGAAAAGGACAAGTTCAGTCTTGTCCATGTTTAGTTTGAGGAAGCGGGAGGACATGAAGGCAGAGATGGCACTAAAGCAGTCAGGGACCCGGGATGTCAGCGTGGGGAGATCTGGGTCAGAGATGTAAATTTGGGTATCGTCTGCATAAAGGTGATAATGGAACCCAAATGAACTAATGAGTTGTCCAAGGCCATAGGTGTAGAAGGAGAAAAGAAGAGGGCCGAGCCTTGCGGGACCCCCACAGGGAGGCTAAATCCAGAGTGGAAAACACTAAAGATCCTACCAGAAAGATAGGAGGATAGCCACGAAAGTTCAGTGTCCTGGATACCTAAGGAGGCCAGGATCTGAAGTAGTAGAGGGTGATCAAAGAGTAATGACCTTTAAATTTAGCACTAAGTAGATCATTGGTCACTTTAGTGAGGGCAGTTTCCGTGGAGTGGTTAGGGCGGAAGCCTGACTAGAGGTGGTCAAAGAGAGAATTAACAGGTGACTAACCAAGTCAGCATAGACATATCTTTCCAGTAGTTTGGAAGCAAAAGGGAGAAGGGAGACAGGCCGGTAGCTGGAGAGAGCAGAAAGGTCAAGGGAGGGTTTTTTAGGTATAGGGGATACAACGGCATGTTTAAATATAGAGGGAAAAATACCAGTGGATAGGGACAAGTTAAAGAAAGAAGTTAGGGTTGGAATGAAGGAAGAGAAGAGCGGGGGAATAGGATGAGAGGGAATGGGGTCGATGGGGCAGGTGGTGAGACGTGTCCTGGATAGGAGAGCTAAAATTTCCTGTTTTGTAATAGCAGTGAAGCTCGTTAGGGGGCAAGTAAAGGGATTAACCAATGAAGGGAGGCTAGACAGTGCAGTGGTAGGGGTAGAGACAGAGGGGGTGAGCAATTAAAGGAGGTTGGGCAGTGCAATTGTAGTGGTTGGAAGCTGTAGGGAGGAGCTAGGGCGCACAGGAAAACCACTTCGGATGTTTATATATATAAATGCATTTGCTTACTGCTAATTTGCCATTTAGATGGGAAAATTCATGGTACGGTAAAACCAAACATTGTGCCCCTTCATTTACTCTTAAGTAGTTTTCAAAGCAGCATAACTGTATTAATTTTAGCTTACTGTAAGGTGAGCTTAAAGACAAGTTCTTAAACAAAATTCTCCAGTGAACATAAAATGCAGCGAACTTCCCAACATCAGTTTGTTCAAAATCGATAAACGATATCAAAAAAAGAGAAAAAAAACTTTGATAAAATGCGCATAAATGATCAGAATATCATTGCAGTGCATGGGGGCCTTATGGCTTTAATTAAAGGGTATCTACACCCTGAAATAAAAACAGTTACATAACGTAGGGGAACCCCCCAACCCTGATCGCTACATTAAAATTAAATACAGCGATCGGGGTGGGTGGCACATTGCGATGGATCTGGATGGATGGAGGGGGGAAGGGTATCCCTGCGCATGCCAGAGTCCTCTGAGGGGACAGGAAAGAGGCAGATACCTTAATACACACAGAGAGGCTCCTACTCTTTAGTTGCCTGGACTTTGATAAGCCACTGCAGGCCAACCATTTGGAGCAGAGGAGTAAGCTAAGTATTTTCCAACACTACACAGTGGGGCCAGAAGTGGGGAAAGTTAGTTTGGGGGTAGACATGCCCTTTAAGGTAACCATACATGAACAGATTTCTGCTTTTGGTCAATGAATACATTTTATTCTTCCAATTAAACCACTGTAAAACACAAGACAGAAAAAAAAACTTCCTTTTTTTTTAAAACCTGGGCACGAAAGATTTTTATAAACTGCAAATCCAAGCATGCCTTGGTTAGTTGTAGTTTATAACACCATCTGGAGTGCCAAGGTTCAGCATTGCTTCAATAGACTATAAATAATCAAAAAATAAGTCACAAATTGGTTCAAGCCTTTAATTTATTTACAGTCGACCAAACAAACACAACTCAATATGTGTATGGTTACCTTTAAAGACACCTGTGGGAATATCTTAAAAGATTAGCTTTGAGGGTCCTGGCCAATGAGAAATGTTAACATTGAGACCAGTCAACACGGGCAGATTTGAAAGGCAAAAAATAAATAAAAGGGGGGGGAGGGTTTGTACCACTATCAGGGATAGGCAACCAGTATATCTCCAGGTGATTGAAAACTACAACTCCCAGCATTTCCTTACTCCAGAATTATTATAGAGGAATGATGGGCATTGTAGTTTTCAAACATCTGGATATCTACTGGTTGCCTATCACTGCTTATACAGACTAACACTTCCTAAAAAAAACTGACACTAATAAGGAGGGGTCAGGTGCGATGCAGAATATGCAAATCGGGTCCAGGAACATACTCAGCCTGGTGTTCAGTCTCTCAGACAACATCCAGTCGGGTGGGTACAGTCTGTCTCAGGCCCCCAACTAAATCCCTCCTCCTAGCCCTATCCCATTGGCCCATGTTTCCCTCACTCTGACAAACACAGCTTCCTATTGGAGCTTTTTTGTCCTCTTCCTTCAGGAGTGGGCAGGTTCCTTTACGGGCCCTTTCTTACTCCCAGAGTTATTACGGACAAGAAGAAACGAGAAGTGTTTCCGATTCATGCCATGTTTGTTATATCCGACACAAGTCCCGGCTTCCACCTCACCCCCTTACCTTTCGCAAATGTCTCCCTCAGGCGAACTTAGTATCCCTAAAGCTCCGCCAGCAAGAGCTAGCAGCGCGCGAGCGCCCAGCGCTTCAGGTATCGCGAGAAAATTCTGGGCGGAGCACCCGTTACCCTCGTGACGTATCATACAGCCAGCTGACTGTCAGAGCGTGTAGGAGGAGCTGCTAAAAATTGTGGGCGTGGTTAAGTGAAAGGAATTGTCGTCGATTGACTAGTTTGCTGGAACTGCTGTCATTGGAGAGCGTGGGTGGGCTGGAATGGAATGTCAGATGGAGGAACATAGCGAACCCTGGTGGTTGTTCTCTGAAGCGCAGGGTGTCCTGTGTAACTCACTGTAGGTATCACCATGTTCTGTGAGGCTGTGAACAAATACAGGAACAAGTAAAGTAAATGAGAACCAGGTAGAACTTGGGGCCCAAAGTCGCTCAAGCTGCTTGAACTTTGGGCCCTTTGTTGGGGCACTCAAGATGCATATAATAAAATAAATATATATTAGAAGTAGCGTGAGGGCGATTTTGAATAGAATGGATATTGTGGGAAAGATTTCCATTTTTGTAATGCATGTGATAAAAAAATGTTGGCGCAATTGTATGCGTTAGCATAATGGAAAATAGTGAAATGTCATGCGCAATCACGTTTGATAATGCGCGCTTCCGTAGCGTTGCAGTGTGGCCTCAGTCTGAATCCCATTTTATAATCCAGCCCTCTGGTGTTTTCTTTTTTTCCAGTTTGCCCTATATACTGCACTTCCATTGCCCAAGTAATATCACGTTAGTGTTTACATTCCAGTTTTCCATTAGAGTAAAGGTGATCCTCTGCACTCGTCCACCGGTGATATATGTGTGGTTAAAAATAAATTCAATTTAATTTACTTTGGAGTGCGACCCTCGCTTTTCTGCTGTTTCCAGTTTTCCATTAGCCCCATAGATGATATATACAAAAAGCTGAGTTAAAGCATACTAACTGTTGCCTTTTCATGTTTATAACCACATATACAGTTATTGGTTAAGTTTACCCATGCACTCACTTTTATACGCATGGATGCTTGGGTGTACACTACTCCAAGCCTGTCTCTTCAGCCTCTCTCTTCCTAGTCTGAGTCTGTCTTCTTAACCAAAATGCTTAATTGAAAAATGGACTCAACCTTCCAATATGGTGTTCCAGACCCTTTGCTTAGTCCGTCCATATACACTCGTTATGTGTTAAGGTAGGACTCACATTATGTGTTAAGGTAGGACCTGCACTCCTTATAATCAGCAAACAGCAAGGTAATCTCCCATAAAACAGTTTTATTATACAAAAGTTAAAGACATTCCCACAACTGATGTGTTTCAAGCACTATCCTGCGCTCTTAGTCATAGGTATCTCTCGAAACATGTCAAGTCCTACCTTCACACATAACAAGTCCCATAGATGATACTGCGTACGTTCTGGAGTATATTAAGCAAAAAGTTACCAGCTAGAAAAGGACCAAAGTGCCGCTGATAATACAGCATACATTCTGGGCACTGAGATTACAAAGAAAAAAAACAGCTGGGAGATCAGTGGGTACAGTTTAAATGCCCTCCTGCTCCCCTCAGTTTCTCGTTGTTGACTTATTGACTGATGGAGGAATTCTGAGAAATAAACCACAACATGATACAATCAAAAAAGTGCCAGTATCACTCAGTAAAGCAAAGCCACAGATAAAAGGGAGTCCTATTGACTCCTGGCGACATCAAGGGACTTCCCTAAATTGTCAGGGGATTCCAGAAGTGAAAAAAAAAGGTTCAAGCTGTTTATTTTTAATTCAGCTTAGACATCACTACATTACTAAGGCAAATGTGTGAATATCTAAATCTGATATACATTATCAACAAAAAGTTGTGCTAATTTTACATTAATGGATTCATTGTAAATGCAACATTTATTAGATGTTTGTAATTTCTGGAAATACATTTTTTGGGAAAACCAAAGGCACAGAAGTTTGCAGTGAAACATATTTTTTTAGAAAAAATGGAAAAATGTAATTAAGGGCTCGGCCACACTGCACCGTTTTAGTCCACACTAGGAGTGCTCCCCTATGGTGCTATCCGCTAATCTGAGCATATGCAATCCTCATTTTTTGTGCAATCGCATGCACTTGCACAGCAACTCGCACTAGTGCACAGGAAACACACATACAATTGTGTGCGCTTGCATTTCCTGTGCGATGTAGCGTGGCCTTGGCCTTTATATTCCCATTTGCGATCAATAGTTTGGCCATGATAAACACATAATCCCATTTGGGGCAAACATTTTGGTCGATGTATAACTGATATTCTGGGAAAACCATTGTGTTACCCCTAAATATTTGCTTTTTCATGTCAAGTAAAGAAGTGTTTAAGGCGCTCATACTGCAGGGGTGGAGCTCGCAGAGTCAAGGGAGCCAATAGGAGATCTTTTTGTTATATGTAGAACTGGCTTAAGTTATTTATTTGCAACAAATTATAAAACCATAAAACTCTTTCACTGAAGTAGACAGTCCTGTCCCTTCTTCCTTTCCCTACTCTTAGGCTTGGTACACAAGAAGGGATTATTCGTCCCGACCGACCATTCGACACTAGGAAGTAGTCAGCTAGGACAAATCACTGTCGGTCATGGAAAAATGCAGCAGTACACCGCAACCAATTGTGCGGTCCATAGGAGACCACACGATCGGCAGTGATTTACCGACATGTCTGATCCCCTTTTCATCCGATCCGTTAACAAAAACACTGCAGATTTTCAGGCCCAACCAACAATACCCAGAAATATCGGTTGGCCCAGAAAATTAGCCATAGATACAAACCACACAATATTTCTGGCCGACCGAACGATATTACCACATATCGAATGGTCTGCTGGAAATAATGTATGGTGTGGCTGTGATTATTTTCAATCAGGTATGTTGGTAACTCATGGTCAATTGTACGTTTTCCCATGGGACCGCACAACCAATTACAACGAACTGTCGGCCACCACTACTTTCACCGCGACTGACAGTGATTTGTGATCACTGTAATCTTGTCCTGTGTGTACCCAGCCTTAGGCTGGGCTCACACATTTAAAATGTAGAGCAGATGACAGACAGATTCCTTTGGAAGCAGTCATCAGCTATACAAATGGCTAGATACTTTGCTGATATATTCTCCCAATAGTTTGTATAAGGTGATTTTTGGAGTAGCAAATGTTTATCATCTCCCTATAATAAGGCATAGAGACAGAGAGAAAATTTTAGACATGGATAAATGATCTCATGGATGATGGCCAGGAATAGACTACCTCAGGAGGGGGCAGGGAAATTGGTGGGCATGCATTGGATAGAGTGGTTATATGGTTGCCATGATTAAGTATGTTGATTTGAAAAATCTGTGACACAAATGAATAGGCCAGGGAGTAATAATTATGTGAAATATTATATTAGAAAAGCATAGCATTAAAAATGAACAACAATAAAATGTTTTTATTATGTATCAGATCATGATCATTGATCAATTCAAAGCTGCAGTATTTGCCCTCATTTAAATATTTTTTACGGTTATGTTTGACTTAGAGTTCGGCTTTTTATTTTGGTGGGTGAAAAGGAATGTTTCCTAAAATAATCCAGCAAGCAGGAAACAGATTTCCCACGTCTGTTTTGTCTCATAGAAAATACAGTGTTTCCAAAACACAGGAACAACTGTAATATACAGAACCTATATCCAGAATCATAGCAACAAAAACAACAAGGCTTGGCAGCAAACTAAGCAGCTGTTCTTAAGCTTCTGCTATTCCAGTGAAAAGTTATCACTTTTTCTCATCACTGTTTGTGTTCTTATGCTTACAAGCATGAAAAACTTCCTCTAATTCGGAGTACTTATTCTGTTCCTACTATGCAAGAAGAGATACAGCAACCAGGTGGCTAAAGCTGGTTTTCTCTGCCAAATGACCAACAGCCAGGCAAGGGCAAAGTAAACGGGGACTGGGAAATGCCAACAGATAACACATAAATCAGTGCCCAACAGATGGCCTTCCAGTAAGCTGTTTGAAGAATCCTAGTACTTGCAATTCTAAAACAACAGCTCAATATACACATCAACAAGGTAAAAGCTAGAACCTCCTAAAAAAACACCAGTCTTTGTATTAGTATATAGTTTGCATGTTTAATGACACTGAATACTTTTAAAGGAGAACTAAACCTAATTTTTATAATCCAGAATCTGAAAACAATCCCCCTAAAAACACCAATAAACTATAAAATGGCACTTTAGTAAACTGTTAAAGTAAATCAAAGCCTGTTAAGAACTGGATGAAGTAACTGTGTGTATGTGCAGTGTCAGACCACACCTCCTGACCTCAGTCACATGCTTCCTTCTTTATCTGTCCTGTAAAAGGATTGGCTAGATATTATTAATGGGTGTGAGCAACTGTAACAAGTTTGTGCCATAGCTAAGAACTGAGCATGTGCAGAACATAATGGTCGTTGACCAAACTGTCTGATACTAGAATGCTGAGAAATAAAGCACAAACCATATGATATTTAGGTAAATTTCCCAGCGCCTGTATCAAAATGAGAGGTAAGACACAGATTACTGGTTTTATATCAAGGTGTTCTGCCTTCTGGTTCATTGTTGTTCTGTGGCTTTAGTTGCCCTTTAATACTAAAGCTCATCAACTTTCAATGGGGAGAACAGCAAGCTTCTTTTTTTTTTCTTACAGTGAGAACAAGAAAGCAGTGGATCTGTCTTCCAAAAGATGTAGTAATGGCAGATTCATTCATTCAGGGATCAATATGTTTCTATAATGTAAGAATAATAAAATTAACTGCTATTAATACATACAGAATGTTTTTTGTTGATCCAGGCATGGATGTTTTTGGAAGGAATTAAATGTGCCCAGATTACCCACTTTCTGCTACCTTCTAGTTATGTTTGTAAAGGTCACAGTATATCTGTGGTTAGATCAACTGGACTGAAGTTTTGCTAGGCTTCCGACTGGCTTTGTCAATTCAAAATGACTTGTACAAGAATCTTTTGGCAATCAATACCCTGGAATGTATCCCAATCAGCATAGAACTACAAGATGTTGATTGCACAGTAGCCAAGAGGTGTTATCAAACTGTCTAGGGTAAGATGTCAAACAGCATTACACAGATATACTTTAAAGGGTATCTCCACTGGGAAAACCACTTTTTGCTATTCAGTTTTATTGAAGAACAGGAGATTAAGGAGCTGTGTCTTACCTTCTGTTCTCCAATAAAACGTTCAGGAGCTGGGAACAAGGTATGCAACTTACCTTGTCTCTCACACCAAGGAGTTCCATGACCATATAGAAGCACAAGGGTGTAGGCCATAAACAGTAAGAACAAGGGGCTTGGGGGAAGATTAAGCATTAGAAGTGTCAGGACAACTAACAACTAATCTGGTTAGGAAAAAACATAATCATCAGTTATTGGGCTAGAAAAGCTTATACTTCTAAAATACCTGCTATTAAGGAATTTGCTTCATAGGTGCAGGGTCATGATTATCTGGATTGGGGTATGTATGAGAACCATTGCCACAAGTTTGTTCCAGAAAAAAAATTGCATTAAATCTGATTTCTCAACCTTCCATCAGCTATGATTAATATATTATGGAAAAGGCTAAAAAATATTCTTACTTACTAACCTCGGAGATAAGGTGAATAAAGTGGAATTTCTCCAAAGTGTAAACTTGAGGTAAATTTTCTGAGACATGAAAATCATTGGAAAGAAGTCAAAATATCAGAACTGGACCTTTAAGTATTTAAACATTTGCTATTATTTTCTTTAAGAAGTCTGCATGAATTCTCTTTCTGTTTGCCTATATATATATAGTGCACACACACTTACCTTCTGCATCAATCTTACATTATGATGCTTCCACAATGCAGTATTCACTTTGCAGCACTTACTGCATCTTGTGAGCAAGGAAAGGCAAAGGTAGCCATAGACAGATCAGTTATTATTGGTCGATATCGATAAGAAAATAATTTCACTCCTCCCGAAATGTCTGTGGTCACCTTCAGAGCAGCACTTTGTGAGAGCTGTATGGGCTGATACAATACCTGTTACAAGGTAGTGTGAAAATTTAAACGATTGCAACATATAAGCTGCACAATTTCCAAAAAGTTTCAGAAACTGCACAGGCCCCCTTAAAATGTGTAACATCCTCGCTAACCCGATATTACATCAGGCAGTGTGTATTTCACTTATTTTAACAACAATGTTAAATATTGCATCTCCCTGCTATTGTCTTCCCTTGGTTTCAGCATTTTAAACCTGCCACACAGGTGAGGCATGCATATTAACAGTAAGCGATGCTGTGTAGTCTTACATTTGATACAACTGGCTACTTTTAAGCATAGATTGTTAGCCAGCTATTAAAACTATTTTACATTTGTGCTGCAAGTCAATTACTATAGTGACTCCTGAGCAGTTATGTCTCCAAGTAACAGTTTTTAGATTAACAACAAAATTGTCTGATTGAGCCAGATGGTGCTTGATGTGTTTTAATTAACTTGGTTGCCAGGTGGTTTGGTCTAGTAGGGACACACTTAAAGGGCAAATGTGGTCTCAAAACAAGTTAGGGTTAAATGAAAGCCTGCAGTATATCCTTTACACTGAGCCAACAATCACATGTCTGGCTGGAGCCTGTGAGAAATTACATTGGGGTGAAATGTTCAAACTTCCTGCTTCCAGTAGGTTGAGTGACATCACCTGACCCCTGCCGACCCTTTTCCCCCAGGGGGAGAAGCATGCTCAGTTAAGACTTATTGCTGGGGAAATCAGGAAGTACCAGAGGAAACAATTGACAGTTGAAAAGGGGAGCCTATTAATGCAGACAGGCTGGTCACATGACTACAAGCTGGTCACATGACTACAAGCTGGTCACATGGCTAAAAACAGGAAGAGTTCAACCAGGAAGTTACATTGCTGAACCTTTCCAGTAATAACTTCTCACAAATTTTATCTAGAGATGTGATTTAGGTTTTATTTTAAAGGTATAATGGAAGGCTTTTTATATAATCCTTACTAGTTTGGAAGAATTTGAGACCACAGTTACCCTTTAATAAATGTAATTATCAGGCCTGCACTATTTACAAAGTGATTGCACTTAAACAACATTAATTATAACTTAGCCATGCTCACTGATCTGGCATCCCTAACAGCCCGACTTTTCTTCCCACCTTTTACTGTTGGTCTGAGATTAATTCTGATGTGTACCAGACTTGGTAATAGCATTAATGCTACTTGCAGGGTTTATCTAACAAAATATCTGAAACGGCCAGTAAACTGAACAAAAGACATTAATGTGAACCTAGACTAAGGCTGGGTACGTATGGGCAGATTTTTGGCCCAATCATCTGGTACTTCCACACGATCGGCCCCAGGACAGTCGTTTGTCCTGGCCGAGCACTTGCACATAGCGATCGGGACAAAATATCACTGTCTGTACCCAGCCTTAGTATAAGGCAAAAAGCCTTAAAATGGAATGCGTCCAGGATCAGCAAGGTTCATGGCCCCATTAAAAAGCATTTTCAGCTCTTTCGCTGCTTTCCAGTCTTCTAGTTAAAACATTTTACAGAGATGTCTTCCCAAGCAATTCAATTACAGATACCTTATAATACATACAGTACAAGGATAATTTGTATAAACAAATTGCAGAACTTGACAAAGACTAGGCTTTTTTTCCAAACTCAATTTGAGTCTATGTTTGTAATAGGGAATGTGTGTCCCCGAAAATGAGCTAGACCACGTCTGTTAAGATTAAGTGGAAATTTAGTTCCCCTTTAATATTCTACATCTCACAACTAGAATTAATGTGAACACCTATTATTCTCATTTTATAGTACAATTTTGCTTTACAAATGTAATAAATACTAATTATTTCTTTATTTAAATACTGAAGAGAGGTAAAAGATGAGTGTTTTTTTAAGACAATTATTATGGCTTATTCACAAACGCAATCGCACATGGAATCGCATGCGGTTTGATGTGGGATTTCGTTGCGTTCGCTTCATTAGGTATAGGAAAACGTATGCGATTAAAAATGAGGAACGCAAATCGCAATGCACCCGAAAACGCGTGTTTTCGGTGCTTTGCCGCGTTGTCAATGATTTGAAAAAACGCAAACGCAGAAAAATCACAGCAGTGTGGCCTAGCCCTTACTGAAACCCCACATGTAATTAACAATTCCCTAAAATTATTTAGTGAAAAATCTTATTTATTAGCAGTATGCAGCAACTGAAATTCTAAATTTTCAAAAATACAAGCAATATAGGAGAGCCACAGGCAGAAATTAAACTGCAAAAAAAACATTTATTTGGTGCACTAAATTAAATGTTTTACCTTAATCGTTGGAAAAGCCAAGTTACTTTTAACTGATTTTACAGAAAAGAGGGAAATTATAAATTACATGGGGTTCCTTACAATGTTTTTTTTAACATGGTGTTATCTCTTTAAGGAAGGGATATTTATGGCATCAACCATATCCCATTTTAACTCCTGGCAAATAGCAAAAATAGGAATTCAACTTTATGGATTTTAATAATTATATGTTTATCTATTAACTTATTAAAAAAAAAAAAAAAAAAAAAAAAACACTTTCATTTTTCAATTTAGAATTTTTTTTTTACTTCCATTTTTTGTGAAAGCTCCAGACAGACAGACCAAGTTATGGGTCTATTTATTCTTTATTAACATCGGGGGGATCTCATGGCAGCATAGCAAACAGTGCCCTACCACAATGGACTTTAAAACAAAGGGTCTGGTGTGAATTTGTCTTTTTTTTCCCTTTTACATAGCAAACAAGATCAGGAAAGCAACCATAAGACAGAAGAGTCCCATAGCTTCGGATAGGGCGAAACCTAGGATAGCATAGGAGAAAAGTTGCTGTTTCAGAGACGGGTTCCTGAGAAGAGAGAGAGAATGGTTAGAGAACTCATACCATTACTGGCAAACACTTAACATATGTTGATTTTCCACTCTGAGGCCTATTGCAAACATATGCAAGATAAATAAAAAAATAAAAACTAAAGTGAGCTTTCAATAATTTATATACTTTCATTTTCAGCAATATGCAATATTCATTTTCAGCAATTAATCAGATGTTTCTGGGTTGCCGCAGTTCGAGAATATGTAATTGGGTGCTGCAGATTAACAGCAGAGGCAAATTCTACAACTTCTTGCATCAGACCCTAATAGAAATTTCTATAAACCATGAGCTGTAAATTAACCATGTTGCAGCTATGAGAATACTTTGCTTATTTTGTGTTTTGTTTACTAAGCTTTTGTGATCAGGGATGACATACTTATTAAGGCATGTGATAAAGTCCTTTCTTTGTCAGAAACAGTCAATCTTGAAGACAATTATACTCAACACACCCTTACTACTCCTCTTCCTTCCCTTAGTTGTACCTCACCCCTGGGTACTTTACCCAACAGCTGAACTTACTTAGACTAAGTTTTCTTCTGCGTTCCGGACCTCCTCTGCAGTCCACGATATAGCCAATGGGAAGACACACTCTGAAAGGAGGCGTGTTCTGCCATTGGCTGCATTGCGGAATGTCACTGCCAGTGCGGAGGAACGGAATGGAGTGGAGAGGAAGACTTTAAGCAAGTATATCAGCTGTTAGGTAAAGTATCCAGGGTGAGGACTTAGTGATTTAGGTGCTCACCCTGGGTACTATGCAGCTATGGAACTGGGAATAGGTGAGTCTAATTGTCCAAAAGGAGAATATAATCTAAAATATAAATAGGCTTAAAGGGTAACTGTGGTCTCCATACAAGTTCCCTTAATTGAAAACAACTTTCATACCTTTTAAACAAGTCTTGGATGATGTCTTTAGCTTGTCAGGATTTGAAGCTATAGGCTTTTTAAGTTACAGACTCAGACATACAAGGAAGTGTGACAGGCACATGATGTGCTGTGTAAAAAAACTGCAACTATTCTGTCCTTTTCTCTACCTATATACACCTTAGAGAAAACAATTTATTTTCAGGCTTGTGGCTAGCCTTTAAAATAATTTAGAAGTTATGGGGCAATGCTTATGATGAGCTGATGAGACCTCGAAATCAGGAAAAAAAATGTATGGGGAGGGCTACATACCTTTACTCTATTTAAAGTAATTTTTTTAAAAAATGCATGGAGGCATTACAGTTATCCTTTAATTTAGAACCCTCCTTTCCTCAGTATCCATTTATAAACGGAAGCAGCAATACCGTCTGCTTTAGTAATGAGTCTTCAAAAACATGGGCCATCATCATTTTCACCAAAACTTGTCAAGGTTTCATTTAAATATAAGATCTATGCAATTCTAAGAAAAAAAACTCCTTCAACATATATGCACAGGGACAAAGATGCTAAAAAGCAATACAAACAATACATCCCTGCTGCTTATATCTGTGGTATTTAGTTAGATAAACTTGACTTGATGTGTTATAGCAATTCTTTCATAATTCACAATTTAATTCATTCTTAATTGAGAAAGCCAATCAGATGACTAGCTAAACATCTTCAAGAACCTTCACAAACAACACTACTGCTTATTTATCGTGTAAATTAAGCCCCGAACCCTATCTGCAAACATGACACATTATACCTTGAAGAGAATGGAAAGTGGTTTAATACATACCTGGCATATCCAATAATAAGGCTACCGAATACTGTCCCAATACCTGCTCCTGACCCTGCCACGCCAACTGTGGCGGCACCTGCCCCAATAAATTTTGCAGCAGTATCAATGTCCTTGCACACTACACTGGTTTTGATTCCCCGAGCTGGAACAGACATCTGGTATTGGACAAAAATGATTGTAAGTTAGATTATACTCTTAGGGGGAAAAATAAAAACAGATTACCATAAAATAAGCCACATCCATGTCCTGTCACAAAGCAAACCTCAATCCCTTTTTTTCCTCACAACTTAGAAATGTTACTGGTTTTTGCTCATTACTATTACTTTGCATCGCAGCTATGCTGTTTCCCAACAACAATAAAGATACAGAACATGCATAATTATTATGATCTGGAACTGATTGAACTTATCTTTGGTGACTACACCAAAGGTTCCAACTACCCAAATAGTGGTGGTGGCGCTTCAGAAAAATCAGCTTTAAATTAAAACATGATCACAAACGATCAAAAAGAGTCCCTTCTAGCACTCATGGAGTCCCTCACTGTAATCCAAATTTAAAAAAAACAAAATCATCAAAATAAAGGCAAACTGTAGCGAATTGGATAATAAGATAAAAACTTACAGGGTTATTCAATAAAAGTTCTTATCGTTAAAAAGGTGCTAATTTTGCCCCAACCAATCAGATGCTAGCTTTCAAATGTTAAATAATATCTGATTGGTTGGGGCAAAATTAGCACAATTTTTAACGATAATAGCTTTTATTACATCTCCCTGTTGTTAATAAAAACAACCTAATTAGTCCATCAATGTTCAGATCTCATAGGTGGCTCGAACTTGTACAAGAAAACCTGTAAATAGCAAGTCTCACATCTCAACACCTTTGGCAGTCTGGGTTTCTACTCACTATTTTCGGGTTATGCTGGGACTTGGTTCAAAAGATGCTCATCCCCACTTTCTACACAGGCATCCAAGTCTATGGACTATGTTTGTAATTTTGGAATGCGGTGGATGTAAGATTGCAACCATGGCGAACCTCAACATGCGTAGGTAAGAGGGTGTACACTCACAATGAATGGGAAACAGGGTGAAAAAGCATGAATCTTTTGTGAGATTGGACACATGGATGCAGATGATGCTGGCTGTGAGAGGGACAAATAGCTGCATATTTGGAGGTCCTTAGATCCCTGTGTAGACAAGTGGGGATCTTTTGAAGTAAGTCCCAGCATAACCCGATAATATTGAGTAGAAACCCAGACTGACAAAGGTGTTGAGATGTGAGACTTGCTATTTACAGGTTTTTTTGTACAAGTTCTAAACACCTATGAGATCTGAACAATGATGGACTAATTACGTTGCTTTTATTAATGAACTACTGTATATACTCGAGTATAAGCTAAGGTTTTTAGGTTTTAAAATAAACCTCAAAACCTTACCTCGGCTTATACTCGAGTTAATGTCCTTACCACCATCAATGTAGCTGAATCCGGCTGCCGCACACTGCGTAAGTCCTGTGGATTTGCCAGCTGACGTCATTACCTGGTCTGATTCAGAGTCTGTGAGATACCAATAAATTGATGCCAGTAAGGACTGCAACTGGGGGGTCTCTCGGGTGAGGGAGGGGGGTCTCTCCACTGCAGGCATAAGATGCCTTTTAACAGCAAAATTTCCCATACAGGTGTTTGAAAACTACACCTCCCAGCAAATAAAGCAAGCTGGGAGTTGTAGTTTCCAAAACATCTGTGTGGGAATTCTGCTGTCTATTAAAAGGGCAACTTAAGCCTCAAAACAATACTGAATCAGGCATTAGTGGTCATAATTTCTACCCTCGGCTTATACTCGAGTCAACCAATTTTTCAGGTTAAAAAAGGTACCTCGACTTATACTCGAGTATATACGGTAAGTTTTTATCTTATTATTCAATTCACTACAGTTTGCCTTTATTTTGATATATTTTGGTATATACAAGTGGTGCTGGATTGGATATGTATATATGATGTAATTTATTGTTTTGTATTAAGCGGGCTATGTGCAATAAATCATACACATGTGAGGATAATTATATCTGATGTCCTTTATTGGATTAATTTGGATTAAAGTAGGGGACTCCACAAGTGCTAGAAGGGACTCTTTTTTTGATCTTTTGTGATCACGTTTTAAATTAATTATAAAGATACACTGATACAGGTTATGTGTGTGAAATAAGGTAATTCGGTTATAACCTCCACAATCCACAATGTGAATGCAAAAAACAGTATGGAATATGTTTAGTGCAATATAAAAAGGGTATAAATCCAGTCCTCCCACAAAAGGTTACTGTATACTTAAATCCCCCACCACTGAAACTGGTGGGGGTCCTGTTTCTTCTTCTCCCCGGTGCAGCAGTCAATCACAGCCATGTTGGATGACGTCATGGCCAATGATTGACTGCTGCTAACCAGGCGCCTCCTCTGTGTATGTGCAAGCTCATTACAAATTCGTACAGCAACAATTGAAAAGCATGGTAGAAGAGCATACACAAAGAAAAACAACTATATTTGAGGAGACCTACAGCTATAGACATTGGAGAATAGAAACTTGTGAGATGTTATTTCATATATATAAAAATGTCCACTATAGATGCTTAATTAGCAATAGATCTTTACAGCATTAGATGCATCAATATATGCACAAAGGGACCTGTACTGTAGGGAAAGTGTGGAACTGGTTATACCGTCAGATTTCGTAAATAGCATTAAAAACAGAATTTTATTTTTATATAATATAATGAAGAATTAATGTTATTGATGTAGGGATTAGTCCTACTACCAGCTCATTTTTTCTTCTTCCTTTAGGTGCAAATTAAATGCAACTGTGTGCTTTTTACCTTTGGCAGGATCAACTCTTAAGGCTAGGTACACATGGCCAACTGTTCACTGCAATTGACCAGTTGGCTGTGTCAAAATAACCTTATTCGCAGCAAAAGTAGCTACGGTCAACATCTCGTTGAGACCAATTTTGCTGCGTTTTACAGGATCAGCTGTGATTTTCCGGAATGCCCAAGCATCCCATAATGTGGGTCGTAAAAATACCTCCGATATTTCAGGGAGACTGACTGAAATACAGAAATCAGCTTACTTTGATGTGGGGTATATTTGATAAAGGCCAAATAAAGCTTTCACAATACCTGCTCTGTCTTCAATCCTGTGTAGCCCAGTAGGGGGACAGAGACTGGTCGAGAAAGAAGACATATTCCACTTTTCACCTAAGCAGAAAGCAAAAAAATGTAAGTGTTCATTAAATAGCAACTGTTGTCTCCCAACAAGTTAGAGTAAAAAACACTGCAGTCTTTCATTTAAAATTAGCCTTGGATAACATCTCTGGCTGCAGCCTGTGAGAAATGTGCTTCAAATTTCCTGCTTCGAGTAAGTTGAAGCAGGCCACACTGCTGCGATTTTTCTGTTTGCGTTTTTTCAAATCATTGAAAACGCGGCAATGCACTGAAAACGTTCGTTTTCGGGTGCGTTGCGATTTGCGTTCCGCATTTTTAATCGCAATCGCATGAGTTTTCCTATACCTAATGAAGAAAAAGCATGCGCAAATGCAACAAAATCGCACATGAAATCGCATGCGATTCCATGTGCGATTGCGTTTGCGCTGCAGTGTGGTCGTGCCCTTAATGCTGTGAAAACCAGGAAGTAACTGAACAGACATTAATGACTCATGGACAACCTTTAAAGGGCATGTTAACCCTTAAAACAAAAAAAATGTTCAATTGCCAGTTAACTGCCCCCAACTCATTTATCCATCACTTTATTATTGTGGTTGATTATTATTGTCCCCATTCTGGGAGAGTTAGCTGGCCTCTCCTTTCATGCAGTCAATCAAGGCTGTGACTGCCGACATCAAAACCAATGATTGACTGCTGTTTCACCTGCTGCCTCCTCTGCACATGCATATAAAAATCTCTTTGAGCAGAGGAAGAAGGCAGCAAGATACCTTTGCCAGAAAGGAATAGAACTTATCATTAAGTAAAATACATATAGTAAACTGGTAAAAATTGTGGTTGGGGTTGTGGGCAGATAACTATCAAGTCACCAGTTTTTTTCTTTTAAGTGTGGCAACCCTTTAAGATTTAAAAAAAAAAGTTTAATCTTTAGGTTAGGATTGGTTTCTTTTCAGTGAGAACAGTGAAACGGTCTCCCAGCAGATAAGGTAATGCAAGTTTATTAAAAAGTTTTAAGTGTGTTCCTAAAATTCCAAAATATTGAAAATTATTGGTATTAATTAAATCAGATTGTTATATGGAGTCATTTTGAATTTTTGATCTTAAACTTCGAGTTTTACGAGCTTTCAATTAAAAGTTCAGAGTTTTACAAATTTTGAAAAATTGGTTAGATTAAAGGGTGTGTCCATTGTTTTTTTTTTTAACTTGCTTTTTTACTGTTTAACTGAAGAACAGGAGGTAAATGCATTATGTCTTACCTCGCGTTCTTAAAGGGGAACTAAACTTTTTTTATATTTTTAAAACCTAATGTGAAGTATTCTCCCCAGAACACCTATACATTGTAAGATTTTTCTCTAGTACATTGCATTTAGTACATGTGAGAAATAGATTCTGTAAATAAGAAGGCTTCCATGTTGTTGCTAGTACAACCCACAGCTCATGAAGTCATCAAAGAACCACGACCCCAGAATTCACTGTCTCTATGCACTGAGTGTTTTCTAAACACCAATATGGAAGTCCCTGAAAAGTCTGTCAGCAGCACTGGATCAATCCGCGGTAAGTTTCTCCTGCTCGTTTTACTGAAGAACACGAGTTAAGACACAGCACATTTACCTCCTGTTCTTTAAACAGAAAAAGAAAGTTAAAAAAAAACCCAAAAAACAATGGACACACTTTTTAACGTATTTTAGAAACAGGCACCAGATTCTTTTCAATATACTTCAACCCCCAATAATATGTAACTATGTAAGAATGAAATACTGTGACCCCTTTGTCTTGAAATGTAAGAAAGAACAACTCATCCTGACCTTTAATAATAATCAGAATGTGTAGAAGTGAAATGCTTAGATTAAGAAATTCATTATTCCACTAATTTCATTGAAGATAAAATTTATTCTGTCAAATTTCTAGTAAAAGATTTTAAACATGAAATTAGGGTTGCAGTCTAGAATATACGTCAATGACTGGATGGTGTTCACTGAAAAAAGTACAAAACTGTAGAAAGGTGTAATAACTGAACTGCAATGCCATATTACACATCTCAGAAAAATAAAAAAACTCAAACCATATTTAAATACAATGTAATATGTAATGTTTAAGTTTGCTTACCACACTTGGGTTAGACACAAGCTTTGCACAAGCATACATCTTTTTAGAAGGATGAAGCAAACGCGGACAAGGAAGAGACGTTACTGCTGCAAAATAACAAACACAGTGGATAACCATGAGTTATGTTTATACTACTACCTTTAACTATGGCCTTAAAACATTCATCCTGTAATCCTCCGAAATACAACACAACTAAAAAGAGTTTGTAAGTCCATCAAGTCTAAGCCAATCACCGATGCCATTGCAGGTATGTCCCTTCTGCTGCTACCGTGCAGAAAAGGCACAATGCAGCAGCAGAAGATAGCAGAGGGAACGAGAGCTGGTAAGTATATTTTGAAGCATCACACATAGATTTAAATATTGCAGGGTCTAGGTTTAGGGGAGTAACTAGCTTAAATCTCAATTTTAGTTTGGGGTGTGGACATACCCTTTTAAGAGCAGGAATAAACATAAGTTGTCCAATTTCATGCTGTTTTTGTGGATACCTGGTGATCCAGGTAAATCATTCCTTGAGAGTTGTACTGCAGAGACAGCTTTAAAGGATAAGTACACTCAAAAATCAAGTGAATAATTGTATTTGGAAGCTGCAGCTTTAAGTAAACTTTCCCCCCCCCTTTCCTAGGGCCCTCCTGAGCCAACCAGTGAAGAGCTGAAGTTCCTGACATCTTTTGAAAGCGCTGCCCGTTGCGCCCCCGCGACATCAGCGAGTGTACGTACGCACATGCGCGTAATGTCATCGCTCCGTGCCTGTAAGCACGGCAAGACAACTTCACCCATGCCATGACATCAAACACACGGTCGTGGTATGGGCGCAACGGGCATCGCTTTCTCTGTCACACTAAAGAAAATCAGGAAATCTCGGGGGGTGGAGCTAAAGACTCAGCAAGCATAATACAAGATGTCAGGAAAGATGTCAGCTCTTCACAGGTAGGCTCAGGAGGGCCCTAGGAAAGAAAAAAAAATAAAGTTTACTTGGGAGCTGCAGCTTCCAAATACAACTCACTTGATTTTTGAGTGTACTTATCCTTTAATTCAAACGGTTTAAACAGACCTGAATGGTGCCTATTTATTGATCATAATAGTAAGTGTAGGTAACCTTACTAGAGAAAAAAAAGATGTGTGTTCTTACCTGGGCAAGAACACACACCTGCATCACAATGTAAAGGTGCCCATACACTACGCAAGACATTAAACAGATGTCCAATCTCTTATAAGATAAATGTCCAATCTATCTAGAACCGCCTAGCCCGTTCTTTCATACAATCAATTTGAGATCACAAAATGAATGGGTCAGATAGGAACATCTCAAGATAAAAACCGCTGCTTGTAAAATGTGGTCTTTAGACATTAGATAGATATCTTAAATCTACCTAATGTCTGCCTAGTGTATGGCCAGCTTAACACTAACGGCTAGGCCTAGGCAGTGGTGTAACTAGGAATCACTGCCCCCTCAGCAAAACTATGATGGGGCCCCTATCCAAGCTTCATCTGTAGTGGTTTTCTAGGAGGAGGCTATATCTGTCATAGGAAAAATAAGATGGGGACCCCTTGGCTCTCGGGACCCCCTGCGTTTGCTCCCCTGGTAGTTATGCCCCTGTGCCCAGGGTTGCTAGGCGTTCCAATTTGGACAGGTAGTCCCGATTGAAGGGACTGAATCCCAAGTCCCTCAGTCAGGGCTGAAATCCCATCTTGGAACAGCTGTGGCAACCTCACCCCTGGAATGCCCACTCTTCGTCTCTTACCCCTCCATCACTACTCTCTGCCCCACCCCGTTCAAGAGGCGAAAGAATCGGGCAGCCTTGATCAGGCCACACTGGAGCGATTCTCACTAATGCATTTTATGATCCGTTAGTAACAATCACTTGGCAGTGCATGACCGCTGGCCACGGTTTGCGATGCGCTCAGTTGGCAGAGCGCAATGTGATAATTTTTTGTGCAGATTAAGGCTAAGGCCGCACTACAACGCACCAAATTGGGCACGCAATCACAAACATTATCACACACGATTATGTGCGTGATTTCTGTGCGTTGTTTCGCACTTACGTTTTTTGCTATTTACAATGAGAAAACACATGCGATTGCATGGAAAAATGCTTGGAACACAAAACGGAAACAGATGCACAAACGCACGCGCATCAGAAAACGCAGAAATTTTCGCATTCCCACAATTTCCATTTTAACAAAAACCGGGTGCGCAATCATGAGCGAAAACGCATCAAAAACGTGCTAGTGAGGCCTAGCCCTGAATGCGCTTCTTTAAAAATCGCAGCACAAACCCACGGTAAAACATTTCACCCACATTACGGTGCGTTGTAGTGTGGCCACAGCCTAAATTCCCTTCACACCTTCCCTAGGATTACCAGATCAGACGCTGATTGGAGGACAGGTTGAATGGGTGTAATCTGATTGCATTCACACTGCATTAAAATCACAGACACGATCCCGTGGTTATAGATAGACAACACTGATTTCTCAACCTCAGCGTGACCTTCCGATTTCATTCAAACCAGGAAATGACAGATCTCTCGGGGACGGGGACAAACAATGGTGAGAGGAAATCACAATATTAACACTACGGTTGCTGAATTAACACCCTTTACAGCGATCATACCGATTTGACAATCAAACATACGGTTATCACTGCGCAAAGCACAACCTCACCTTGGCGGGGAAAGACAGAAGGGGATGAAAGATGACTACGCAAGCGCAACCAAAGCCCTGGCAATATGAACTGAGCATGCGTACGACTAAACCTCTAAGGACAACTGAAATGCACGCGGAGAGAGCGTCCAAACTAGCGCGCCACCTAATGACTGGGAGGCACACTGCACTAGAACAGGCAAATCCCGCTGGAAGGGAATGTTGAGTGTTTCTGTATATCCATCAGTTATACAAACACGCGCTGAAATGATTGATTTATAGGCAGCATGTAAACTATGAAAACCTGCAGTGCTACCTCTACCAGGGTTTCCTATTTCAACTTTTCCCACCCCTGCCCATTAAAAGTACTCAGGATGAGGGCCTTACCCAAGAATCAACACTTAATCATCTGATATGTTAATCTGAAGGTTCTGCCTTTCCCCCTTCCTCGTTGATCAATGCGGGAGATGCACTCTACAAGAACTGTGTCTTCCCATTGGCCAGAAGTCACTGACTTTAGAAGGGGGTGGAGCTTGGACCAGTATGTGAGAATTTTGGTGAGAAACATCGGGATAAACACCTTGAGAGTTTGGGCCTTCACCCTAGTTATCCTTTAAAGGTATTTCCTCTCTAACTGCCACATTTGAGAAATTGCGAATAAAGTTAAGGCTAGGCCATGCTGGTGTGATACTCACACGCTTCCGATCACATTTTGCACGTGAGAATCACATGCCAGTGCATTGCAATGTGGCAGGACACACCCAGGGAGATGCAACATCCTGCGCTAACAAGAAAATAAGCACTAAAATCACGCTAACCTATGTACTAACGAGTAAATGAAGGTTAACAAAGCGATGCAATAAATTTTGCTCCGTTTTTTGCGCTATTTCTTTGCACAACAATTAACGGCTCTTCAATGGTGTCTTTAAAATATGCGCAAAAGGTCGCAACTTACCGCTAACATTTTCGCAATGTATTAACGGTCACAAAGTGGTTAATACATTGCGGAAACGAGTGCATGTAGGTTGCGATAGCGAAATATATTGCCCCACTGTGCTGCTCTCTGATCCGTTATCGTGGCGCATATCATTACCATTTTTTGTGCAGATTGCATGTACTCCAATAAAAGAATATTGGGAAAATCAAAGTGCAAATACATGGTAACATGGGCATTTCACACATGTTGTAGTGTTGCCACAGCCTTAGGGCTAGACTATACTGCTGAGATTTTTGCTTTATTTTGCCCTGTTTGTGCTTTGCGATCCACCAGTACATTATATTAATAGTGTAAATTGCAGTAAATAGGCGCCGCTGTGCAAGCACATGAAAAAGTGGATACAAACGTATCTAAATCAATATGGGCATGTGAATTTTAAGGTGCATTTTACATATATTTCCTTAAGTGCGAACACATGGTGGCTCAATGCTTAGCACTGATGCCTTGCAGCGCTGAGGTCCTGAGTTTGATTCCACCCTTGGACACATCTGCAAGGAGTTTGTATGATCTCCCCGTGCTTGTGTGGGTTTCCTCCGGGCACTACAGTTTCCCCCACAATCATGAAGACATACTGATAGGTTGTATATGTACATAAAGTGATTAGATTGTAAGCTCATCGGGACAGGGCCTGATGTGACTTAAGTAAATAATTGTAAAGCGCTGCATAATATGTAGCGCTATATAAGAAATAAAATACATACATACATAAAAGCGTATACAGTACACTTTTTTAAAACCACTTTTTTGTGCATTGCTGTGGGGCTTCAGCCTAAAAGGGTATGTCCACCTAAAACCTAACATTTTTCTGTAGTGTAGCTAATCCCTCTCCCAACCCTAACCTCATGATTTAAATGTAAAAAAAATTCCCCAGACAATTACTTTTATGCCTTTGTTCCCACGGCCTCTAATGATACTTCCAGGAGCAAAGTATCATTAGGGGCTGGACTGGCAGTCGCATCTGTGATTGGCTGAAAGGCAGCCAATCACAGACGCGGCTAGCCGGCTTTCGACTATTCGGAAGGCCGAAGGAAAGTTTCGGGAATTTTTAAAAAATATAAACCATGCAGTTAGGGTTGGGAAGGGGGCTACACTATAGAAAATTGTTATGTTTTAGTAAAGGAAGGGATCTGGAGGGTGGGAGGGAAGGCCCATGCCAGAGTCCTCCAGGAAGACAGGGAGGAGGCAGAAACCTTTTCACTCAGGGATAGCTACTCTTAAGTTTTCTGGAATTCGGACAGGCACTGCAGAACAACCATTTGGAGCTGAGATGTAAGGTAAGGATTTTTTAACACTACACAGTGGGGCAAGCAGAAACAAATTGCCTAAATAACAATGCTTTTTTTGTTCGTTGCAGTGGGTCCTCAGCCTCAATTTTTTCAGCTAATGGTGGCCATACCTATGAATGATAATAGGTAAAACGGTCGTTCGTTGGCACTCCGATCTGTCGGGAACAGCCGCTACACACTAATGATAATAATAATTTACCTATTATCGTTAGTGTGTATGGGCTGTTCCCGACCAATCGGAGTGCCGACAAACGACCGTAGTCGGCGCTCACATCGTTCGGGAATGACAGAAAATTTCCATCGGTTGGTATCGGCTCCCTTTAGAGGGATCCAATCGTGCGTTGTATGGCCACATGGCCGACCAATCCCCACACCACGTATGGGGATCGGTCGGGTCCGTGTGTGCTGTTCCCACAGCATGTGTACCGACAGATACCAATGTGATCTGTCGGCACACATGCTGTGGGATGTTGTGGGATCTCATGGGTGTGGTCACCTTTAATAAGCAGGACTATAGTTATATTTGCTACAAAATTTCTTGCTTAAGTACTCCAATACATGCCAATATATATTCCTATTGACCTTTTAGTCAACCTATGCCAAATTTATGAATGAAATCAAGATTTTAACTTTGAAACTTATTCCCTGAGGCAAAAAAACGAAACTATTGGTATAACCTATGCACTGCTCACTAACTGCTAGTAACACGGTACCCCTGCATCACACGTGTATTAGAAGTGGTAAACATGACAGAATGATCACAATTGTGTGGCTCTTCCTCTGACCACTGGGGGCATAGTGACACAAGTAAAAAAGGATACTTTGGCAAATGTTTCTCACATTGTTACCACAGAGGGGCATAGTCACACAAACAGATGAGAACTCAAAACCAAGCAGTATTATTATATGTCACATTAGGCAAAGAAACTGGGCAATATAGCATAATTTAGCATTGTGCCCATCCTCTTATTAATTTGGCTTGAAAAAGCCAAATGACTGTTCTTTCTATTTCTTCTTCTTCTTTTTCTTCTTCCATTTTACTCTTCTGCTTTTTTGGACCGTATCTCCTTCCACAGTTTTTGAGCTAGAGACATGAAATTCGGTACAGACATGCGGGGCATATAGGAGAAGTGTGCTATCTTCTAGCTAAGGAATCCGCGGAAGCATTACAGCGTTATCGTCGAATTTCCGGACATTTTTTCCCATAGACTATAATGGTAACAATCCTCAAATGTGGATATTTCAAAACTGTTTTTTTCATGGTCATAAATACAAATGGTGATACCCCCAACCCCTCACACAGACCCAGGTACACTCACCTACTGACCTACCTTTCCATTCCCATGGAAGCCATATTTAAAGGGTAACTAAAGTAAAAAAAACTAATTTAGATTAATCCTCAATAAAAGATAGTTTTATGGTTATAAACACAAAAAAGACATACCCCCTCAACCAGACCCAGGTGCACACACCTACTAATCTACTTATCCATTACTGTGGCAGCCATACTTAAAGGGTAACTAAAGTAAAAAAAAAATAATTTAGATTTATTCTCAATAAAAGATAGTTTTATGGTTGTAAACACAAAAAAGACATACCCCCTCAACCAGACCCAGGTACACACACCTACTGATCTACTTATCCATTACGGTGGCAGACATATTTAAAGGGTAACTAAAGTAAAAAAAAACAAATTTAGATTTATCCTCAATAAAAGATAGTTTTATAGTTGTAAACACAAAAAAGACATACCCCCTCAACCAGACCCAGGTACACACACCTACTGATCTACTTATCCATTATGGTGGCAGCCATATTTAAAGGGTAACTAAAGTCAAAAAAACTAATTTAGATTTATCCTCAATAAAAGATAGTTTTATGGTTGTAAACACAAAAAAGACATACCCCCTCAACCAGACCCAGGTACACACACCTACTGATCTACTTATCCATTACAGTGGCAGCCATACTTAAAGCGTAACTAAAGTCAAAAAAGCTCATTTTGATCAATAATCAAAAAACTTTGTTTTTTTAACCCCCAACGTGATACAGGTATACACAGCTACTGACCTACCCCTCCATTACTGTTGCAGCCATACTTAAAGGGTAACTAAAGTCAAAAAAACTAATTTTGACCAATCATCAAAAAAGTTTTTTTTTAACTCTCAACCCGACACGGGTACACACACCTACTGATCTACTTATCCATTACTATGGCAGCCATACGTAAAGGGTAACTAAACTCAAAAACTCATTTTGACCAATCATCAAAAAAGTTCGTATTTTATCCCCCAACCTGATATGAATACACACAGACCAACTGACCTACCATTAATGCATGTGACATATTTAAAGGGTAAGTAAAAAACAACAATGTCCTCTTCATTGACATTATTGAGTTTTAAAATCTGCAGCACAAACACACAAATTCCCTTCCAAAATGCAGTCTTTCAAGCCAAATTCAAAGTTTATACTTTCCCTTTCTAGTTGATTAATGAGATTAATGAGTTAGGTTAATCATACATGAATCAAGTTGTGTTAGATCAAAATTGATTGAAAATGAATCAACCATAGAACACTCGTTTTGGATTCTTTGCTAAATTGAATTCTTTAGATTGAGGCCACACTGTGAGGGATGGCAACACGCACCATCTGTTTGTGCCGTAATCCTGCAATGCTGGATTTTTTGCGGATCGCAGCACATGTGATCCGCAAAAAAATTCTGATTGCATGCGCTCCATGAACAGAGCGCAGTGCATGCAATGCTGGCCGCCCACATTGACATACACTGCTCAGCGACATACACAATCGTAAAAAAAGAGCTAGTGTGGCCTCCTAGCCATTACTGATTAACCAGCACATGCTCATTAAGGGCTAGGCCACACTAACGCGTTTTGCGCGCATTTGTGCCCGCGTTTTGCGCTCGCAATTGCGCCCGCAATTTTCGCTAAAATGGAAATTGCAGGAACGCGAAAATTCCCACAATTTCCGATGCGCATGCGATTGAGAGTCTGTTCGCGTTTTGTTAACGCATGCATTCACCATTTTTGGTGCGTTAACGCATGCATTTCCATAAATGAAAAAGGCAAAATTGCATGCGCAACACTCACGAGAATCGCGTGCACAATCGCATGCAATAACGCTCGCAATTGTGTGTGCGATTTGGTGCGTTGTAGTGTGGCCTTGGCCTAATACAATTGAACAGGAATTAAACAAAATGTCAACTGATTCTGCCACAATTATACAAACATAGAAAAGATAATCAACGCACATTCCCGGGCCCCATACAATATCATATTATCAGCACACTGGCATACTTTATAAACAAAGGGGGTTTTAGTATACATTACTGTGATCACATGAATGAAAATTCTTCTAACCACGTCAAGGTATGCCAGTGTGCAGATAATATGATATTGTTTGGGGCCTAGGAATGTGCATTGATTATCTTTTCTGTGTTTGTATAAATGTTTGACCACATCAGTAGCACTTCCGCTAAATGTAGTTGTAAATTAGCCTAATTGGAGTGCTTCCACAATCCTTGTATTGTATGTATCTATTGGGAGGCTTGGTCAAGTTTCCATGTGGTAATAGCACCCCCAACACGCCACTTTTATGGGAGGTCCTATGCCTTTAATATAAAGCACTGGATGGATGGCCTCTTCCCTCATTTTAAAAAGCCAAAGGGCTGGGGGGAAGTGAGAAAGCCTGTTGTATGGATCCAGTGCACAACTATGAGAAATGCAAAAGTTTGCTAATGGTAATTCAAGTAAAAAAGGTTAGAAGTTAGGACCTTCCAGACTGGGGTTACCTTGACGTGGTTGGAAGGCTTTTCATTAATGTGATCACAGTAACATAGTAACATACATAGTAACATAGTAATTAAGGTTGAATAAAGACATTCGTCCATCAAGTCCAACCTATTCACTTTTTTTTTTTTTTTTTATTTTTTTTTTTTAACCCTACCTAACAGTTGATCCAGAGGAAGGCAAAAAACCCCAGCTAAAAAAGGGGGGAAAAAATTCCTTCCTGACTCCAAACGGCAATCGGAAAGTATCCCTGGATCAACCAGATCTATATGCATTAATACCAGTAATTCTCAATATTTTTTAGTTTTAGAAACTTATCCAGGCCTTTTTTAAAGTTATTCAATGAACTTGCCATTACCACCTCTGCTGGAAGACAGTTCCACAGTTTCACCGTTCTCACTGTAAAGAAACCTCTCCTAACTTGAAGATGAAACTTCTTTTCTTCCAACCTTAAAGGATGTCCACGAGTCCTCTGATATGACCTATTAGTGAACAATGCACCAGAGAGTTCACTGTATGGGCCATTAATATATTTGTATAAGGTTATCATGTCCCCACGCAACCGCCGCTTCTCCAATGTAAACAGCCCTAACTTGTCTAATCTGCCTGCATATTCAAGCCCCTCCATTCCCCTTATTAATTTAGTTGCCCTTCTCTGAACTGCCTCAATTTCCAAGATGTCCCTTTTGTATATGGGATTCCAAAACTGCACCGCATATTCCAAATGTGGCCTTACCAGTGCCTTGTAAAGAGGGAGAATAATATTTTTCTCTCTTGATTCCATTCCCCTCTTTATACAAGACAATATCTTGCTAGCTCTAGCTGTTGCTACCTGGCATTGTTTGCTACAGCTAAGTCTGTTATCTACCAGAACCCCCAAATCTTTTTCCATTTCAGATGCACTTAACACAGAGTTATTTATGGTGTAGGTGGCACAGGGATTATTAAATCCCAAATGCATCACCTTACATTTATCAACATTGAATCTCATCTGCCATTCTGCTGCCCATTTTGATAATCTATCTAGGTCTGCTTGCAGCACTTGCACATCATTGGAAGTTTCCAAAGCTCTGCATAATTTAGTGTCATCAGCAAACACAGAGACCTTGCTCTCAATGCCCCCTTCTAAGTCATTTATAAACAGATTAAACAGAAGCGGCCCCAGTACAGAACCCTGAGGAACTCCGCTTAGAACTTTAGCCCACATAGATGTAGCTCCATTAACCACCACTCTCTGTTTGCGGTCCAATAACCAGTTCTCTATCCATGAACAAATGTTTTCTTCAAGGCCAACAGTCCTCAGTTTATACATTAGTCGCCTATGTGGCACAGTATCAAAGGCTTTTGCAAAATCCAAATATACCACATCCACAGCTGTGCCTGAATCTAACTTCTTACTCACTTCTTCATAAAAACCAATTAAATTTGTCTGGCATGATCTATTTCTCATAAATCCATGCTGACTACTACTAATAAGATAATCTCTGGAGACAAAGTCAAGGATATGATCCCTTAACAAAGTTTCCATCACCTTCCCTACCACTGATGTTAGGCTTACAGGTCTATAGTTACCAGGCTGTGAACGACTACCTTTTTTGAATATTGGTATTACATTGGCTTTTTTCCAATCCAGCGGCACATCCCCAGACAAAAGCGAATCTGAAAAGATGAGACACAGTGGTCTTGCTAGAACTGAACTAAGCTCTTTTAAAATCCTAGGATGCAATCCATCTGGTCCTGGCGCTTTATTGATATTAACTTTGTCTAATTGATTCCGTACCATATCCTCTGTTATCCAATGTGAAAACTCTTCATTTCCTCCCTGCACATTGTTACAATCCCTACTGTAATCCCTAGGCCCCATACAATATCATATTATCTGCACACTGGCATACTTCATAAACAATATCCTTTGTTTATGAAGTATGCCAGTGTGCAGATAATATGATATTGTATGGGGCCTAGGAATGTGCATTGATTATCTTTTCTATGTTTGTATAAATGTTTGACCAGATCAGTAGCACTTCCGCTAAATGTAGTTGTAAATTAGCCTAATTGGAGTGCTTCCACAATCCTTGTATTGTATTATTCTGCCACAATTAACTGAAATCTTTTGACCTGACTGATCAAGCTTCTATCAATATTGATCGTCATATTGATTTGGTTTAGTTCATCAGATACAAATAGGATTTTAAAATGATCATTTCAAAGAAGTGATGACTCTGACCGATACAAAAAATAATTTGACCTATATTTATCATAGGTACAGGGAAACCAAATGCAAGAGACAAAGTAAATTCCTTCCTAACCTAAGTCTATTGAGTCTTAAAGGGACACTAAACTGGTAATTCCAAGTACCTAAAATCCATTTCTATTATTCACAGAGAGATGAGAATGATTCCTATCCACTGTTTTTTTTTTCCTCTTCGTTTAAACATGCTGTGGTATCCCCTATACTTAAAAAACCCTCCCTCGACTCGTCTGCTCTTTCCAGCTACTGGCCTGTCTCCATTCTCCCATTTGCTTCCAAACTACTGGAAAGACATATCTATGCTGAACTGGTCAGTCACCTGTCTGCTAACTCTCTCTTTGACCACTTCCAGTCAGGCTTTCGCCCTAACCACTCCACTGAAACTGCCCTCACTAAAGTGACCAATGATCTACTTGGTGCTAAATCTAAAGGTCACTACTCTTTGCTCATTCTTCTTGATCTGTCCTCTGCATTTGATACGGTTGATCACCCTCTACTTCTTCAGATCCTGGCCTCCTTAGGCATCAAGGACACTGCTCTTTCTTGGCTATCCTCCTATCTCTCTGGTAGGACCTTTAGTGTTTTTCACTCTGAAATTAGCTCCACTCCTCGCCCCCTCCCTGTGGGGGTCCTGCAATGCTCGGTACTCGGCCCTCTTCTTTTCTCCAACTACACCTATGGCCTTGGACAACTCATTAGTTCATTTGGATTCCAGTATCACCTGAATGCGGAAGATACCCAAATTTACATCTCTGCCCCAGACCTCCCTACACTGAAATCCCAGGTCCCCGACTGCCTTAGTGCCATCTCTGCCTTCTCAAACTCAACATGGACAAGACTGAACTTGTCCTTTTCCCACCCTAACAATCTGTTCCCCTCCCTAGTCTTACTATTAATATTAACAATACACCTATATTCCCATCTTCTCATGTCCGCTGCCTGGGAATAACGATAGATTCCGATCTTTCCTTCAAACGCCATGTCAATTCGCTTGCCAATTCCTGTCGGTTCCAACTCAAAAACATCTCCCGCATTCGACCCTTCCTCTCGAATGAAGCTACAAAAATCCTAGTCCATGCCCTAATCATATCCCGGCTAGACTACTTCAACACACTCCTGTGTGGTGTACCAAACAACCGCCTGGCACCGCTTCAATCCATCCTCAACTCTGCTGCCCGGCTCATTAATTTCTATTCTCGCTTCTCTAATGCCTCTCCTCTCTGTCAGTCCCTCCACTGGTTGCTCATCATGCAAAGGATCCAGTTCAAGCTGCTTACCCTATCCTATAAAGCACTATCCAACACAGCCTCTTCATACATCTTAGAGCTGATCCACCGATATCATCCCAGGCGCAACCTCCGCTCTGCAAACGATCTCCTCCTCTCATCCACCCTTGTCACCTCTTCCCATGCCCGTATTCAGTAGTTTGCTCGTGCTGCCCCTCTGCTCTGGAACTCCCTTCATCAATCTGTCCGTCACCCACCGTCTCTTAATACCTTCAAACGTAACCTTAAAACCCACCTTTTCAAGCAAGCATAGAACCTGGCATAGACATTACCCCTCTTACTACCCAATATGATCCAACCCGCCTTTCACGCTCCACTGCCAATCTATTTACAGCCTACCAATTCCCGCAACCTTATATCTCACCCCCATTTCCTCTAGACTGTAAGCTCTTTGGGCAGGGTCCTCTCTCTCCTATTGTATTACGGCATTGCTGTAAGAAACTCATCACTCTGTTTACTTATATTATGTATTACCTGTGTATGTAATATGTATGACTTTGTATAACATATATTACCCTGTATGTAATGTACGACTATGTAATTGTAAAGCGCCACGGAAGATGTTGGCACTATGTAAATCCATAATAATAATAATAATGATTACTCCCACATCCCTGTGAATAATAGAACGCCCAGAGAACTCTGCCAAAATTATCTTACCTGTGCTCCATTTGCAGCTGCTCCTTGGCTGTCAGCTGTGCTGCCTGATTGCGCCTATCTTTTGCATTGGCATGCATGCGCAGAAAATAAGCGCTCAGTTGGACCAGCACTCCTGACAGCTGAGAAGGAGCCGAGTGGAGCTGCGGTAAGGTAAGTTCGGCATTGTTCCCTGGGCGCTCTATTATTCACAGGGAGGTTGGAATAAGCGTTCTCACCTCCCTGTGAATTATAGAAATAGATTTTATGTGCAATACTTAACAAGTATATAAATTCTGTTTAGTGTCCCTTAAAACGCCCATACTCATTAGTGATATTAGGTACATACCATCGGTCCACGACAGGATTTACCTAATGTTGCTAATGTGTAGGGGCTGAATCCGACCAACTGTAATGCCATAGTTGGCATTATGGCCGGACGGGAAAGACAGAAAATTTTCATCTGTTGGTTTCGGCTCCCTTTACTTTAAAGTGAAGAGAGCAGATACCATCATCCCATATATGGTGTGTGGCCGGCCGATCCCTATACCTCGTATGAGCAATCGGTTGGTTCCATGAGTGTGGTTCCCTTCGCAATGTGCTGACAGATGTCAATGTGATCTGTTGGCACATTGCGATGGAACTCGCATGTGTATGGCCACGTTAACTCTTACTTTCTGAAAAGCTTTCTAGCTGGCTGCAAAAAATGAGTTCTAAGACTTTGCTGTGGGGCCATTTTATATTCATTTTATTAGAAAACATGGATGCCTCTCTGTATCATTATACAATCAGAATTAATTATGAAACCTTATTATAGTATTTGTAGACACCACCAGCAAGATCCCATTCCAAGCAACAAAAACTTATTATGTGTATTAGCTCTTGCCTTTTATTTGAAATAATTGAATGCATCTCTCACTAAAAAGGCTACAATGTTTTTGTAATGTTTAGTCACACCTATTATATTCCTATTTGACATTTGTATATAATTCGAAGCTAAGTTGATGGTAGTCTCAACTGAGGCCAGGAGCAGCCTCACCAGACTGATATAGAGAAATTATCCCTTCTGGTTGATCCTATCAACATTAGACCTCTATTTATGGTGTTTTAGCTGTTAACTTTTAATAATATTATATGTCTGTGTTGATTTTTTTGCACATTCTAATTTGATGACTATAATAAACAATATATGTATAAATAAATAATATATACATGGTCCCAGTTATTGGTGACTTTATACAGGAAATATTTAAATGGGGACACTGAGATCGATTTTCCTGTTTTGTATGTGACATTGATTTGTCCTATCCTTAATAAGAGGTTGTTGGAACCCCTTGTATAAGGCAAAACACTGTGTCGGACAGGGTTGAGGGGAATATAAACAAACAATAGAATTCTAGTGCACAAACAATTCTAATTGCATATTGGCTATCCCCATAAGGTTGCTGCTTCAAAGAGCCTGCAATAAGCCTAGGATAAAAGCAATAAGTTTAATAATTTTGCTACATTATTAAACTAATTGTTTAAAATTTAAACAGACAATAAGAAATGCATTTTAACAAACAAGAGGAGTCTGAAGATAGACATGTAAATGATAATAGAGATATAAAATGTTAGGTGGGCCCCTGAATTCAGAATTCCTGGTGGGCCCCAACACCCCAATCTGACACTGGTAACATATAGCCAACCTCAGTTGTCTTTGTTTTGATACAGAATGCCTTTGGGACAAAACGGAATAACTTTGCATGTCATGTTATTTACTCATCATCATTTACTTGTCCATGAGTAATTCTGAAATTACTTTGTGAGCCAAATATTTGTTTCTTGAAATAAAACATTACAGCCAGGGCTGGATTTACACCTCATGAGCCTGTAGGTCCAAAGAGCCTTGCGCCCTTAGCCCCACCCCTAAACACAGACCACACCCCTAAACCACACCCATTTCCTCTTTTTTGGGGAAGAAAATCAACTATAAAGGGGTTGGAATGGTGGGAGGAGATTGACAGGCGCCCGCCTGCTGTGCCTAATGGTAAATCCGGCTCTGATTACAACTGTACATCTAAAATGTTTTTCCCCCACATGTGAATTTCAATGTAAAAAAAAATCCCAGCAGTGCCTATGCTACATGATGTATCTTTTAAAAAAGACGAGAAATACTGTGTTTTTCATAATACTATGGAGAATTGTGATATGGTAATACTCTCTCAGACAGCTGCTTTCAGAATATGGGGGCGACCTACTGTTTTAGTTTCTGGGCCTCATTTAGTTTTATCGGGTTGCTTTTTATTTATTTATGCACAGCCAGGGATGATACCTTTCATTCACATGAAACTATGCAGCTTGTGTGTTTCCATCAGAACTAGGTGATCAGTGCCATGGGACCTCTCCAAGGCTTATTTGTTTGTGAAGAATGGAAAAATTTTCAAACGCGTTGTAGCTAAGAGTTTTTATTATACTGCCACGGTGTGAAAACAGCATTATATGTGTCAGACAATAGATAATGCTGTTTTGACATCTTACTGTAGGCAGATTTTGCTACAATGCAATCTCATACTCTTCAACATTACCCTTTAATACAGTGATGCCCAACCCATGTCCCTGTTGTATTTTTTGGCCATGACAAGTGGTGTGGCCTGGATGTTCCAGGATGGGGCTTGCGTGGATCAGGGGTGGGCTACACCTGCTGCCTCATCACTGCATTGGGTGGCTCAGGTTGGGCACCCCTGCTTTAGTAGGTACACTTACAGAAATAATAGGTGCAGAGGTGGATTTGGAGGTGACCCTGATCTCAGTACAACTCTGTGCAATGTATTTCTCAATACTGTACCAATTTAAAGGTGATGTTGGAGGTTAGGCAATCAACACCTTGCACTCAGGAGCTCCCTGACACCAGGAAGTGCATATTGAGTCACATTCCATGGTATTTATTGGCAAAAGATTCTTGAACAAGTCATTCTGACTAAGACAGTCAGATGACTAGCGAAAAGTTTTTAAAAAATTTAAATTCAAATATAATCTAACTGAATACCACAAATACCATGACCGGGAACTTATTGGAGTCTCACTGTCTGAGCACCTGACATTGTCACACATTGTTCATTTTTTTTTCTAGTTATTTTAGAAAATATGTAAAAATATATAATGTAATTGGAATTTTCCTATCTTCACATCAAAGTTTTACCCCTGCTGGCAATTTTTGCTTTGTGTCGTTGCTGCCCTTGCTTTTTGTTTTATACAGTATAATTAGTCCCCCTTTTTCATCTTTCAAATACAATAATATAAGTAACACTAGTAAACACCTTCCAGACCACCAGTCTTTCATCCGGCAGGAGTCGCCTTATATATTAATGCGGTTGGCATGACCAGCTGCAAAGCACCATGGGAAACAAGAAAAGAGACATGATGGCATTGTGTTAAGGTATGTGCTGTAAATACAGCCATTCAGGTCATTATTATATGTGAAAACACTTGAACTTAATTTATATTTAATTTCTCTTTAAAGAATGTGCAGATCTCTGGAATTTTGAATTTTGTTGTCCAAATATGCACCTATTGCTATTAGGAGGGCTATTGTGGATCCTCCATTGCTGGGTATTTGGAACCAATGCAGATACTCTAATTCCCAGCAGGTAAGTAAAAATTTGTTACAAAAGTAACAGACTGTGTTGCCTATCACCCTATATTGCATACGTATGGGATTAAATGAAATTCTACCGCAGGCCAGTCTTTCTATAAATGATTTATAGTTTTTAGATTATCTGTGTAGGTGGACATTTCATTATAAGGGCATACCAAAAATAATGAAAACCCTTATTTCATAAGAAAATGTACTGTATATACTCGAGTATAAGTCGAGGTTTTCAGGCTGTAAAACTGAACCTCAAATTATATTTGGGTCAGTCACTTACTTGAATGAGGAATCCGGCTTCCGCATCCTCTGATGGTCACATTCACTGACGTCACTAATCTGCGCTGGGAAATGTGACATCAGTGGATGCGACAATCAGTGGATGCTGCAGCCGGATTCCTCATTAAAGTTAGTGACTGAGCCTTCAGGCGGGATGTCAGCAGATGCGGCAGCCGGATTCTTCATTGAAGTTAGTGACTGAGCCTTCAGGTAGGAATGGATGTCAGTGGATGCAGTCACAGCCAGGTTTCCTACCGATATTTCCAAGTTAGTACAATGTCTGGGGGGGGGGGGTAGGGTGTGTGCAGTTCCTCTGCAGATGTTTGTAAACTACAACTCCCAGCAACTAAAGCATGCTGGGAATTGTAGTTTACAAACATCTGGAGTGCCATGGTATTGGGGGTTACTGTGTGGGATCTAAAGGGCAACTAACCCACAACACAGAATCAGGAGGATGGTATCTATTATTAAAGATTGCATTCTGATTCTGTATTGTTTTCAGGCTTTACTTGCCCTTTAAATGGACAGCAGAATTCCCACACAGTAGCCCATACAGTAATATCCATACTGGATTTGGCTATTACTGTATGGCACTACTGTATGGGAATGCTGCTTTCCATTTAAAGGGCAACTAAAGATTGAAAACAAGCTTTTACAAACTAACCAATAGTGGTTATATTTTCTACCCTCGACTTATACTCGAGTCAATCAGTTTTTACTCCTTTTTTAAGTAAAAATAAGTACCTCGACTTATACTCGGATCGACTTATATTCAAGTATATAAGGTATTCCATTGTTTAGGCTGTGACTTTACTAGCTTTACTAAATGATTTTTCATAACTACAAAGTATTTTTGTTTGCAGGCAGCGAAACCTCTAACAGGCTGTACTAAGAAAAAAGGGACAAGGAAAAAAAAGGATGTAAAATTTCAAAGAAAAACATTACATATTTATTGATTTAACAGCAATATCTTATGTACCTTTCTGTAAAGGGTTAATAGAAGGCACTGCAGTGGAATTTTTTAGCTCTGGCCAGATCCTTCTTCCCTAGGCGGGATTTATATGGGATGTTATTTCATCCTGAGTCCCGTAATCTGCATTTTTATGGGGCTCTGCAGAACATGTACACTGGTCTTTTCTTGGGGCGGATGGGGGGGGGGGGGGGTGTTTTGAAAAGAAGGAGGGATACGAGTGGGGGAGGGAGGCAAAGCTGTTACTCTGGTATGCTGAGTAAGTAAAGCATTCCTCTAAATGTCTATGGGAAAAATGGCATTAAAATCGTGTTACCCGCAGGGCAGTGAAGAGAGCGTCTAGAAAATAAATTCTTTCTCTTACCATCTGCTCTCTCATTTTACATCTCACTACCTCTTTATATTATATTTTTGTATTTATTCCATTACCATAGCACATTTGAATATTCTTTGTACACATCATTTCATTTATTCCACAATTTTCTTTCCATTTATATCAGAGGTTCCGTTTCTATGCTAATTTGTTACCCAGCACAGGGAATAACTCGGTTTACTTTATATCATTTACGCTGTCTATTGTCTTTCACTGGAAAAGCAGCAGCGCGGTTCTAGACACGGCGACCATTATGTTGGAACGTCCCATATTGCATAGGAGAGGCAGCTTGTTGTTATAAGGTAGTAAGAAAGCACAAAAATAACAAAACATTTACAAAATAAACACTCGGGACAAAAGTAGAGACATGTCAGCAAAGCCCTCTCTGTATGAATGTGAATAGTGATTGAGGACATACATACTCAAATGAACCCTTCATTTAAAGTCAAACCTATGCAGCTCATATATAAATGTGCAACATATTTACATCAGGTGTAGATGGCAGCACAGTGGCTCAGTGGTTAGCACTTATGTGTTGCAGTGCCAAGTCCCAAGTTCGATTCCACCCTTGAAAACACATCTGCAAGGAGTTTGAATGTTCTTCCCCCACAATCATAAAGACATACTGATAGGTTGTATGTGTCAAATAATTGTGCTTAGATTGTAAGCTCTTGAGGGCAGGGCCAGATGTAAATGTATACATGTAATTATAAAGCGCTACGGAAGATGTTGGCGTTGTATTAATCCACAATATTAACTATAATAATAACAAGTAAAGCTGGTAAATAAAGTAGCTGGTAAAGCAAATATCTGGTGAATAAAATTGTAAAGCTCGGCGACAAGCAGCTTATAGGTGTGATTAAGGTTTGGTGCATTTCTAGGGATCTCCCAAGAGACATTCAATCAGAAAATGGTGTTATTAATGCTATACGAACAGGAATTACACGCAGGACAGAAACAGAAAACTGATGCCAAACACAAGCGAGTGTGCAATATATTGCTATCTTTTGTGCCCCTCCGAAGACGAAAGACGTAAATAGACGAACCTTAACAGGTCTGCATTGTAACATATTTCTTGCAAGGATCTCTTGCAAGGATTTTTGAGCTGTGAGGCCTTTGCTGCCAGAGGCTGTAGTAGGTTTAAAGGCCCCAATGGCTGGTTAGCATCTCTACATCACATTAGGAACTGGACGTCTCTGGATCATTTCTTATACAATCTGGCTGTAAGAATAACAATTCAATTCATACATTGAGTTCCATTTAAGCTTTGTTTTGATCTCATTAATATAAAGGGGTTACACCTCCAGCTTTAGTACTCAGAGGGTCTTAGCTGGAGATAAATGTCACATGCAGAAAGTGCTCCCCCACCCCCAGCTCCCTCTTCAGATCAGGACAGACGCTGCCATTGACAGAATGCCAGAGTCAATATGGTGCTGTATTTACTTAACCCACAGTCCTTCTTCTTGTTGCAGATAATTTACACCCTGTCTCTCTGGGCCAGGCCTGGCCAGTAACTCATCTTTATGGCTGCAGGAGAGAATGGAACACACAGGAGACTCTAGGCGACTTAACCAATTGCTTGCTAACACCGTCTGACTGAACAAAACCCTGTAGGAATATTGTTATTAATTCATCATATTCTTATTCATGAAGTAAAAATCATTTTATGTTGTTTGGTACAACGGCGAGAAAATACCAGTTGGGATATAAATGGAAACACTGGGGAGAGGGGGCCTCTGATTTGTGGCCATTTTTATTCATATATTTAATAATCTTTCAGCCTTTTCTGGTTTGTTAGCAGAAAGCTGGTTTATTAGGCACTTCATTTTCTAGTTAGCGCTCTAACATTTTCTGTAATTCATAATCCAGTTACAGCCTTAAATTTTGATTTCTGTGCAAAATATACAGAACTCTGTGTCTGTTAATGTCTGTACCGAATCCTTTGCTTACATTATGTGTGCATTTACATCTAGCGGTTCCCATTGAAAATAACACAAAGTTAAGGCTTATATTATTAGGGGCCAATGCAATAAGTGGTGTTTGTAACAACCAGTCAAATGTTAGCTTTTTATTGGGTTACTGCAGTTAGATAAAATTTCATTGGTTGATGGAGATTAATAGCATATTTCTGTACCTTTTATTGGATCTCAGACCCTTATTTACATGAAATTTACAAGAATATAACTTCCTATTGCATCCTGGAACTTGTAGTTTATGTATCAGAACCACGGTGAAAATTCTGCTATCATAGATTATTTTTATGGGCAAAATAGTTTAGACGAGATGGTTAAATCGAATAAAGAAGTGCAGGTGTCCAGTCAGACTCTGATTTATACATAGTGGTTCTTTTTATTTCATCCAATCAAGAAATAGCATTTTCCAAGGACCATTTATAAATATATGTACACGTGTGTTTATACATGCGCGTCCTGAGAGATAGCTATAATAAATCTAACAGCAACTCTAATTGCTGTCATAAATAACAACCTGCAATAGCCATTAGTCTGGTGTAGTTCTTGTTGACATGGCAACTGCCTGCCAGAGGTGAGAACACAATAACAAGAGACTTCAGTTTTCAAATCTACCCACTATAAAGGCCAATAGAGCCAAAAAGGGGTACACTCATAGACGTTAAAATGAGCTCTTGTATTATGTGTAACATATTTCTGGCTAAAAATCAGGTTCTAATATACTGCTGTAAAAGTAAAAGGGAATATATATATATTAAAGGGACAGTTCCGTGAAAATTATCAATATTTGTTAAATTGTTAGTTTGTCTAATGCCTTCTTAGTTATTCTACTTACCGTATTCTCTCCCATTTTGAGAAAATCAGTTGATTTCATACCCTTTGCTGTTCCTGCTGTTGACATTAGTGAGCTGCCATTTCAGGTTCTAACGGTCCTTCTTCTTCCCAGGATGCACCACATCCTTGTAATGTTCCTAACAGTAATTTCTACTGATTGGCTGTTGGATGGGTCAAAGATGCTCAGATCTCTACTGAGCAACTGAATCAACCCAGGCGCTGGGTCAATGACAAAACCATAACGGTCTCTATTAGGGGTCCTGCAAACAGGAAGTCAGTATTTCGGTTGCATTTATTTATACGCAGACAAAATGCTGAATGGGCAGATTAAGGTCATTGGGATCAAAAAACAGCTTCTTTTTTTTTTGAAAAGTATATGTATTTGCACTGAACTTCCCCTAAAACTAAAGTCTCCTGTCGTGTTACTTTAGAATTGTTAGTGGTACGCCCTTTTTATAGAGAACTATTAACTGAAGTGGGTGACTATGCAAGCATTGTAATTACTTAAAATCCTATAATACATAGGAGTAACATTTTCAAATTAAAGCCATGCCTACAGTGGCTATGATAAAAAAAAACAATATAGCTGAATTGGCCATATTTTTCTTTGGCGATAAAGTGAAGGCTACAAAACATTATGATATTTTCCATGATACAGAGGCTAAGGTAGTGTTGCCAGGATATTTTAAGAGTAATGTATGTGATAAGTACTAGTTGTGGTTTCGCAAATCAGTCCAGCAAAATGTACCCAATATTCCGCACTTACATACTTTCCAAAAGTCATGGTTTCCCCAGGACGTCCCTGTTTTTAGGGGCCTGTGCCAGACAGCCGAGCCTTATCCCAGTTGAAGGGGTGGTTGGGAGGTTCAGGGGGAAGCTGGGTGTGGATTGGTCCAGTCCACGTACAGGCCTTCTCTGGCCAAAAGTTGCACAGGTAAATGATAATGCATGGCTCATAATACAAGCAGGCTGCCAGATTAAGTGCTTATTTGGTGGATAGTGCATTTCTATGTATTAATAGCTTAACCTAGGAGACATTACCCTTAAACCTTTCCTCATCACTCAACATGAGACAGCGCACTGCTTTTATTAAACATACAAACAAATGAGACAAATCCTGCGCAACTGGGTGATCCTTTATGTTCCTCTGTGAGAATATTAATGAAAGGAAACCTTTACCCTAATACAATTTTCTAAAAAAAAAAAAAAACATAGTTAACCAGTAAATAACAAACCTTTTTTCCCATCATGCTTCACACGAGAAACGTATACTTTCTGGAAATTAAACTCACAAAAGTGCAGGCTCCTGGGAGATTTTTCATGGCAGCTCTTCTGTGATTTTCATGCCATCGTTTGGAATTGTAGATCATTATACATTTATTAAGGATATAGTAATAAAATGCATGTTGATACAGATACAAATCTACCCAATACTCTTAACTTTGAGAACAGTACATTTATATTATACTGATATTATATTTTTTTATGTTCTGGTGTTTCCTATTTGTTAATTACTAATTCATTATTAAGTTACAAAGGAAATGTTGAAAGTGTTTTTACAATAACTATCCTTTTAATCCTTCTGCCATATCTCCCTCCTACCATGATAACCATTTCTTACAATAAAAAAAGACTTCCTAATTATATTTGTGGTGGAATAAAATATAAAGTGGCTGACATTGTATACAGCGACAGAGAAGTGTAAGTCACTGAACCATAATTAACTGCCCAACCAAACTATAAGTCAAGCCTTGTACTATATTAATATATCTGGAATAGCATCAGGCATTGTTGTGGGCGAGAAAATGAGTTAGAGGGAATATTTGCAATGCAGACAAGGAGAACAAGAAGGATCTGAGTGATGGCTCAGTTCCTTATTTCAAACTGCAGTATTAATAGGATTTTAATCTGATTAATGCGTTATACGCCATCTTTTTCATGATAATTACCGTATATATATATTATGACTATTCATGTTTGCATATTGAGACATGATTATGAGATGTGATAGATACTTGCATTGCTAAGGAGATGCTAATTTGAGTGTGGTGGTGTTTTGTAATAGAAGTAGTGTATCCCATTTACTAACAAAATGTGGACCATACAGAATTGTCCCCAAGATTCGTGTGTCAACTGCCTGGTGGAAGATCCTAGTGTAAACCCTTTCTGCCTGTGTGTAACTTCTTTCTAAGAAGGTTTAACTGGTGGTGAAGTAAAAACTGCCCCACAGGACAAGCCTTACATGTCGAAAGGCACATAAAGTATCATTCAAGTATGTTTTGCTTTCAGTTCTATAACTGGTTCAGCTGTTATATGCCCGTAAGGCTTAGTCCACTACACAGATTGCAAGTACCCAGGTGGGTAGGATAAACATGGGTGAAAATAGAGAGGGCCACTAGTATGTTTGGGGGAGATTAAGTTTTCTTTATCCTGTACATTTATGCTGGGAAATCCATATTCTTTATGAGCATTAGTTTCTTTTCAAATGCCCTTACCATTCTGGAGAATCTTCCACTTCTCTCAAATAAAAGAAGTTTCATTTCCCCCACCTTAGATCTAAAGAAAGGAGGCTTTACAAGACCACTGTTTTTAAATGTTCCCAGTCTTCATCTGTTCAGTTCATGCAGTGCTTAGAGACCCACGTTAACTTGACTTCTTTAGTATAGACTAGACATTATTTGTCTCCAGGTAACCCTGACATCAAGGGCAATGACTGAAGGGCTTATGAGCCAAATCTCACAGGGCATATGCGGTGTGGTGGTCAGGGGAACTGCTTTTATACTAAAACTAAAGAGATAATTTACACAGGAGCACTTTTCAGGTCTGTAACTAAAAGGATGTTGAGGTTTTGGGGGGTGGTCTAGCTAAATATGAATTATCCTTTTGGGGTAGACATGCCCTTTAAGCCTCAGCCCAAACCCCACCCCTTGCATGCCTTTTGGGCAGGTAATTTATGATCTTGAGAGTAGTAACCTTACTTTTATATTGCTTTGTAATACACATAACATTACATCATAGAAAACTCAGTGGCTAATCCAAACCAATCATCAACACTCATCACCTCATCTAATATGGCTGATTCCAAAGTGCTGCGCCACCTTGAATTTTATTTTCACCAAAGGCAGTATTTGTAAAGCAGGGGTACCCTTATATACTCTGGTTGTAAAATAATGCTCCTTATAACTAGTTAAGGGTCGGTATTACTTTTCAAGTATTGTTATTTAGGTATAATTAGTTAGGCATGATTAGTTATAATCACTGCAATCGAATGGTGGTACATATTTATATGTGTTGCTTTGTCATTAAATTATTAATGTTTAGTGATTGCTCCTAATTGTCCCTCCCTCTAACTCACTGCCTTCTTGTAGTGTCTGCGACACTTCTAAGTTCTGCACAGCCTCGCCATAGACACTGCTCTGCTTACACATATCCCCCTCCCACCCCCTGCCTTCTTTTCTCTGCTGATTTTCTTAATTGTTGCAGAATGTGTGCTGGTAGGCAGCCAACAATCCTAGTAAGAGATCAGGGATGGGGCACATATTATAATTTCTGCTTCTGGTCATGTAAATGCTGTGATTATAAATGATGATTTCTCAGGATCTACAGCTCAGATTTAAAATCCAAAAAGCTTTGCTTTTCTCCAGAAAATGGCGCAATGTCTTAACCACGCTTCTATTCTTTGTGCATGTCCACCAATGTCAAAGATAGGAGCACAATCGTGACAGCACGCATGTCAGCTGGGAAGAAGCCATGAGTGGAGTGCCGGCAGGTAAGTTAAACTCTGTTACCTGGGCGTTCTTTTATTTACAGGGAGGTAGGAATAAACAAAATCACCTCCCTGTGAATAATAGATACATATACAAGGAACATGAAGGATGGTTTAGTGTCCCTTTAAAAATCCAGTGGCTCAGATTACATCAGGAACTACTGTATGTATTTAATGTTTTACTTCTCCTTCAAAATGGAAGCAAAGCTTTCTCAGAAAACAATTATCATAAGTAAATGAAGCTGTGTATTTAACATTCAATGTTCTCCTTGTATTAGGCTAGTTAAAATATTAAATAAATGTTGTTTGGAATCATTGTGAGATGATTCTTTCAATGGCAATTTATCTAACGATTCCCATACAGGTCTACTATGTGTCACAGAGAAATGTAGTAGTACATTGCCAAAGGAATCTTAAGTACTGGATCTTATAATGTGGTTGTATCAAATCTGTCGTTTATAAACAATTCTAAGAAGGATCATAAAAATAATGTGCCCATATTTTCATTAAAGGCTAATTTACTGATATCATCGCAATAATTCTACATAATTAATCAAATGAAAACATAAAAATGACTATGTATGGCCACATAGTAAGATTTTATGTGTACTGGTCACGAACCCATTATACAGTAGCAATGTTAATGCTAAAGTGTAGACACATTGTGAATATTATGTTAAAGGGGAAGTTCAGTGCAAATACATGTGCTTTTCAGAAAAAAGAGCAGTATTTTTTCATCCCAAATAACCTTAATTGCCAATTCAGCATTTTTGTCTGTGTTAAATAACTGCAAAAGAATCTGACTTCTGTTTTGCAGGACCCCTAGTAGAGATCGTATAGTCTTGCCCTTGACCCAGCGCCTGGTTTGATTCGGTTGCTCAGAAGAGATTGAGCACTTTGACCCATCCAACACCAGTAGAAATTACTGTAGAAATTACTGTTAGGAACATTAAAGAGTGGTGCATTTCGGGGGAGAATAAGGAACGTTTAGAACCTGAATGTCAGCTCACTAATGTCAAGTAGGGAACAGCAAAGGGTATGAAATCAACTGATTTTTCAAAATGGGAGAGAATATGTAGAATAACTAAGAAGGCATTACACAAACTAACAATTTAACAAATATTGATAATTTCCACTGAACTGTCCCTTTAAAGACAGAAGGTACAGAGAGTAGATACATACATACATCAGGTAGATAGACAGATAGGTAGATAGATATACATAGACAGATAGATATATATAGATAGATTAGATAGATGATGAATAAGATAGACAGATAGATAACAGATAGTAGATAGATAGATAGATAGATATGATAGATAGATAGATGGATATAGATAGATAGATATGATAGGACTATACAGACAGACAGACAGATAGATAGATAGATAGACAGACAGATAGATAGATAGATAGATATAGAGAGAGAGAGGTAGATAGATAGACGACGACAACAGATAGATAATAGGTTCATTTTGTTGTTTTATTTTAGGAAAGCAAACCTGTTTTTTCACCTGGCTTTTAAAGAACATTTCAAAAAATTTAAGTTGATGCAAATGTATTTAATGTGAATGAAAGTAAAAAACAACAAAAAAAAAAGATTAAAGCTAAAAATAAATGACCCTGCACAAATTCCATTACTAGCAATCAGCTGTCTCTCACACATCTTAAATTATCTTGTTTAAAGGAGATTTCGAAAGATCTTGTTTCAGGTACTGCTAGGACACTGGTAAATATTGGAACCTAGAATTTGTTCTGTTAGGTGGAATGTCCCTTTGGACATTCCACCTGTGTTTGTGTGGTCCATGCACAAGAAACCCTGTGCTCGTGTGGTCCATGCCACGCGCTGATGTCAGGTTGCATGCGCCGTGATGTCACGCGCAAGGCCGCGCATGGACCCCACGAGCACAGGGTTTGAAGGCTTGAGAACAAGGGAAAGCAAGCAGTCTCAGAGGGGAGACAATCCACATCCAAGATTTTTTTAAAAAAGGGGGAAAGATTCTTTAAAGCTACAGCTTACAATTACACTTAACTTGTTTTTACGTGTGCACCTATCCTTTAAGTACACACTTTAGCTTTAGTTCCCTAAAAAACAATAACACACTCAGTAATTATTTTTCCCCATGCTGTTAAAGGGTATGTCCAGCCTAAAAATAACTTTTTTTTACAAATGCGTGGCAACCCCCAAACCCCAGTTTCACATTATACATAATTCTTAAAGATCCCCTGAAGGACTTACCTGACGCAGTCCCTCACCACTCTGCCACGCTACTCTACTGCTTTGCGGCGCTCTTCCTGCTCGGGGATTTCAATCAAGACATGATGTCTGGCCGAATAACCTGAAAACCGTGACCAGGAAGTGCCTCACAGCTCCTTTTTTTGATTGAAACAAGCTTAAAACAGCAGGGGGGCGGCACCCAGGCAGTGAGGGACTTCGTAGGTAAGTCGATTCAGGGGCATCTTGAAAATTATGTATAATGCGAAACTGGGGTTTGGGGGCTTGCGTACATTAATATAAAAGTTTTTTTAGGATGGCCATGCCCTTTAAATGACCAAATTTTCCTTTAGTAGTTTAGTACAAATGATTCATCCTTATAGTGGGTCCATTTTTTGCATGGACTGCTTCTTCTTTGGTGTCCCCATCCCAGTGAATTATCCTGCAGATGTTAAAGCTCATTCAATAAGATGTTTCCCTGTGCTATTCTTTGCAAAAACCACCAGATGTAACTTCATAATGAGTTACTGCTGTTAGACCAAGATTACAACACTAAGCTGCTTGCAAATGTCAAGTGAAACAATTATAGAATTTCTATGAAGCTTTCATATTGTATCTATAATATGAAGATCCAAATTCCAGTACTGAATAAAAATCAACCATTTGTATTTAAAGTTGTTATTGGAACCAAGTCGGCTTTTTCTCATGCTTTAATATTAGGAAAAGTAGTGTCCTAGATATAAATCATACAGCCCTCTACTATAGCAATATCTTATTCCTGTCACCACGTCTATTAACCCCAATGGAACTGTGTGCATGGCATATAAAATCCAACCTCCAACAATATTTTATCTCACTTTTATATTTGGAAAAGAACGTTTAGTTCCCTAATCAGAAAATGCAGAAACCCAACATGTACTTTACATATAGCGCTGTACCTTTGTTGTGTCCTTCCAATTGTCTGGTCAATAAAAGTGTCCCATTATAGGCCCAGAATAATATGTGTATAAGCCATATGCTGGCCACTGGAGTGGCATTTATCTGTTTTAACATTGGTGCAGCAGCAATTCTTACCTTCTAATGTTCCCCCAATTTTTCCCCTGGCAAATCACGGTTTGCATGAATACCAGGCCAAGTATTGACACCAGTATACACAGCGTATAAAGCAATATTTAGCTGTATGAATATTATAGGGTGATGCAATTTTGTGCTAATATCAGAACCCTCTTAAAGCTTTTCAGCAATGTAGTAAGGGGTTAATGGGGTTATTATTATGGGTTTGTATAAAGCCAACATCTTTACAATTACATTAATACATTTGTTACATACACAAGTAGTGCATAAATACAAGTTTATGCTGCACACAGAGTGTGACAACTTGATAAGTTTAATTACAGTAATACTATGATACAATAGGAAATGGCCCCCCATCCAAGTAAACTTACAGTCTAGAGAAAATGGGTTTGAGACTTAAAGGAAAGTTCAGTGGAAATTATCAATATTTGTTAAACTGTTATTTGTGTAATGCATATTTAGTTAGTCTACATATTCTCTCCCATTTTGAAAAATCATTTGATTTCACACCCTTTGCTGTCCCTGCTGTTGACATTAGTGAGCTGCCATTTCAGGTTCTAACGGTCCTTATTCTTCCCAGGATGCACCACTTTCTTGGAATGTTCCTAACAGTATTTCTACTGATTGGCTGTTGGATGGGTCAAAGATGCTCAGATCTCTGCTGAGTAACTGAATCAACCCAGGCGCTGGTCAGGGCAAGACCTAAAGGTATCTAGTAGGGGTCCTGCAAGCAGGAAGTCAGTATTTCGGAAGCATTATTTATATACAACAAATACTAAATTGGCAGATTAAGGTCGTTGGGATGAAAAAATACTGCTCTTTTTTCTGAATTTCTAGCACCCATTTAAGTAAGTGAATCAGATTCTTTAGTATATTGGCAGGTATTACCAAGTGGTGCAATGTAGGTATCCCTAGCACCAAGTGGTCTCTTGCACTCCAAAGGGACCAAAGGGACTGCACTTCCTGATTCTCTACCCCGGAATTTCTTTTTGGCCACCATGCCCTGGAATGCTAACATCACACACCCTAACAATGCCTTTGCCCATCCCTTAGATAATAATACCACATCATGTCCCCGCCATGCCCCCTCCTGCCCCCACCCCTTCTCCCACCCTGCCCAGAAGACAGATTTGGCAGGTGGGATGTCTGGCAATGAGAGGGTAGTGTCCTAGGCCAGGTCATTTGCTTCAGGTTATAAGCTTGCCTCAAGAGTTGAGTTTTGAGTTGTGCTTGAAGATATTATGGGATGCATAGTGATGGATGGAGCACAGAAGGCAATTCAAGAGCAAGGGCAGCACAACAAATTCCTGGATGTGGACATGAAGTGACTAGGGTGGATGAGAGGAGGATATAATTTGCAGAGTGGAGGTTACACCTGGGATGGTATCTGTGGATCAGCTCTAAGATGTATGGAGGGGCTGTATTGGATAGTGCTTTATAGGATAGGTAGCACTTGAATTGGATCCTTTGTGTTATGGCCAGCCAGTGGAGAGACTGACAGAGGAGCGGCGCTTGAATGTAGCATTAGTTTGGCATGTGGCAAATTCATCGCTTTTTGCCATTAATGCTGTGTAATGTGTAAGTAATGCAGTAAACTTTAGGATGAGATTTTATTGCCGAAAATGTACTGACTTTCTTTTTAGGTCTTAAACACATGAAAAGGCAGAAGACCAAACCAAATGTAATACACGGCCCATCACTTTAATGAATGGATATTGCACCCCAGGAAAGTAGTGGGAGGTCATATTTATTCCCATTGGTCTTCTAGTAGAATACATCCTCGCCTTCTAAATTTCATAAAACATAAAAAGACATTTTTATTTATTGTCAAGAGAGCCACCAGTCACATGAAGTAACAGTTTCTTGGACATTCATACAGGACAGATACAGGACAGTAATTTTTCCTGATTTTGTTGAAATCCTTCAGGCAAGAAATTAGTCAACGTGGTTTCAAAAGCATCAGTTTTGAAAGTGACTAGTGATGACTTGTGCTAAAAACTAATTTTCATAAACAAGATAACACGGTGAGAAAACAATTGGGCAGATTAACAGACGGCTGCGCGCAGACCTTTGGGAATTATGATTGGTTAGCGCACGTCTACCTCTAGGTTGTGGCCGGCAACAATTTGACTCCCTATGGACCAGATCACTCTTTAATTGGTACTGTGTTTCCCACCTAGTTCTCAACTGCTTTGCATCCTTCCCTTTTGACAGATAAAAAAAGTCTCTCACAAAGGGAAGCATAAAGCTTTCTCAGAAGAATTTTGTTACTAAACTTTCTTTCAAAAATCATATACAGTGCCGTAGTGATGACATTAATACTGCCCCATCACTAATTTGTAACAGACATTTTCTTATCTACTACTACTAAACACGGCTTCAACTATGTTCTCCAGTATAGGATTTTCTTTCACCACCTTTTTTACTAGGTACCGCACTGACTCTAGGATCGGCCTTCTAAAGTCCAACCTTTTGACATAGTGGGGAATCTCCCTATAAACATTATAGTCCTTACTCTTTATTAGAGATTCAATATTCAATACTTCTTCACACATAACTTGATAAAAAAGAAAACACTAATTTTTCCCTTAAAAAGTATGAATACCCCCTTTTATGTCTCTAAAACTGCTAATAACATCAATGATTTATTGTTTCCACTGTAGAAGAATGCATTAAATCATCCTGCTGAAGACTCAAGTCACCAGTTTTCTGTGCAATATATATTTCTACATAGTACTGTACATAGTAGTACATAGTAATTGAGTTGAATAAAGACATAGGTCCATCAAGTCCAACTTTTCATCCTCCCTTTTAACCCTACCTAACGGTTGATCCAGATGAAAAAAAAAAAAAAAACAGCTAAAAGGAGGGGGGAAATTCCTTCCTGCTGCAAACGACAATTGGAAATATCCCGATCAACCAGAACTACAGTATAGTATTAATACCAGTAATTCTCAATATTATATAGTATCCCTCTACCAACCAGAACTACAGTATATGTATTATACCATTATTTCTCAATATATAGTATCCCCGTACCAACCAGAACTGCAGTATAGATTATTCATACCATATTCTCAATATTATATAGTATCCCTGTACCAACCAGAACTACAGTATATGTATTAATACCAGTAATTCTCAATATAATATAGTATCCCTGTACCAACCAGAACTACAGTATATGTATTAATACCAGTAATTCTCAATATTATAAGTATCCCCATACCAACCAAACAGCAGTATATATTAATACCAGTAATTCTCAATATAATATAGTATCCCTGTTCCAACCAGAACTACATATATGTATTAATACCAGTAATTCTCAATATTATATGATCCCTGTACCAACCGAGACTACAGTATATGTATTAATACCAGTAATTCTCAATATAATATGTATCCCTGTACCAACCAGAACTACAGTATATGTATTAATACCAGTAATTCTCAATATTATTTAGTATCCCCATACCAACCAGAACAGCAGTATATGTATATACCATTAATTCTCAATATGTTTTAGTTTTTAGAACCTTATCCAGTCCACTTTTAAAGCTATTCAATGAACTTGCCATTACCACAATCTGCTGGAGCAGTTTCACCCGTTCTCACTGTAAAGAAACCTTTCCTAACCTGAAGATGAAACTTCTTTTCTTTTAACCTTTTTTTTTCTCCATCAGTTACATTACATTCCCCATATTGCAGTTTATGAAGTTCCTCTTTATATAAATCCCAGAACCCCACTTTTAAAGATAACGTTAACTTTAAGAAGATTAACTTTTTGAAATGGAAAGTACCTGGGGCAGGAGGTTGGATTGTATTCCTTCCTACAATATGTTTCATTGAGAAGCTTCAGCTACTGCCATTTCCATTTGCTAGACTAGTTTACTGTATTAAACATAGTGCTGAAGCCAGGAGGAAGAGTGGCAATCGTTTTTTTTTTGGGCTGGTGCTCCTCACAGAAACAATATTGGGAGGTAGGAATAACCAATCCTATATCTCTGTCCCACGTACTTTTCATTATAACAATTTTTTTAAAAAACCACAAGATAGTTCTTCTTTAAGAATATTCATGGTTTATGGCTTCACACTTGCTGGACGGTGATTGTTTGGCCTATTATTTATGTTTATACCTTTCAACCTCCCTGTTTTCTACATTACTTTCCTCTACTGCTTTATTATTATTTATTAACAAGGGGCATCAATCCCTTTGAATGTATAACTAGCAGACATAATGTTGCACATTGTCCATGAATAGTTTAACTTTGTCAACTCTTAAGATGGGTATTCACAGTAGTGATAAGGCCATACCTTGCACCCAGCAGGATTAGCCATTAAATGCTGTGCGTGGTGAGAAATTGGTTGATCCCAGAAAACAAACTACTATTGTCTGCCCAGGGCTGGTTCACTGACACTTCTACCTCTGTGTTGGGTCCCATACTTTAAAAGGTGTCCTCACTCCCAAACAATACTCCATAATTTACTATCTCAACGCCTCCTAAAACATCGCTCTTAGAGCATTGGTGCATGTCAGGGGATGAATCCCTGGTAAGCCCTGCAGTTTATGTCCATGACATATTATTATTGTTATTGTGGATTATATAGCGCCAACATCTTCCCTAGCACTTTAAATTACATGGATATATTGACATCAGGCCCTGCCCCAAAGAGCTTACAATCTAAGCATATTTATTTGACACATACCACCTATCAGTAATATGGTTTTGAGGGGTGTTCAACATGAAATATCATTTTTGGGGTGGGTACGCCCTTTAAGGTGCTAATGATTGGAACTGGTTGTACCTAGCTTTACCTGATGGTGCACATGGCTTCTAAATTACTACTTTATTCCTCTGGAAATCATGAACCTGACAGTTACTAATGGTGGAGTAGAACAAAGAAGCCATTGTGGGTTGAAAAACTGATAGGCTAGCACACTCTGCGTTTTTTTTTCTTGCGCTGCGTTTGCGATTGCTTTGCGCTGCGATTTTTCAAATTATTGAAAACGCGGCAACGCAAAAAAACGCGCGTTTTTCGTGCTTTCGTTGCGTTTTGCGTTCTGCATTTTTATCGCATCGCATGCGTTTCCTATACTTATTGAAAAATCGCAAGCGAACGCAAAAAACGCACATGAATCGCATGCGATGCGATTGCGTTTGCGTTTCGTGTGCCTACCTTAATATTTCAGATCAAAGGAATTACCTTGGCACTTCATAGATCGTACTGTATACAAGGAAACATACCGGATTTGCAAATTTTAGTAATAACATAGGCAGCATGGAACGTTATCATTTGCTCTTCTCTGTTCTTTGCTCCCGACAAAGATGTTATATATATATATATATAACACACATATCATATATATATATATCCCTTATATTATATAAATAATGTATATTTTTATGGAGATTGCATTGAGTTTTTAGGAGCAAGCAATAGGTGGGTGTATATAGCACTATTACACATAGGAAAGGTCTATATGTATGTGTGTAATTATCACAAAGTATAGTACTGCTACCTACTACTGAATTACAAAACAAGTGATATATAATTAATAAATTATACTTACTTTACTGGACACCCCTAAGTTTGAATGGAAAACTCAAAATGATAGATTAAGCCACACCTCTAGGATTTCTACAGGGGTCCATGAAGATACTAAGGCTAGGCCCCACTTACGCGTTTTTTAAGGTTTGCGCACGTGTTTTGCTTTCCGAAATCGCATGCGATTTGGTTATAATGGGAATGCAAAAATTCCCGCGATTTCCCATGCGCCAGGCGATTGCGCATCCGTTTCCGCTTTGGTAACGCATGCTTTCACCATTTTTGGTGCGTTAACGCATGCTTTGCCATAACGGAAAACGGCAAAATTGCATGTGCAAAACGCACACGGAAACGGAAATGCAAAAGAATCACGCACATTCACGTGCTCGATTTGTGCGTTGTAGTGGGGCCATAGCCTAAAGGAAGTGGAATTTTACTAACATCCAATGTGAGGTTCTGATCTTCACGTTAGCAAATCAAAAAATTACCTTAGGCACTGTACATGACAAGACAGGAAGTGTAAGGAAGTTCTTGTATTACACCCAATTAGGCGCTGTTTGTAAAACATGTTGACAGTCTTAGCCAATTAGAAAATTCTTCAGACTCTCACATTTACTCCCCCCTCCCCTCCCCATAAAAATAATGAGACAATCCAGTTTTTTGTTTGCTAGACAGAAGTGACATAAAGAAGAAACTTACTGCTACCAGAGAATCTGGGAGTTGTAGTTTTCAAACATGTGCATATTCAATCCTTGGGTAGGAATCGCTAAAGCATGGGCTTTTAATGTCTGTAAGTAAGTAAAAGGGCTATATTCCAGGGTGTATGAAAAATAAATTTTCCAGCATTCTGTGAAGCCAGGGAATGCTGGGAGTTGTAGTTTTAAACAGGTGAAAAGCTGGCAGATCAAATAAAACGGGATAGTATGCGTGTGTTTGATCATTTATGTGGTTGGATTGCCTGGGGACTTTCACTTATCCCATTTGAGCCTCCCCCTGGATATTTGCTGGGATGGAAAGGGAGAGCAAGTTCACAATGGATCCTGATCCTACCGGCTAAAGAGATGTAAGTAGCCTCTCTTTGGCCCTACAGCTTAACAGCTATATGCATAAGGGACTGGGAGAGGCAAACAGATCCCCACGCTGCATGTTTGTGCACTTTGTGTTAGTATCAACATCATCAATAAAAAAACATAAACACATATTTCCACTGTGCACCAACAGGCACACTTTTGCTCATGTGACCTTTAATAAAAGCACACCAGATACAACAAACATCTTGAAAAACAAAGAATTTATTCAAAAACGATCAATGCGTTTCAGCCCTTAAAAAGGGTGCTGTTCAGATCTCTTTTGTATTAAGTGTATAAAAGGGGTCCTATAGTCCTATAGACCCCTCCTTCATTTGAAAGTACCCAGGGTGAGAACATAACCACTAGGTCCTCACCCCGGGTTAAGCTTCTAAGTCCTGCACTTAACCTCCTAATCTTGATTGCTAGCACTCTGTTCTCCACCTTCCACTCATGGCCTGGGGCTTTACCAATAGGAAGAAGAATGTTAAGAGGAGCATGTTGGTGATCAGAAGTTTTGAGAGGTAAGTGGAGGAGTTAGAAGCTTAATCCAAGATGAGAACATACCAGTTTAGGTCCTCAACCTGGGTACTTTCAAATGGGTGAAGTAGAGGATCGGGGCTGAGTGAGTATAGTTGTCCTTAAAAAGTGCCTACTATTTATTGATTCCAAGCTTGATCTCTTTTGAATCACTTTTTGCCACAGATCCTCCATGGTACCAAACTGAACCGGGTACCTGGACTTGTATTGTGTCAGTGGGTAAATCTTTCAGGATCACAACGCCATGTTGTTGATTCTTCTTGAAGTTAGTTTACCCAAAACCTTGACTGCATTTTACTATTTGTGCCAGACAGGTTACTCTAATAAAGCTAGGAAGTCTTTAAACATTTTTTTAAATAATACTTTGTTTTTTGGGGTGTTGGAAACAGACCTGTGAAATCCAAGTCAGAACAGATTCAAAAAGAATTGTCATTATATCTGATCTAGTTGACACAGAGAGGGGACACATCCTTTCTAATCATTCCCCTTGTTTAGATGGTTGATTTATAGTTTAACCCCATTTGATGAATGCTGTGGTATGAAAGAGACTTTTTTTCCACAGTGTGTGTGGTGGTGTGTGTGTGTGGGGGGGGGAGTGTTACTGTTGTCAGTTTGGTTCCTATGCTTGGGGGGCTCAGGTCGGATTTACATCTGGGACCATAGATTGTAGCTGCACCAGAGTAGGGATCTAGAATGTAGGATCTAATAACCTAGTTGTGTGTTTGAATATAACAGGATGCAGTAGAGGATAACCTTGCATATTCTGAGAATATTTCCCATAGCAGAGATGAGTGGGTTACATGCCTCATGGGGTGTCATTATATTAATTTACACCTCCCATTAAAGAATTAAATCTCTCTCTCTCTCTCTCTCTCCCTCTCTCTCTCTCTCTCTCTCTCTCTCTCTATATAATAATAATAATTCAGGGGTGTGAAAAACTATTTGCCCCCTTCCTGATTTCTTATCTTTTGCATGTTTGTCACACTTAAATATTTCTGCTCATCAAAAAACGTTAAATATTAGTCAAAGATAACATAATTGAACACAATGCAGTTTTAAATGATGGTTTTTATTATTTAGTGAGAAAAAAAACCCCAAATCTACATGGCCCTGTGTGAAAAGTGATTGCCCCCTTATAAATAAGTTAAAAAATAACTTAATTGAGATCTATCAGTCTGGTAAAGGTTATAAAGCCATTCTAAAAGCTTTGGGACTCCGCGAACCACAGTGAGAGCCATTATCCACAATGGCAAAAACATGGAACAGTGAGAACCTTCCCAGGAGTGGCCAGCCGACCAAAATTACCCCAAGAGCACAGAGAAAACTCATCCGAGAGGCACAAAAGACCCCAGGACAACATCTAAAGATCTGCAGGCCTCACTTGCCTCATATGGTCAGTGTTCACGACTCCACCATAAGAGAACTGGGCAAAAAAAACAGCCTGCATGGCAGTATCCAAGCGCGCAAACCACTTTTAAGTAAAAAGAACATTAAGGCTCGTCTCAATTTTGCTAAAAAACATCTCAATGATTGCCAAGACTTTTGGGAAAATACCTTGTGGACCGACGAGACAAAAGTTAAACTTTTTGGAAGTTGCGTGTCCCGTTACATCTGGCTTAGAAGTAACACAGCATTTCAGCAAAAGAACATTATACCAACAGTAAAATATGGTGGTGGTAGTGTGATGGTCTGGGGTTGTTTTGCTGCTTCAGGACCTGGAAGGCTTGCTGTGATAGATGGAACCATGAATTCTACTGTCTACCAAAAAATCCTGAAGGAGAATGTCCGGCCATCGGTTCGTCAACTCAAGCTGAAGCCATCTTGGTTGCTGCAGCAGGACAATGACCCAAAACACACCACAAATCCACCTCTGAAGGCTGAAGAAAACAAAATGAAGACTTTGGAGTGGCCTAATGAAAGTCCTGACCTGAATTCTATGAGATGTTGTGGCATGACCTTAAAAAGGGCGGTTAATGCTAGAAAACCCTCAAAATAAGCGAGATTACAACCATTCTGCAAAGATAGTGGGCCAAAATTCCTCCAGAGCGCTGTAAAAGACTCGTTGCGGTTATCGCAAATGCTTGATTGCAGTTATTGCGGCTAATGGTGGCCCAACCAGTTATTAGGTTCAGGGGGCAATTTCTATTTCACACAGGGCCATGTAGATTTGGAGTTTTTTTTCCTCACTAATAATAAAAACCATCATTTAAAACTGCATTTTGTGTTCATTATGTTATCTTTGACTAATAGTTAACGGTTTTTGATGAGCAGAAACATTTAAGTGTGACAAACATGCAAAAGAATAAGAATCAGGAAGGGGGCAAATAGTTTTTCACACCACTGTATATATATTATTATGGATATTTTGTAAACCAGCATGGTAAGAGATTTCATTAGCTCAGAAGGTTTATTTGCTTTGTGGCAGCGTAGTTTTCATTTCTTTTTCAAAGCTTATTTGTAAAAGACTACAGGCCAGATGGTGTGGCCCAATTGGTTAGACTGGCCCCAAGTTTACTGATATTTTAATCTCGGAACGGATTATGATCTTTCCCTATATTATTGAATAGTGATGAGGGAGAATCAAATTGACATGCTCCAGAAGGCACCACAACATGAACCAAGAACTGAGAGCTGCCCACATGTATACCGCCCTCCTCACCCCCCCCATCATGACGTAGAACCCTTGCTCAAACTAGCCAATCAAAGCAGGAGTGTGGCTTTCACAGACGGGCTGTTCATTGCAGTACTGGGCGTGATTTATCTGTGGGATATAGGCAGAGGAGAGAGGATGATGGGGGGCTATTAAAATGTAGGGCGATGCTTTTATGATGAAGTCTGTATTACAGCGGCCATAAAGCAAGGCGCGAGCGACCATTAACATTTCCATCATCAGATCTCGCAGCTGTCACAGGCACATAACTCATCTTTAGTGCGAGGCTCTATAACGCCAGGCCTGATACATGTCTGAAAGATACGCAGCGTTTGTAGAAAGTGTGGGGGGGGGGGCTTGCCTGGGATGTAATGTCCTTCACAGAATTATTCCCCCATTCTCACAAAACCTTCTCCCCTCCCTCCTTTTTCTTTTCTCGGATACTTTCTCAGCCAAACACACAGGGATGCTCTATTTACATGCGACTCACAGAGTGACATGACTACACAGTCCTCCCTCAGAGAAACCTTCCATCTCTGACAATATTAAGTTTGGCCAAAGAAGGTAGTGCAATTGTCAAGAACACAACTGGAGTAATAAAACACAGTCACCCCACTTACAAATGGTTGGCGTGACATTAAGATAGGAAAAGCAATGGCAGCGTGGGTTTCAGGAAAGCTGCCCACGCGCCTGCAGTCAAGTGACTTACTATTGCATTTGCTGCATAGCAAAGTCACACTGTTTATACTGAAACCCCATTGGAATTTAACCCGGAACTGCAAGTGTGATATTTAATCCACTCACTGGGGGCACATGCACCTGTTGGGGAATTCCCCATATACTTATTGCTCGCGGGTCCAACTCTGCATGCGCACGCGGGAGACGGTCCTATGGATTTTATTTGGATTCACTCAGTGATTTCCGACTGCTTCCTTTTGTCGATAAAGATGGGGAAAAAACACCTCTGTCTTCTGTGTTTGTGCAAAGCTCTATCCCCAGCTGACACCCCTGCCCTTTGCTAATAATTTATATTCCTTCTCTTTTCACAGGTTTGTTGCAGGTCTTTCAAAGGCTTTGTAGCCTTGATAAAAATTCAACGCAGAATATAAGACAATAAGAACTATAATTATTGTATTATGTGTACATCACTTGGACTATAACCAACAGTTCTCATTGGCCAGTTACCTATTTATGGTGATATATTGCTCAATCAAATGTTTTTATTCATTACATGGTTTTCAGTGTCAACATGATTAAGAGCAAGAAGGGCATTTTTGTCCCTCTAATGAAAGATTATGTATGGATAAATCACCCCCCAATTCTGGCAGATAAAGACTGACACACTTCGGCAGCAAAATGTTTCCTCCCACTGCCTGGCTGGTCAGTTTTCTGCCTTTTCTCCAAGCTCTTCAAGCTTGCACATGCTTAGAGGAGCAGCATTCAGTTACGTCATATCCATAATGACAACTGCTACTGGAAAACCAGGAAACAGAATATCTGCAATAGAATATCAGGCATTGGTTTAGTCTTACATCCAGTTTCCTAACTATTGTATATTTGGTGTTGTGGGATTTACCTATACAATTTTATTACCTATCAAGTCCCAAAAGTATTTTAAACTGGGTACACACAATGAGATATTTCGGTTCGATTGACCGATAGTTCAGTGTATCGGTCGATCGAACCAAAATTATCGCATCCGAATGCGGCCAAGTCCGACCGACCGTTGTCGTCCGAATCGGACGATCGGACATGTTGGAAAACCTTGGCCGATCGTGCGTCCTCTATGGACCGAACGATCGGTCGCGTGTAACTGTCGGACGCGGCTGCTTTTGCCAGTCAGGAAAAAGCCATCCATCTGATAGGGCATGCAGCTGCAGTAGTCAGCAGCTTTGGCCTGCCCTTGGCTCTGTGAAATATTGATAATTTTTATAGTGTCAAGTTCTTACACAAGTAACACTGTCCTCTAGATCTATGCCGGAACTTTCAAAAGGTCCCAAAACCAATTTTTCCATCATCATTGACCTCTGCCGAGACTGTTAACTATGTTCCTGCTTCCTTACATTCTCCCTGAAGCCCTTTGTTATAACCTTTCAATTCAATTGGAATCGTTTTACAAGCAATAGAATACCCAGAAGGGTATGCACCTTCATTTTAATTTCCTTCTGTACCTTGTGTCTGCCTCTTCTCGCATTATTCTCTGGTAATCTCACTGAACCCTGCTCACGATGATCTAAAGAAGAACAAGAAACTTGTGTGGGTGCTACTGTCTGGAATAGGAGATCCATACAATGTAATATGTTCAAGTCTGCATACCAAACGAACTTGAAAATCCCTACAGTCAGCTACATTTCTTGTAATTATCCTATTTTTCCCCATAAACTATGTTGTGAGTTTTATATATACAGATTTATTAAAAGGAAAACTATAGATATGTAAATGTTTTTAAAACATTTAAAATAAAAGTACCTGGGCAGGGAATTAGGATTGGTAATTCCTACCTCCTAACATATATCTGTTGAAGCATCAGCACAAAGTGAACCTCTGGAGATCTCTTCCTGTCCCACCATGGGGAAGTAATAGGTCCTACACACTTTACTGCAAATCGTGCTATTTGCTATTTGGTGTATATACTGTATATACATACATTAAAAGCCGATCCAAGTGTAAGCCGAGGTACCCATTTTTTACTTAAAAAACGAGTAAAAACGGTTAACCCGAGTATGAAAGCCGAGGGGAGACTTTCAGGATGATTTTTAAGGTAAATTTCTCAGCTTAACACGAGTAATTACGATGCTCATTTCCTTTGAAGAATTAATAGTCATTTTTTTAATGTATATAAGATACTTAAAGTGGGTTGATGCCATAAGAAATGCAAAAGTTTGCCCGTGCTATTAATTTTCACCAGCCAATCAGGTGTTTCTGCAGTTGGTGTCTGCATCGCCCCAAGATATTTAATTGGTTAAAATCATTCCTCATAGATCTCTGGTACGTGTTCTGAACTACTACTTCACAGCTGTACATTTTGCAATGGAATGTCCTGTACCCCATGTTATCCCCCTATGTTTCCTATTAGAGGTTTTTGTGAAAGTGTCTCACGTTCAAATTCTCAGTACTTACCATTTGTTAAACACAAACAATGACCTGCAATACGGTGTAATGTGATAGTGCCATGTACATTACACACCAATCGGTGTGTACTCCTATCTACAGAGAACAAGCCACACCTTACACAGATGTGACTTTATGTTTTAGGTCCCACACTAATGTTCCATGTGTTGCGTGTAGAAGGAGTTCATTGGGTATAACCAGACCCTGCTAAAAAGGAGCTAAAAGCTTTACCTCATGATCCAGAGATCACAGAGTCATAGCACTGTTGGTCAGACAACACACAGCTGTAGAACAGTCTCATGTTTACACAAAACTCAGGCTAAATCCCCCACCTGGTAGGCACCCAGCTTTAAACCCATTTTCCCTTGGAAACACTGAACTCCAATAAGAAGTGACATTATCTTAAAAAAAAAAAAAAAAAATTAAAAGGAGAGAGACAAACAATCAGCACAACTACCAATGTGCTAGGGGCTGCCTATCCCATTTACCTTGCCATGTTACCTACTGGGTGAAATTATCTGTTTTCTCATCTCTTAGTCCATTCATTGCTCCATTACCTACTACTGAGAATTACATATAGTATATTTTGAGCTGTACAAGTTACTCAGCGACAGAGCTTTGATTTTCCATTGCAAGCAACACATATAAATATTTCTCCAACAATGCTCACAGGAGAATGACTATAATGATATGTTTATATGACAACAAATATAAACCAAGGCATGCAGGTTTGGAAGTAAACCTTGGCCCCAGTTGGTTCAGACTAAGAGCTCACACAGCTATTGCTATGGTTCTGCTAGTAAATGCATCACTGGGGGAAATGTTTAATGTCAGAGACTCACGGGCACAAAACATTAACTACCAGTGTATCAAGGCAATGCTACTAAGCTGTACATTTAGAGTGTGCCTGCAATCCCAGTGTTAGTGTATAATCACATGCACCAATTGAACAAATGTCATCAAAAGCCCAGGAACACTGCAGCATCTTCTATATCAGGGTAAAGGGGGAAGTCTACAGTCTGGTTTATATACCCCATGCACTTCACAGGTGAGGGTGCAGATCCTTCCACTCCCTTACCCAAATAGGTTAATAAATCCAATATAGTAAAGTACTCATAAGATCGCACACCAAGGAGCCCCCCAAACATTGCGTGATACTTGATGTGTTCAATAAACTTTTCACGTTACTTTCTTTTGTGTGTGATATTCCATGTGTACTTTACCATATTGGAAGTCTACAGTCCCAGTGCCAATGGTAGTCTAAAGGGAAACATCATAAAGACAAAAGACTGACATCACCTTTCGAATGCATCACCTATAGACTAATCACCATACAGACTGCCACCAACAGAATGCTCACACCATATAGACTGCTCACCATATAGACTGCATCACCATCAGACTGCATCACCATACAGAATGCATCACCATATAGACTGCATCACCATATAGACTGCATCACCATACAGAAATGCATCACCATATAGACTGCATCACTACATAATGCATACCATATAGACGCCATCACCATATAGACACGCATACCCATATGACCGCATCACCATATAACCGCATCCCCATATGACCGCATCCATAAGACCGCATCACCATACAGAATGCATTACCATATAGACTGCATCACATATAGACCGCATCACATATGACCGCATCACCATATAGACTGTCATCACCCATATAGAGTGCATCACCATATAGACCGCATCACCATACAGACCGCATCACCATACAGACCGCATTACGATACAGACTGCATTACCATATAGACTGCATTACTATATAGACTGCATTACCATATAGACTGCATTACCATACAGACATGCATCACCATAAAAAATGACTGCATAACATACAGACTGCATACCATATAGACTGCATTGCCATATAGACTCATCGCCATATAGACTGCATCGCCATATAGACTGCATTACCATATACAGACTGCATCACCAACAGCAATCAAACCAAATGGAAGGGAAATTCCACACAAGTAATTAACTGCAAAGTTATGTGATGAAGGCACAGGAGCCCCCCAACACTTGCGTGATACTTGATGTGTTCAATAAAAACTTTTCACGTTACTTTCTTTTGTGTTTGATATTTCCATGTGTACTTTACCAATTGGAAGTCTACAGTCCCACTGCCAATGGTAGTCTAAAGGAGAAACATCATAAAGACACAAAGACTGCACACCTTTTAGATTGCATCACCATACAGACTGCATCACCATATGGACTGCATCACCATATAGACTGCATCACCATACAACTGCATCGCCATACAGACTGCATCACCATACAGAATGCATTACCATATAGACCCCCCCGCATCACCATATAGCCCGCTCACCATAACCGCATCACCATACAACCGCACACCTACAGACCGCATCACCATACAGAATGCATTACCATATAGACCGCATCACATATAGACCTTCTTTTGTGTGTGATATTCCATGTGTACTTTACCATATTGGAAGTCTACAGACAAAAGACTGCATCACTTTCAGAATGCATCACCATACAGCCTCTTACCATATAGATGCATCACCATATAGACTGCATCACCATACAGATGCATCCATATAGACCGCATCACCATAAGACCTGATCAACCATACAACTGCATCACCATATGACTGCATCGCCATACAGACCATCACCATATAACTGCATCACCATACAGAATGCATTACCCATATAGACCCGCATCACCAATATAGACTGCATCACCATACAGACTGCATCACCATAATAGACTGCATCGCCATACAGACTGCATCACCATATATACTGCATAGCCCATACAGATGCATTACCATATAGACCGCATCACACATATAGACTGCATCACCCATACAGACTGCATCATTAGACCGCATCACCATACGACCGCATCACTATCACTAGACCGCATTACCATACAGAATGCATTACCATATAGACCGCATCACCATATAGCCGCATCACCATATAGACTTTCTTTTGTGTTGATATCCCATGTTACTTACCATTGTGAGTCTACAGACAAAAGACTGCATCACCTTTCAGAATGCTCACCATACAGACTGCATTACCATATAGATCTGCATCACACATATAGACTGGATCACCAACATAGACTGCATCACCATACAGAATGCATTACCATATAGACCGCATCACCATAGACTCCCAATACGACTGCATCAACCATATAGACTCGATCGCCATACCAGACTGCATCACCATATAGCTGCATCACCATATAGACTGCATCACCATACAGAATGCATTACCATATAAGACCGCATCACCATATAGACTGCATCACCATACAGACTGCATCACCATATGACTGCATCACCATATGAATGCATTACCATACAGACTCATCACCATATAGACTGCTCACCATACAGACTGCATTACCATACAGACTGCATTACCATATAGACTGCATCACCATAAAAAAGACTGCATCAACAAACAGACTGCACACATATAGACTGCATTACCATAAGACTGCATTACCATATAGACTACTGCATTACCATATACAGACTGCATCACCATATAGACTGCTTTACCATATAGACTGCATTACCAATACAGACTGCATCACCATACAGACTGCATCACCATACAGACTGCATCACCATACAGCAATAGGAAGGAAACTCCACACAGTAATTAACGGCAAAATTTCTTCATTTGTTTCAGTGCTTTAATGCAACATGTTTTCGGATTGCACTGAAATTAATATTTTTGCAGGTTAAAGGGTTAGTCCGCCCCCCCAAACTATATTTAGTATGTGGCATTTTAACAATTGCTGTGCACACATCCCAGCACCCTCAATTGGGTTTTAGATAAAGCAATTCTTATTTTTTGAATTCCAGTGTTTAAATGTTTATGATACATAGAATTCAAGCACTGTTATCAATGACTGTGCGAGGCCACTGATTGGGGCAAACCCAATGCCAATTTCCACTTTTGGTTCTAGAATACTCTGTACACATCCAATACTTTGAGGCACTGGTTTTCATGGAAAGTGTTATGCTCCATTGTATTGCTGACCTTTCTGTTGTTGTGCTCTGTCTGGGGTAAGAGTGTTAGTTGTGCTAAGTTGTAAGTTTAGTGTAACCGTTATTTCCCCGCTGTAAAGGATTTTAAAATCAGAGGGAGGGCCAGAACCCTAGTGTGCATATGTAGATAAGATAGTAGATAGGAGACACCATTACTAGGCTATGAAGGAAGCTTATCAGAGATGGAAACCATTGTACACAGGCGGGCGTTTCAGGTGAATTATCCCCTTTCTCAATTCTCACAGACAAAGAAAAATTATCTGTTACCGGTGAAACATGTTGCGTGGTTCATGAATTAAGCATCCTTCATTTGTAATGTGTTTTGTTCCATAAAGAACTAAATTTTGACGAAAGTACATTAGTTACAGATCATACGTAAAACAAACAAACAAAAAAATTACCCCCCCTTGGAACAAGGTTGATATTAAGATGGCAAAAACCAGTGTGGAGGGTGTTATGTATTAATAGAAAAAAAAAGTTTTGGCAAATTTTAGTTTCCGTACAAAAGCAAAGATATTTGTATACATAAAAAATGTCCTCTTACTTTAGAGGTTAATATAAAATGGTGCCAATTGTAATTATATTGAAATAAACAAACATTTTTTTTAAATGTATGTATACCTGTAATCAATTTATACCTAAAACCCTTTGCTCTCACCTCCAATTTACCAACTTTCAGTCAAGTCATTGTTACGTGTTTGTTTGAATGATGTACCACGGTAGAATAAAATAGAACTGCTAAACGGATCAACAAGAAAATACTTTTTGAAAATGATATCTACTTAAAATATCGGTAAGTACCATTATGTTGTTTAGTAATATTAATTATGAAACCAAAAATAATGTTTATTAAAAAAATGTGCCATTTAATCGCTAAGTGCAAGAGAAATAAAATGTGCCATTTACCATGTCTCTCTGCGTACAAAAATATCGTGAATACGTGGTCATTAGCAATTTTAAATTACTTGTTTGAATCAAACAAAATTTCACTACTCAAAAAAGTTCTCCTTTAACTTTGGGGTTTAACAGGAATTGAGTGAATTATATAATTACTTTGCAACGAGTAATTCTGTCTCTCCGGTATTTCCAGAGCCTCTTGTTTCTCTTCGCATATGGGGGTAACCATTTCATTACACAACACTACTATTAATTATTCTCATTTTATCAGCATTAATATACATATATTGCTGGTGTCTCTGACCATATTTCCCCCCAAAGATTGTCCCAAATGAGAACTCATCTTATATTGATTGCAGTTATGTTGGGCCATTACAACATAATACTATTAATTAATGTGAGTTTTACCAACTTACATTCCCATGACATTCCCTGTCCTGGCCCTTTCAGCATATGAATGTGCTAGGCAAGTTGTACCTGTGTTGCCTGAACATTGCGAAGTATGGAGGTAATATTCAGTGTAGGCCAGCATGAAAATAACTAAAATGAATAATCGTTGGTTTCAGGATTTCAAGCAAACATGAAAGATTTTGGGTTATAGTGAGTGAATATTGAAGGTACCTGATTTAAGAAGACAGAGATCATGAAGTATAGGTTCAAGTTGATCTTATATGCATTGAATGGTATTTACAATCCTTACTGTATTTGGAAACTGACATTGCAATTTAACCTAGCAAAAACTAAACTAAAGTACAGCACTTTACAGAGAGAAAATTACATGCCTGTGTGGTTATTACTTAATGCTATTGTTATTAATCTGTTCACTAGTATGTAAATGTATTGGCCACAAAGACCAGTGAGATAATTCTCATCGGTTTCCTCATTCTTGTTTATCTCTTGAGTGTCTTCCCATAAATGAAATTACCAATGACACGGGAACCTTTCCATCCTTTTAAGGAACACAAGTATTCCATTTTGATTGTGGAAGCAGCTGTGGCCTTGACAGTTCAAGCTGAAGAGAAATTCTTCTCTCTTTTGTTTTGGTGGAGAGATGTGACCTAGAGTATTAAAGGGCCACGTGATGAAACGTGGCTATCTCATGTTTGGTCCTTTCCAATTTATTGTACATGAGGATAAAACTCAAATTCAGTGAACTAAAAAGATCTAGAACTCAGATGTTACTGTTGTGCCAACTGATGTCCGATGCTTTTCTAATACGAGTAGTTCGGGTAATGCGATTAGAGTCTGCAGAACCGAAATGTTTAGATGAAGTAATTATACCAAGTGTTGAGATCCTAAAAACAGAATTAGTGGTCTTTACATCTGCAATATGTTTCGAATGGAAACACTGGTTGGTTCCCAGATAGACCAAAGAGTCACTAAGAATATTTGGGTCACTGGAAATTCCTTCCATGATAAATGATTTGTGTAACTAGAAGGGAAAGTTTAAGAATAAACTTTGAATTTGGCTTAAAGGGCTGCATTTGGTGAAGGGAATATGTGTGTTTGCTGCAGATTTTAAAACTCAAAATGGGAATGATGAGTTTTGTGTGAACACCACCCAAAGGGTGTGCTAATTTTGATCATCAAGTAGAAAGCTAAAGAGTATGGCTGCCACAGTAATGGATAAGTAGATCAGTAGTGTGTGTACCTGTGTCGGGTTGGGGTGTAAAAAACAAACATTTGATGATTGGTCAAAATATGTTTTTTTTGACTTTAGTTTCCCTTTAGGTATGGCTGCAACAGTAATGGAGGGGTAGGTCAGAGTTTATGTAACTTGCTACATGGGGGTTAAAAAAACAAACTTTTTATTAGTATATCAAAATTAATTTGACTTTAGTTACCCTTTAACATATGGCTGCCACCGTATGGATAAGTAATCAGTAGGTTGTGTTACCTGGGTCTGGTGTGAGGGGGTAGTGTCTTTGTTTTTACAATCATAAAACTATATTTTATTGAGGATAAATTATAAATTAGTTTTTTTTTTTACTTTTAGTTACCCTTAATATGGCTACCACCTAATGAATAGTAGATAGTAGGTATGTGTACCTGGGTCTGGTTGAGGGGTATGTCTTTTTTGTGTTTACACCATAAAACTATCTTTATTTGAGAATAAATCTAAATTATTTTTTTTTAACTTTAGTTTACCCTTTAAGTATGGTTGCCACAGTAATGGTAAGTAGATTATAGGTGTGTGTACCTGGGTCTGGTTGAGGGGGTATATTCTTTTTTTGTGTTATAAACCATAAAACTATCTTTTATTGAGGATAAATCTAAATTAGTTTTTTTGACTTAGTTACCCTTTAATATGGCTTCCATGGAATGGAAGGTATGGAGGTCAGTAGGTTGGCTTGTACCTGGGTCGGTGTGGGGTTGGGGGTATCACACATTGTATTTATGACCTGAAAAACTGTTTTGAAATATCCACTACATTTGAGGATTGTTACCATTATAGTCTATGGGAAAAATGTCCGGAATTCGCATGATAACGCCGTAGAACGCTTCGGCGGATTCCTTAGCTAGAAGATTCCACCCTCTCCTATATGCCCCGCACGTCTGTACCATGAATCATGCTCTAGCTCAAAAACTGTGGGTGGAGATCGGTCCAAAAAAGCGGAAGAATAAAAACGGAAGAAGAAAAACGAAGAAGAAATAGAAAGAACAGTCATTTGCTTTTTCAAGCCAAATTAATTAGACATGAGTTCGTGCTGGGGCCCACTACGGTTCCCATATAGCGGTTTCATAAGGGTTCGTCAAGAGACAGTGCAGTTTAGTGCAAATACATGTGCTTTTCAGAAAAAAGAGCAGTATTTTTTCATCCCAATAACCTTAATCTGCCAATTCAGCATTTTGTCTGTGTATAAATAACTGCAAAAGAAATACTGACTTCCTGTTTGCAGGACCCCTAGTAGAGATCGTTATAGTCTTGCCCTTGACCCAGCGCCTGGGTTGATTCGGTTGCTCAGAAGAGATCTGAGCATCTTTGACCCATCCAACAGCCAGTAGAAATTACTGTAGAAATTACTGTTAGGAACATTAAAAGGAAGTGGTGCATTTCGGGGGAGAATAAGGAACGTTAGAACCTGAAATGTCAGCTCACTAATGTCAACGTCCAGCAAGTTCCACCTATTCCTTTTTTTTTTTTTTTTTTATTTTTTTTTTTTTTTTTTAACCCTACCTAACAGTTGATCCCAGGAAGGCAAAAACCCCAGCTAAAAAAGGGGGGAAAAAATTCCTTCCTGACTCCAAACGGCAATCGGAAAGTATCCCTGGATCAACCAGATCTATGCATTAATACCAGTAATTCTCAATATTTTTAGTTTTAGAACTTATACCAGGCCTTTTTTAAAGTTATTCATGAACTTGCCATTACACCCCTCTGCTGGAAGACATTCCACAGTTTCACCGTTCTCACTGTAAAGAAACCTCTCCTAACTTGAAGATGAAACTTCTTTCTTCCAACCTTAAAGTGTCCACGAGTCCTCTGAATATGAACCTATTAGTGAACAATGCACCAAAGTTCACTGTATGGGCCTTAATAATTTTAAGGTTATCATGTCCCCCACGCAACCCCGCCGCTTCTCCATGAACACGCCCTCTACTTGTCTAATTCTGCCTGCATATTCAACCCCTCCATTCCCCTTATTAATTTAGTTGCCCTTCTCTGAACTGCCTCAATTTCCAAGATGTCCTTTTGTATATGGGATTCCAAAAACTGCACCGCATATTCAAATGTGGCCTTACCAGTGCCTGTAAAGAGGGAAATAATATTTTCTCTCTTGATTCCATTCCCCTCTTTATACAAGACAATATCTTGCTAGCTCTAGCTGTTGCTACCTGGCATTGTTTGCTACAGCTAAGTCTGTTATCTACCAGAACCCCAAATCTTTTTCCATTTCAATGCACTTAACACAGAGTTATTTATGGTGTAGGTGGCACAGGGATTATTAAATCCCAAATCGATCACCTTACATTTATCAACATTGAATCTCATCTGCCATTCTGCTGCCCATTTTGATAATCTATCTAGGTCTGCTTGCAGCACTTGCACATCATTGGAGTTTCCAAAGCTCTGCATAATTTAGTGTCATCACAAACACAGAGACCTTGCTCTCAATGCCCCCTTCTAAGGTCATTTATAAACAGATTAAACAGAAGCGGCCCCAGTACAGAACCCTGAGAACTCCGCTTAGAACTTTAGACCCACATAGATGTAGCTCCATTAACCACCACTCTCTGTTTGCGGTCCAATACCAGTTCTCTATCCATGAACAAATTTTTCTCTCAAGGCCAACATTCTCAGTTTATACATTAGTCCCTATGTGGCACAGTATCAAAGGCTTTTGCAAAATCCAAATACCACATCCACGCTGTGCCTGAATCTAACTTCTTACTCACTTCTTCATAAAACCAATTAATTGTCTGGCATGATGCTATTTCTCATAATCCATGCTGACTACTACTAATAAGATAATCTCTGGAGACAAAGTCAGGATATGATCCCTTAACAAGTTTCCATCACCTTCCCTACCACTGATGTTAGGCTTACAGGTTCTATAGTTACCAGGCTGTGAACGTACACCTTTTTTGAATATTGGTATTACATTGGCTTTTTTCCAATCCAGCGGGCACATCCCCAGACAAAGCGAATCTGAAAGATGAGACACAGTGGTCTTGCTAGAACTGAACTAACTCTTTTAAATCCTAGGGATGCAATCCATCTGGTCCTGGGGCGCTTTATTGATATTAACTTTGTCTAATTGATTCCGTACCATATCCTCTGTTTATCCAATGTGAAAACTCTTCATTTCCTCCCTGCACATTGTTACAATCCTACTGTAATCCCTAGGCCCCATCAATATCTTATATCTGCACACTGGCATCTTCATAAACAATATCCTTTGTTTATGAAGTTGCCAGTGTGCAGATAATATGATATTGTATGGGGCCTAGGAATGTGCATTGATATCTCTTTTATGTTTGTATAAATGTTTGAACCAGATCATTAGCACTTCCGCAAATGTAGTTGTAAATTAGCCTAATTGGAGTGCTTCCCACAATCCTTGTATTGTATTATTCTGCACACAATTAACTGAAATCTTTTGACCTGACTGATCAAGCTTCTATCAATATTGATCGTCATATTGATTTGGTTTAGTTCATCAGATCCAAAGGATTTTAAAATGATCATTTCAAAGAAGTGATGACTCTGACCGATACAAAAAATAATTGACCTATATTTATCATAGTACAGGGAAACCAAATGCAAGAGACAAAGTAAATTCCTTCCTACAACCTAGTCTATTGAGTCTTAAAGGGACACTAAAACTGGTAATTCCAAGTACCTAAATCCATTTCTATTATTCACAGAGAGATGAGAATGATTCCTACCACGTTTTTTTTTTTTCCTCTCGTTTTAAACTGCTGTGGTATCCCCTATACTTAAAAAACCCTCCCTCGACGTCTGCTCTTCCAGCTACTGGCCTGTCTCTCCATTCTCCCATTTGCTTCCAACTACTGGAAAGACATATCTATGCTGAACTGGTCATTCACCTGTCTGCTACTCTCTCTTTGACCACTTCCAGTCAGGCTTTCGCCCTAACCACTCCACTGAAACTGCCCTCAACTAAGTGACCAATGATCTACTTGGTGCTAAATCTAAAGTCACTACTCTTTGCTCATTCTTCTTGATCTGTCCTCTGCATTTGATACGGTTGATCACCCTCTACTTCTTCAGATCCTGGCCTCCTTAGGCATCAAGGACACTGCTCTTTCTTGGCTATCCTCCTACTCTCTGGTAGGACCTTTAGTGTTTTTCACTCTGAAATTAGCTCCACTCCTCGCCCCCTCCCTGTGGGGTCCTGCAATCGCTCGGTACTCGGCCCTCTTCTTTTCTCCAACTACACCTATGGCCTTGGACAACTCATTAGTTCATTGGATTCCAGTATCACCTGAATGCGAAGATACCCAAATTTACATCTCTGCCCCCCCAGACCTCCCTACACTGAATCCCAGGTCCCCGACTGCCTTAGTGCCATCTCTGCCTTCTCAAACTCAACATGGACAGACTGAACTTGTCCTTTTCCCACCCTAACATCTGTTCCCCTCCCTAGTCTTACTATTAATATTAACAATACACCATATTCCCATCTCTCATGTCCGCTGCCTGGGAATAACGATAGATTCCGATCTTTCTTTCAAACGCCATGTCAATTCGCTTGCCAATTCCTGTCGGTTCCAACTCAAAAACATCTCCCGCATTCGACCCTTCCTCTCGAATGAAGCTACAAAAATCCTAGTCCATGCCCTAATCATATCCCGGCTAGACTACTTCAACACACTCCGTGGGTGTACCAAACAACCGCCTGGCACCGCTTCAATCCATCCTCAACTCTGCTGCCCGGCTCATTAATTTCTATTCTCGCTTCTCTAATGCCTCTCCTCTCTGTCAGTCCCTCCATGGTTGCTCATCATGCAAAGGATCCAGTTCAAGCTGCTTACCCTATCCTATAAAGCACTATCCAACACAGCCTCTTCATACATCTTAGAGCTGATCCACCGATATCATCCCAGGCGCAACCTCCGCTCTGCAAACGATCTCCTCCTCTCATCCACCCTGGTCACCTCTTCCCATGCCCGTATTCAGTAGTTTGCTCGTGCTGCCCCTCTGCTCTGGAACTCCCTTCATCAATCTGTCCTCACCCACCGTCTCTTAATACCTTCAAACGTAACCTTAAAAACCCACCTTTTCAAGCAACATAGAACCTGGCATAGACATTACCCCTCTACTACCCAATATGATCCAACCCCCCTTTTCACGCTCCACTGCCAATCTATTTACAGCCTACCAATTCCCGCAACCTTATATCTCACCCCCATTTCCTCTAGACTGTAAGCTCTTTGGGCAGGTCCTCTCTCTCCTATTGTTATTACGGCATTGCTGTAAGAAACTCATCACTCTGTTTACTTATATTATGTATTTACCTGTGTATGTAATATGTATGACTTTGTATAACTATATTACCCTGTATGTTGTACGACTATGTAATTGTAAAGCGCCACGGAAGATGTTGGCACTATGTAAATCCATAATATAATAATAATGATTACTCCCACATCCCTGTGAATAATGAACGCCCAGAGAACTCTGCCAAAATGATCTTACCTGTGCTCCATTTGCAGCTGCTGCTCTTGGCTGTCAGCTGTGCTGCCTGATTGCGCCTATCTTTTGCATTGGCATGCATGCGCAGAAAATAAGCGCTCAGTTGGACCAGCACCCCTGACGCTGAGAAGGAGCCGAGTGGAGCTGCGGTAAGTAAGTTCGGCATTGTTCCCTGGGCGCTCTATTATTCACAGGGAGGTTGGATAAAGCGTTCTCACCTCCCTGTGAATTATAGAAATAGATTTTATGTGCAATACTTAACAAGTATATAAATTCTGTTTAGTGTCCCTTAAAACGCCCATACTCATTAGTGATATTAGGTAACTACCATCGGTCCACGACAGGATTTACCTAATGTTGCTAATGTGTAGGGGCTGAATCCGACCAACTGTAATGCCATAGTTGGCATTATGGCCGGACGGGAAAGACAGAAAATTTTCATCTGTTGGTTTCGGCTCCCTTTACTTAAAGATGAGAGAGAGCAGATACCATCATCCCATATATGGTGTGTGGCCGGCCGATCCCTATACCTCGTATGACAATCGGTTGGTTCCATGAGTGTTGTTCCTTCGCATGTGCTGACAGATGTCAATGTGATCTGTTGGCACATTGCGATGAACTCGCATGTGTATGGCCACGTTAACTCTTACTTTCTGAAAAGCTTTCTAGCTGGCTGCAAAAAATTAGTTCTAAGACTTTGCTGTGGGGCCATTTATATTCATTTTATTAGAAAACATGGATGCCTCTCTGTATCATTATACAATCAGAATTAATTATGAAACCTTATTATAGTATTTGTAGACACCACCAGCAAGATCCCCATTCCAAGCAACAAAAACTTATTATGTGTATTAGCTCTTGCCTTTTATTTGAAATAATTGAATGCATCTCTCACTAAAAAGGCTACAATGTTTTTGTAATGTTTAGTCACACCTATTATTTTCCATTTTACATTTGTATATAATTCGAAGCTAAGTTGATGTAGTCTCAACTGAGGCCAGGACAGCCTCACCAGACTGATATAGAGAATTATCCCTTCTGGTTGATCCTATCAACATTAGACCTCTATTTATGGTGTTTTAGCTGTTAACTTTTAATAATATTATATGTCTGTGTTGATTTTTTTGCACATTCTAATTGATGACTATAATAAACAAATATGTATAAATAATAATATATACATGGTCCCAGTTATTGGTGACTTTAAACAGGAAATATTTAAATGGGGACACTGAGATCGATTTTCCTGTTTTGTATGTGACATTGATTTGTCCTATCCTTATAAGAGGTTGTTGGAACCCCTTGTAAGGCAAAACACTGTGTCGGACAGGGTTAGGGGGAATATAAACAAACAATAGAATTCTAGTGCACAAACAATTCTAATTGCATATTGGCTATCCCCATAAGGTTGCTGCTTCAAAGAGCCTGCAATAAGCCGTGGATAAAAGCAATAAGTTTAATAATTTTCTACATTATTAAACTAATGTTTAAAATTTAAACAACAATAAGAAATGCATTTTAACAAACAAGAGGAGTCTGAAGATAGACATGTAAATGATAATAGAGATAAAAATGTTAGGTGGGCCCCTGAATTCAGAATTCCTGGTGGGCCCCAACACCCCAATCTGACACTGGAACATATACCAACCTCAGTTGTCTTTGTTTTGATACAGAATGCCTTTGGGACAAAACGGAATAACTTGCATGTCATGTTATTTACTCATCATCATTTACTTGTCCATGAGTAATTCTGAATTACTTTGTGAGCCAAATATTTGTTTCTTTGAAATAAAACATTACAGCCAGGGCTGGATTTACAACCTCATGAGCCTGTAGGTCCAAAGAGCCTTGCGCCCTTAGCCCCACCCCTAAACACAGACCACACCCCTAAACCACACCCATTTCCTCTTTTTTGGGGAAAAATCAACTATAAAGGGGTTGGAATGGTGGGAGGAGATTGACAGGCGCCCGCCTCCTGTGCCTAATGGTAAATCCGGCTCTGATTACAACTGTACATCAAAATGTTTTTCCCCCACATGTGAATTTCAATGTAAAAAAAATCCCAGCAGTGCCTATGCTACATGATGTATCTTTTTAAAAAGACGAGAATACTGTGTTTTTTCATAATACATGGAGAATTGTGATATGGTAATACTCTCTCAGACAGCTGCTTTCAGATATGGGGGGCGACCTACTGTTTTAGTTTCTGGGCCTCATTAGTTTTATCGGGTTGCTTTTTATTTATTTATGCACAGCCAGGGATGATACCTTTCATTCACATGAAACTATGCAGCTTGTGTGTTTCCATCAGAACTAGGTGATCAGTGCCATGGGACCTCTCCAAGGCTTATTTGTTTGTGAAGAATGGAAAATTTTCAAACGCGTTGTAGCTAGAGTTTTTATTATACTGCCACGGTGTGAAAACAGCATTATATGTGTCAGACAATAGATAATGCTGTTTTGACATCTTACTGTAGGCAGATTTTGCTACAATGCAATCTCATACTCTTCAACATTACCCTTTAATACAGTGATGCCCAACCCATGTCCCTGTTGTATTTTTTTGGCCATGACAAGTGGTGTGGCCTGGATGTTCCAGGAGGGGCTTGCGTGGATCAGGGTGGGCTACACCTGCTGCCTCATCACTGCATTGGTGGCTCAGGTTGGGCACCCCTGCTTAGTAGGTACACTTACAGAAATAATAGGTGCAGGTGGATTTGGAGTGACCCTGATCTCAGTACAACCTGTGCAATGTATTTCTCAATACTGTACCAATTTAAAGGTGATGTTGGAGGTTAGGCAATCAACACCTTGCACTCAGGACTCCCTGACACCAGGAAGTGCATATTGAGTCACATTCCATTGTATTTATGCAAAAGATTCTTGAACAAGTCATTCTGACTAAGACAGTCAGATGACTAGCGAAAAGTTTTTAAAAAATTTAAATTCAAATATAATCTAACTGAATACCACAAATACCATGACCGGGAACTTATTGGAGTCTCACTGTCTGAGCACCTGACATGTTCACACATTGTTCATTTTTTTTTCTAGTTATTTTAGAAATATTAAAATATATATGTAATTGGAATTTCCTATCTTCACATCAAAGTTTTACCCCTGCTGGCATTTTTTGCTTTGTGTCGTTTGCTGCCCTTGCTTTTTTTTTTATACAGTATAATTAGTCCCCCTTTTTCATCTTTCAAATACATAATATAAGTAACACTAGTAACACCTTCCAGACCACCAGTCTTTCATCCGGCAGGAGTCGCCTTATATATTAATGCGGTTGGCATGACCAGCTGCAAAGACCATGGGAAACAAGAAAAGACATGATGGCATTGTGTTAAGGTATGTGCTGTAAATACAGCCATTCAGGTCATTATTATAGTGAAAACACTTGAACTTAATTTATATTTAATTTCTCTTTAAAGAATGTGCAGATCTCTGGAATTTTGAATTTGTTGTCCAAATATGCACCTATTGCTATTAGGAGGGCTATTGTGGATCCTCCATTGCTGGTATTTGGAACCAATGCAGATACTCTAATTCCCAGCAGTAAGTAAAATTTGTTACAAAGTAACAACTGTGTTGCCTATCACCCTAATTGCATACGTATGGGATTAAATGAAATTCTACCCAGGCCAGTCTTTCTATAAATGATTTATAGTTTTTAGATTATCTGTGTAGGTGGACATTTCATTATAAGGGCATACCAAAAATAATGAAAACCCTTATTTCATAAGAAAATGTACTGTATATACTCGGTATAAGTCGAGGTTTTCAGGCTGTAAAACTGAACCTCAAATATATTTGGGTCAGTCACTTACTTGAATGAGGAATCCGGCTTCCGCATCCTCTGATGGTCACATTCACTGACTCACTAATCTGCGCTGGAAAATGTGACATCAGTGGATGCGACAATCAGTGGATGCTGCAGCCGGATTCCTCATTAAAGTTAGTGACTGAGCCTTCAGACGGGATGTCAGCAGATGCGGCAGCCGGATTCTTCATTGAATTAGTGACTGAGCCTTCAGGTAGGAATGGATGTCAGTGGATGCTATCACAGCCAGGTTTCCTACCGATATTTCCAAGTTAGTACAATGTCTGGGGGGGGGGGGGGTAGGGTGTGTGCAGTTCTCTGCAGATGTTTGTAAACTACAACTCCCGCCAACTAAGCATGCTGGGAATTGTAGTTTACAAACATCTGGAGCCATGGTATTGGGGGTTACTGTGTGGGATCTAAAGGGCAACTAACCCACAACACAGAATCAGGAGGATGGTATCTATTATTAAAGATTGCATTCTGATTCTGTATTGTTTTCAGGCTTTACTTGCCCTTTAAATGGACAGCAGAATTCCCACACAGTGCCCACAGTAATATCCATACTGGATTTGGCTATTACTGTATGGCACTACTGTATGGGAATGCGTCTTCCATTTAAAGGCAACTAAAGATGAAACAAGCTTTTACAAACTAACCAATAGTGGTTTATTTTCTACCCTCGACTTATACTCGAGTCAATCAGTTTTTACTCCTTTTTAAGTAAAAAATAAGTACTCGACTTATACTCGGATCGACTTATATTCAAGTATATAAGGTATTCCTGTTTAGCTGGTGACTTTACTAGCTTTACTAAATGATTTTTCATAACTACAAGTATTTTTGTTTGCAGGCAGCGAAACCTCTAACAGGCTGTACTAAGAAAAAAGGGACAGAAAAAAAAGGATGTAAAATTTCAAAGAAAAACATTACATATTTATTGATTTAACAGCAATTCTTATGTACCTTTCTGTAAAGGGTTAATAGAGGCACTGCAGTGGAATTTTTTAGCTCTGGCCAGATCCTTCTTCCCTAGGCGGGATTTATATGGGATGTTATTTCATCCTGAGTCCCGTAATCTGCTTTTTATGGGGCTCTGCAGAACATGTACACTGGTCTTTTCTTGGGGCGGATGGGGGGGTGGGGGGTTTTTTGAAAGAAGGAGGGATACGAGTGGGGGAGGGAGGCAAAGCTGTTACTCTGGTATGCTGAGTAAGTAAAGCATTCCTCTAAATGTCTATGGGAAAAATGGCATTAAAATCGTGTTACCCGCAGGCGAGTGAAGAGAGCGTCTAGAAATAAATTCTTCTCTTACCATCTGCTCTCTCATTTTACATCTCACTACCTCTTTATATTATATTTTTTATTTATTCCATTACCATAGCACATTTGAATATCTTTGTACACATATCATTTATTTATTCCACAATTTTCTTTCCATTATATCAGAGGTTCCGTTTCTATGCTAATTTGTTACCCAGCACAGGGAATAACTCGGTTCTATAATCATTTACGCTGTCTATTGTCTTTCACTGGAAAAGCAGCAGCGCGGTTCTAGACACGCGACCATTATGTTGGAACGTCCCATATTGCATAGGAGAGGCACTTGTTGTTATAAGGTATGTAAGAAAGCACAAAAATAACAAACATTTACAAAATAAACACTCGGGACAAAGTAGAGACATGTCAGCAAAGCCCTCCTGTATGAATGTGAATAGTGATTGAGGACATACATACTCAAATGAACCCTTCATTTAAAGTCAAACCTATGCAGCTCATATATAAATGTGCAACATATTTACATCAGGTGTAGATGGCACAGTGGCTCAGTGGTTAGCACTTATGTGTTGCAGTGCCAAGTCCCAAGTTCGATTCCACCCTTGAAAACAAATCTGCGGAGTTTGAATGTTCTTCCCCCACAATCATAAAGACATACTGATAGGTTGTATGTGTCAAATAATTGGCTTAGATTGTAAGCTCTTGAGGGCAGGGCCAGATGTAAATGTATACATGTAATTATAAAGCGCTACGGAAGATGTTGGCGTTGTATTAATCCACAATATTAACTATAATAATAACAAGTAAAGCTGGTAAATAAAGTAGCTGGTAAAGCAAATATCTGGTGATAAATTGTAAAGCTCGGCGACAAGCACGTTATAGGTGTGATTAAGGTTTGGTGCATTTCTAGGGATCTCCCAAGAGACATTCAATCAGAAAATGGTGTTATTAATGCTATACGAACAGGAATATACACGCAGGACAGAAACAGAAAACTGATGCCAAACACAAGCGAGTGTGCAAATATTGCTATCTTTTGTGCCCTCCGAAGACGAAAGACGTAATAGAAGAACCTTAACAGGTCTGCATTGTAACATATTTCTGCAGGATCTCTTGCAAGGATTTTGAGCTGTGAGGCCTTTGCTGCCAGAGGCTGTGTAGGTTTAAAAGGCCCCAATGGCTGGTTAGCATCTCTACAATCACATTAGGAACTGGACGTCTCTGGATCATTTCTTTACAATCTGGCTGTAAGAATAACAATTCAATTCATACATTGATTCCATTTAAGCTTTGTTTTGATCTCATTAATATAAGGGGTTACACCTCCAGCTTTAGTACTCAGAGGGTCTTAGCTGGAGATAATGTCACATGCAGAAAGTGCTCCCCCACCCCCAGCTCCCTCTTCAGATCAGGACAGACGCTGCCATTGACGAATGCCAGAGTCAATATGGTGCTGTATTTACTTAACCCACAGTCCTTCTTCTTGTTGCAGATATTACTTACACCCTGTCTCTCTGGCCAGGCCTGGCCAGTAACTCATCTTTATGGCTGCAGGAGAGAATGGAACACACAGGAGACTCTAGGCGACTTAACCAATTGCTTGCTAACACCGTCTGACTGAACAACCCTGTAGGAATATTGTTATTAATTCATCATATTCTTATTCATGAAGTAAAATCATTTTTTTGTTTGGTACAACGGCGAGAAAATACCATGTTGGATATAAATGGAAACACTGGGAGAGGGGGCCTCTGATTTGTGGCCATTTTTATTCATATATTTAATAATCTTTCACCTTTTCTGTTTTGTTAGCAGAAAGCTGGTTTATTAGGCACTCATTTTCTAGTTAGCGCCTAACATTTTCTGTATTCATAATCCAGTTACAGCTTAAATTTTGATTTCTGTGCAAAATATACAGAACTCTGTGTCTGTTAATGTCTGTACCGAATCCTTTGCTTACATTATGTGTGCATTTTACATCTAGCGGTTCCCATTGAAAATAACACAAAGTTAAGGCTTATATTATAGGGGCCAATGCAATAAGTGGTGTTTGTAACAACCAGTCAAATGTTAGCTTTTTATTGGGTTACTGCAGTTAGATAAATTTTCATTGGTTGATGGAGATTAATAGCATATTTCTGTACCTTTTATTGGATCTCAGACCCTTATTTACATGAAATTTACAAGAATATAACTTCCTATTGCATCCTGGAACTTGTAGTTTATGTATCAGAACCACGGTGAAAATTCTGCTTCATAGATTATTTTTATGGGCAAAATAGTTTAGACGAGATGGTTAAATCGAATAAAGAAGTGCAGGTGTCCAGTCAGACTCTGATTTATACTAGTGGTTCTTTTTATTTCATCCAATCAAGAAATAGCATTTTCCAAGACCATTTATAAATATATGTACACGTGTTTTTATACATGCGCGCCCTGAGAGATAGCATAATAAATCTAACAGCAACTCTAATTGCTGTCATAAATAACAACCTGCAATAGCCATTAGTCTGGTGTAGTTCTTGTTGACATGGCAACTGCCTGCCAGAGGTGAGACACAATAACAAGAGACTTCAGTTTTCAAATCTACCCACTATAAAGGCCATAAGAGCCAAAAAGGGGTACACTCATAGACGTTAAATGAGCTCTTGTTTATGTGTAACATATTTCTGGCTAAAAATCAGGTTCTAATATACTGCTGTAAAAGTAAAAGGGAATATATATATATTAAGGACAGTTCCGTGAAAATATCAATATTTGTTAAATTGTTAGTTTGTCTAATGCCTTCTTAGTTATTCTACTTACCGTATTCTCTCCCATTTTGAGAAAATCAGTTGATTTCATACCCTTTGCTGTTCCTGCTGTTGCATTAGTGAGCTGCCATTTCAGGTTCTAACGGTCCTTCTTCTTCCCAGGATGCACCACATCCTTGTAATGTTCCTAACAGTAATTTCTACTGATTGGCTGTTGGATGGGTCAAAGATGCTCAGATCTCTACTGAGCAACTGAATCACCCCAGGCGCTGGTCAATGACAAACCATAACGGTCCTATTAGGGGTCCTGCAAACAGGAAGTCAGTATTTCGGTTGCATTTATTTATACGCAGACAAAATGCTGAATGGGCAGATTAAGGTCATTGGGATCAAAAAACAGCTTCTTTTTTTTTTGAAAAGTATATGTATTTGCACTGAACTTCCCCTAAAACTAAAGTCTCCTGTCGTGTTACTTAGAATTGTTAGTGGTACGCCCTTTTTATAGAGAACTATTAACTGAAGTGGGTGACTATGCAAGCATTGTAATTACTTAAAATCCTATAATACATAGGAGTAACATTTTCAAATTAAAGCCATGCCTACAGTGGCTATGAAAAAAAAAAAACATATAGCTGAATTGGCCATATTTTTCTTTGGCGATAAAGTGAAGGCTACAAAACATTATGATATTTTCCATGATACAGAGGCTAAGTGTAGTGTTGCCAGATATTTTAGAGTATGTATGTGATAAGTACTAGTTGTGGTTTCGCAAATCAGTCCAGCAAAATGTACCCAATATTCCGCACTTACATACTTTCCAAAAGTCATGGTTTCCCCAACGTCCCTGTTTTTAGGGGCCTGTGCCAGACAGCCGAGCCTTATCCCAGTTGAAGGGGTGGTTGGGAGGTTCAGGGAAGCGGGTGTGGATTGGTCCAGTCCACGTACAGGCCTTCTCTGGCCAAAAGTTGCACGGTAAATGATAATGCATGGCTCATAATACAAGCAGCTGCCAGATTAAGTGCTTATTTGGTGGATAGTGCATTTCTATGTATTATAGCTTAACCTAGGAGACATACCCTTAAACCTTTTCCTCATCACCAACATGAGACAGCGCACTGCTTTATTAAACATACAAACAAATGAGACAAATCCTGCACAACTGGTGATCCTTTATGTTCCTCTGTGAGAATATTAATGAAAGGAAACCTTTACCCTAATACATTTTTCTAAAAAAAAAAAAAAACATAGTTAACCAGTAAATAACAAACCTTTTTTCCCATCATGCTTCACACGAGAAACGTATACTTTCTGGAAATTAAACTCACAAAAGTGCAGGCTCCTGGGAGATTTTTCATGGCAGCTCTTCTGTGATTTTCATGCCATCGTTTGGAATTGTAGATCATTATACTTATTAAGGATATAGTAATAAAATGCATGTTGATACAGATACAATCTACCCAATACTCTTAACTTTGAGAACATTACTTTATATATACTGATATTATATTTTTTTATGTTCTGGTGTTTCCTATTTGTTAATTACTAATTCATTATTAAGTTACAAAGGAAATGTTGAAAGTGTTTTTACAATACTATCCTTTTAATCCTTCTGCCATATCTCCCCCACCATGATAACCATTTCTTACAATAAAAAAAGACTTCCTAATTATATTTGTGGTGAAATAAAATATAAAGTGGCTGACATTGTATCAGCGACAGAGAAGTGTAAGTCACTGAACCAATTAACTGCCCAACCAAACTATAAGTCAAGCCTTGTCTATATTAATATATCTGGAATAGCATCAGGCATTGTTGTGGCGAGAAATGAGTTAGAGGGAATATTTGCAATGCAGACAAGGAGAACAAGAAGGATCTGAGTGATGGCTCATTCCTTATTTCAAACTGCAGTATTAATAGGATTTTAATCTGATTAATGCGTTATACGCCATCTTTTTCATGATAATTACCGTATATATATTATGACTATTCATGTTTGCATATTGAGACTGATTATGAGATGTGATAGATACTGGCATTGCTAAGGAGATGCTAATTTGAGTGTGGTGGTGTTTTGTAATAGAAGTAGTGTATCCCATTTACTAACAAAATGTGGACCATACAGAATTGTCCCCAAGATTCGTGTGTCAACTGCCTGGTGGAAGATCCTAGTGTAACCCTTTCTGCCTGTGTGTAACTTCTTTCTAAGAAGGTTTAACTGGTGGTGAGTAAAAACTGCCCCACAGGACAAGCCTTACATGTCGAAAGGCACATAAATATCATTCAAGTATGTTTTGCTTTCAGTTCTATAACTGGTTCAGCTGTTTATGCCCGTAAGGCTTAGTCCACTACACAATTGCAAGTACCCAGGTGGGTAGGATAAACATGGGTGAAAATAGAGAGGCCACTAGTATGTTTGGGGGGAGATTAATTTTTCTTTATCCTGTACATTTATGCTGGGAAATCCATTTCTTTATGAGCATTAGTTTCTTTTCAAATGCCCTTACCATTCTGGAGAATCTTCCACTTCTCTCAAATAAAAGAAGTTTCATTTCCCCCACCTTAGATCTAAAGAAAGGAGGCTTTACAAGACCACTGTTTTTAAATGTTCCCAGTCTTCATCTTTTCAGTTCATGCAGTGCTTAGAGACCCACGTTAACTTGACTTCTTTAGTATAGACTAGACATATTTGTCTCCAGGTAACCCTGACATCAAGGGCTTATGAGCCAAATCTCACAGGGCATATGCGGTGTGGTGGTCAGGGGAACTGCTTTTATACTAAAACTAAAGAGATAATTTACACAGGAGCACTTTTCAGGTCTGTAACTAAAAGGATGTTGAGGTTTTGGGGGGTGGTCTACTAAATTGAATATATCCTTTTGGGGTAGACATGCCCTTTAAGCCTCAGCCCAAACCCCACCCCTTGCATGCCTTTTGGCAGGTAATTTATGATCTTGAGAGTAGTAACCTTACTTTTATATTGCTTTGTATACACATAACATACACATCATAGAAAACTCAGTGGCTAATCCAAACAATCATCAACACTCATCACCTCATCTAATATGGCTGATTCCAAAGTGCTGCGCCACCTTGAATTTTATTTTCACCAAAGGCAGTATTTGTAAAGCAGGGGTACCCTTATATACTCTGGTTGTAAAATAATGCTCCTTATAACTAGTTAAGGGTCGTATTACTTTTCAGTATTGTTATTTAGGTATAATTAGTTAGGCATGATTAGTTTAAATCACTGCAATCGAATGGTGGTACATTTATTTGTTTTTCTTTGTCATTAAATTATTAATTTTTAGTGATTGCTCCTAATTGTCCCTCCCTCTAACTCACTGCCTTCTTGTAGTGTCCGCGACACTTCTAAGTTCTGCACAGCCTCGCCATAGACACTGCTCTGCTTACACATATCCCCCTCCCACCCCCTGCCTTCTTTTCTCTGCTGATTTTCTTAATTGTTGCAGAATGTGTGCTGGTAGGCAGCCACACATCCTAGTAAGAGATCAGGGATGGGGCACATATTAAATTTCTCTGCTTCTGGTCATGTAAATGCTGTGATTATAAATGATGATTTCTCAGGATCTACACTCAGATTTAAAATCCAAAAACTTTGCTTTTCTCCAGAAATGGCGCAATGTCTTAACCACGCTTCTATTCTTTGTGCATGTCCACCAATGTACAAGATGGAGCACAATCGTGACAGCACGCTGTCAGCTGGGAAGAAGCCATGAGTGGAGTGCCGGCAGGTAAGTTAAACCTGTTACCTGGGCGTTCTTTTATTTACAGGGAGTAGGAATAAACAAAATCACCTCCTGTGAATAATATACATATACAAGAACATGAAGGATGGTTTAGTGTCCCTTTAAAATCCAGTGGCTCAGATTACATCAGGAACTACTGTATGTATTTAATGTTTTACTCTCCTTCAAAATGGAAGCAAAGCTTTCTCAGAAAACAATATCATAAGTAAATGAAGCTGTGTATTTAACATTCAATGTTCTCCTTGTATTAGGCTAGTTAAAAATTAAATAAATGTTGTTTGGAATCATTGTGAATGATTCTTTCAATGGCAATTTATCTAACGATTCCCATACAGGTCTACTGTGTCACAGAGAAATGTAGTAGTACATTGCCAAAGGATCTTAAGTACTGGATCTTATAATGTGGTTGTATCAAATCTGTCGTTTATAAACAATTCTAAGAAGGATAATAAAAAAATGTGCCCATATTTTCATTAAAGGCTAATTTACTGATATCATCGCAATAATTCTACATAATTAATCAAATGAAAACATAAAATGACTATGTATGGCCACATAGTAAGATTTTATGTGTACTGGTCACGAACCCCATTATACAGTAGCAATGTTAATGCTAAAGTGTAGACACATTGTGAATATTATGTTAAAGGGGAAGTTCATGTCAAACATGTGCTTTTCAGAAAAAAGAGCAGTATTTTTTCATCCCAATAACCTTAATCTGCCAATTCAGCATTTTGTCTGTGTATAAATAACTGCAAAAGAAATACTGACTTCCTGTTTGCAGGACCCCTAGTAGAGATCGTTATAGTCTTGCCCTTGACCCAGCGCCTGGGTTGATTCGGTTGCTCAGAAGAGATTGAGCACTTTGACCCATCCAACAGCCAGTAGAAATTACTGTAGAAATTACTGTTAGGACATTAAAGAAGTGGTGCATTTCGGGGGAGAATAAGGAACGTTAGAACCTGAATGTCAGCTCACTAATGTCAAAGTAGGGACACACAAGGGTATGAAATCAACTGATTTTTCAAAATGGGAGAGAATATGTAGAATAACTAAGAAGGCATTACACAAACTAACAATTTAACAAATATTGATAATTTCCACTGAACTGTCCCTTTAAAGACAGAAGGTACGAGAGATAGATACATACATACACAGTAGATAGACAGATAGGTAGATAGATACATAGACAGATAGATATATATATAGATTAGATAGATAGATGAATATAGATAGACAGATAGTAAGTATATAATAGATAGATGATAGATAGATAGATAGATAGATGGATAATAAATAGATGAGATAGACATACAGACAGACAGACAGATAGATAGATGATAGACAGACTATAGTTAGTAGTGAAACAGCAAAGGGTATGAAATCAACTGATTTTTCAAAATGGGAGAGAAAATGTAGAATAACTAAGAAGGCATTACACAAACTAACAATTAACAAATATTGATATTTTCCACTGACCTGTCCCTTTAAAGACAGAAGGTACAGAGAGATAGATACATACATACACAGGTAGATAGACAGATAGGTAGATAGATACATAGACAGATAGATAATATATAGATAGATTAGATAGATAGATGAATAGATAGACAGATAGATAACAGATGAGATAATATAGATATAGATAGATAGATAGATAGATAGATAGATAGGTATAAATAGATAGATAGAGAAAAGTACATACAGACAGACAGACAGATAGATAATAGATAGACAGACAGATAGATAGATAGATAGATAGATAGAGAGAGAAGAGGTAGTAGATAGACACAGACAGCCGACAGATAGATAATAGGTTCATTTTGTTGTTTTATTTTAGGAAAGCAAACCTGTTTTTTCACCTGGCTTTTAAAGAACATTTCAAAAAATTTAAGTTAATGCATGTATTTAATGTGAATGAAAGTAAAAACAACAAAAAAAAAAGATTAAAGCTAAATATAAATGACCCTGCACAAATTCATTACTAGCAATCAGCTGTCTCTCACACATCTTAAATTATCTGTTAAAGGGAGATTTGAAAGATCTTGTTTCAGGTACTGCTAGGACCTGGTAATATTGGAACCTAGAATTTGTTCTGTTAGGTGGAATGTCCCTTTGGACATTCCACCTGTGTTTGTGTGGTCCATGCACAAGAAACCCTGTGCTCGTGTGGTCCATGCCGCGCTGTGATGTCAGGTTGCTTCGCGTGATGTCACGCGCAAGGCCGCGCATGGACCCCACGAGCACAGGTTTGAAGGCTTGAGAACAAGGGGAACAAGCAATTCTCAGAGGGAGACAATCCACTCCAAGATTTTTTAAAAAAGGGGGAAAGATTCTTTAAAGCACACTTACATTACACTTACTTGTTTTTACAGTGTGCACCTATCCTTTAAGTACACACTTTAGCTTTAGTTCCCTTAAAAACAATAACACACTCAGTATTATTTTTGCCCATGCTGTTAAAGGTATGTCCAGCCTAAAATAACTTTTTTTTTCAGATAGATAGATAGATAGAGAGAGAGAGAGAGAGGTAGATAGATAGACAGACAGACAGACAGATAGATAATAGGTTCATTTTGTTGTTTTATTTTAGGAAAGCAAACCTGTTTTTTCACCTGGCTTTTAAAGAACATTTCAAAAAATTTAAGTTGATGCAAATGTATTTAATGTGAATGAAAGTAAAAAACAACAAAAAAAAAAGATTAAAGCTAAAATATAAATGACCCTGCACAAATTCCATTACTAGCAATCAGCTGTCTCTCACACATCTTAAATTATCTGTTTAAAGGGAGATTTCGAAAGATCTTGTTTCAGGTACTGCTAGGACACTGGTAAATATTGGAACCTAGAATTTGTTCTGTTAGGTGGAATGTCCCTTTGGACATTCCACCTGTGTTTGTGTGGTCCATGCACAAGAAACCCTGTGCTCGTGTGGTCCATGCGCGCGCTGATGTCAGGTTGCATGCGCCGTGATGTCACGCGCAAGGCCGCGCATGGACCCCACGAGCACAGGGTTTGAAGGCTTGAGAACAAGGGGAAGCAAGCAAGTCTCAGAGGGGAGACAATCCACATCCAAGATTTTTTTAAAAAAGGGGGAAAGATTCTTTAAAGCTACAGCTTACAATTACACTTAACTTGTTTTTACAGTGTGCACCTATCCTTTAAGTACACACTTTAGCTTTAGTTCCCTTAAAAACAATAACACACTCAGTAATTATTTTTGCCCATGCTGTTAAAGGGTATGTCCAGCCTAAAAATAACTTTTTTTTACAAATGCGTGGCAACCCCCAAACCCCAGTTTCACATTATACATAATTCTTAAAGATGCCCCTGAAGGGACTTACCTGACGCAGTCCCTCACCACTCTGCCACGCTACTCTACTGCTTTGCGGCGCTTCTTCCTGCTCGGGGATTTCAATCAAGACATGATGTCTGGCCGAATAACCTGAAAACCGTGACCAGGAAGTGCCTCACAGCTCCTTTTTTTGATTGAAACAAGCTTAAAACAGGCAGGGGGCGGCACCCAGGCAGTGAGGGACTTCGTCAGGTAAGTCGATTCAGGGGCATCTTTGAAAATTATGTATAATGCGAAACTGGGGTTTGGGGGCTTGCTGTACATTAATATAAAAGTTTTTTTAGGATGGCCATGCCCTTTAAATGACCAAAATTTCCTTTAGTAGTTTAGTACAAATGATTCATCCTTATAGTGGGTCCATTTTTTGCATGGGACTGCTTCTTCTTTTGTGTCCCCATCCCAGTGAATTATCCTGCAGATGTTAAAGCTCATTCAATAAGATGTTTGCCTGTGCTATTCATTTGCAAAAACCAATCAGATGTTAACTTCATAATGAGTTACTGCTGTTAGACCAAGATTACAACACTAAGCTGCTTGCAAATGTCAAGTGAAACAAATTATAGAATTTCTATGAAGCTTTCATATTGTATCTATAATATGAAGATCCAAATTCCAGTACTGAATAAAAATCAACCATTTGTATTTAAAGTTGTTATTGGAACCAAGTCGGCTTTTTCTCATGCTTTAATACATTAGGGAAAGTAGTGTCTAGATAATAAATCATACAAGCCCTCTACTATAGCAATATCTTATTCCTGTCACCAGCTTCTATTAACCCCAATGGAATCTGTGTGCATGGCATATAAAATCCAACCTCCAACAATATTTTATCTCACAGTTTATATTTTGGAAAGAAGACGTTTAGGTCCCTAATCAGAAAATGCAGAAACCCAACATGTACTTTAACTATAGCGTCTGTACCTTTGTTGTGTCCTTCCAATTGTCTGGTCAATAAAAGTGTCCCATTATAGGCCACCAGAATAATATGTGTATAAGCCATATGCTGGCCACTGGAGTGGCATTTATCTGTTTTAACATTGGTGCAGCAGCAATTCTTACCTTCTAATGTTCCCCCAATTTTTCCCCTGGCAAATCACGGTTTGCATGAATACCAGGCCAAGTATTGACACCAGTATACACAGCGTATAAAGCAATATTTAGCTAGTATGAATATTATAGGGTGATGCAATATTCTGTGCTAATATCAGAAACCCTCTTTAAAGCTTTTCAGCAATGTAGTAAGGGGTTAATGGGGGTTATTATTATGGGTTTGTATAAAGCCAACATCTTTACAATTACATTAATACATTTGTTACATACACAAGTAGTGCATATAATACAAGTTTATGCTGCACACAGAGTGTGACAACTTGATAAGTTTAATTACAGTAATACTATGATACAATAGGAAATGGCCCCCATCCAAGTAAACTTACAGTCTAGAGAAAATGGGTTTGAGACTTAAAGGGAAAGTTCAGTGGAAATTATCAATATTTGTTAAACTGTTAGTTTGTGTAATGCATATTTAGTTAGTCTACATATTCTCTCCCATTTTGAAAAATCATTTGATTTCACACCCTTTGCTGTTCCCTGCTGTTGACATTAGTGAGCTGCCATTTCAGGTTCTAACGGTCCTTATTCTTCCCAGGATGCACCACTTTCTTGGAATGTTCCTAACAGTAATTTCTACTGATTGGCTGTTGGATGGGTCAAAGATGCTCAGATCTCTGCTGAGTAACTGAATCAACCCAGGCGCTGGGTCAAGGGCAAGACCATAACGGTATCTAGTAGGGGTCCTGCAAGCAGGAAGTCAGTATTTCGGAAGCATTTATTTATATACAGACAAAATACTAAATTGGCAGATTAAGGTCGTTGGGATGAAAAAATACTGCTCTTTTTTCTGAATTTCCCCTTTAAGTTTAAGTGAATCAGTATTCTTTAGTATATTGGCAGGTATTACCAAGTGGTGCAATGTAGGTATCCCTAGCACCAAGTGGTCTCTTGCACTCCAAAGGGACCAAAGGGACTGCACTTACCTGAATTCTCTACCCCGGAATATTCTTTTTGGCCACCATGCCCTGGAATGCTAACATCACACACCCTAACAATGCCTTTGCCCCATCCCTTAGATAATAAATACCACATCATGTCCCCGCCATGCCCCCTTCCTGCCCCCACCCCTTCTCCCCACCCTGCCCAGAAGACAGATTTGGCAGGGTGGGATGTCTGGCAATGAGAGGGGTAGTGTCCTAGGCCAGGTCATTTGCTTGCAGGTTATAAGCTTGCCTCAAGAGTTGAGTTTTGAGGTTGTGCTTGAAGATATTATGGGATGCATAGTGATGGATGGAGCACAGAAGGCAATTCAAGAGCAAAGGGGCAGCACAAGCAAATTCCTGGATGTGGACATGAGAAGTGACTAGGGTGGATGAGAGGAGGATATAATTTGCAGAGTGGAGGTTACACCTGGGATGGTATCTGTGGATCAGCTCTAAGATGTATGGAGGGGCTGTATTGGATAGTGCTTTATAGGATAGGGTAAGCAGCTTGAATTGGATCCTTTGTGTTATGGCCAGCCAGTGGAGAGACTGACAGAGGAGCGGCGCTTGAATGTAGCATTAGTTTGGCATGTGGCAAATTCATCGCTTTTTGCCATTAATGCTGTGTAATGTGTAAGTAATGCAGTAAACTTTAGGATGAGATTTTATTGCCGAAAATGTACTGACTTTCTTTTTAAGGTCTTAAACACATGAAAAGGCAGAAGACCAAACCAAATGTAATACACGGCACATCACGTTAATGAATGGATATTGCAGCCCAGGAAAGTAGTGGGAGGTCATATTTATCCCATTGGTCTTCTAGTAGAATAACATCCTCGCCTTCTAAATTTCATAAAACAATAAAAAGACATTTTTATTTATTGTCAAGAGAGCACCAGTCATCATGAAGTAACAGTTTCTTGGACAGTCATACAGGACAGATACAGGACAGTAATTTTTCCTGATTTTGTTGAAATCCTTCAGGGCAAAGAAATTAGTCAACGTGGTTTCAAAAGCATCAGTTTTGAAAAGTGACTAGTGATGACTTGTGCTTAAAACTAATTTTCATAAACAAGATTACACGTGAGAAAACAATTGGGCAGATTAACAGACGGCTGCAGCGCAGACCTTTGGGGAATTATGATTGGTTAGCGCACGTCTACCTCTAGGTTGTGGCCGGCAGACAATATTGACTCCCTATGGACCAGATCACTCTTTTATTGGTACTGTGTGTTCCCAGCCTAAGTTCTCAAACTGCTTTGCATCCTTCCCTTTTGACAGAATTAAAAAAAGTCTCTCACAAAGGGAAGCATAAAGCTTTCTCAGAAGAATATTTGTTACTAAACTTTCTTTCAAAAATCATATACAGTGCCGTAGTGATGACATTAATACTGCCCCATCACTAATTTGTAAGCAGACAATTTTCTTATCTACTACTACTAAACACGGCTTCAACTATGTTCTCCAGTATAGGATTTTCTTTCACCACCTTTTTTACTAGGTACCGCACTGACTCTAGGATCTGCCTTCTAAAGTCCAACCTTTTGACATAGTGGGGAATCTCCCTATAAACATTATAGTCCTTACTCTTTATTAGAGATTCAATATTCAATACTTCTTCACACATAACTTGATAAAAAAGAAAACACTAATTTTTCCCTTAAAAAGTATGAATACCCCCTTTTATGTCTCTAAAACTGCTAATAGACATCAATGATTTATTGTTTCCACTGTAGAAGAATGCATTAAAATCATCCTGCTGGAAGACTCAAGTCACCAGTTTTCTGTGCAATATATATTTCTACATAGTACTGTACATAGTAGTACATAGTAATTGAGGTTGAATAAAGACATAGGTCCATCAAGTCCAACCTTTTCATCCTCCCTTTTAACCCTACCTAACGGTTGATCCAGATGAAGAAAAAAAAAAAAAAACAGCTAAAAGGAGGGGGGGAAATTCCTTCCTGACTGCAAACGACAATTGGAAAGTATTCCCGGATCAACCAGAACTACAGTATATGTATTAATACCAGTAATTCTCAATATTATATAGTATCCCTCTACCAACCAGAACTACAGTATATGTATTAATACCATTATTTCTCAATATATAGTATCCCCGTACCAACCAGAACTGCAGTATATGTATTCATACCATTAATTCTCAATATTATATAGTATCCCTGTACCAACCAGAACTACAGTATATGTATTAATACCAGTAATTCTCAATATAATATAGTATCCCTGTACCAACCAGAACTACAGTATATGTATTAATACCAGTAATTCTCAATATTATATAGTATCCCCATACCAACCAGAACAGCAGTATATGTATTAATACCAGTAATTCTCAATATTATTTAGTATCCCCATACCAACCAGAACAGCAGTATATGTATTAATACCATTAATTCTCAATATGTTTTAGTTTTAGAAACTTATCCAGTCCACTTTTAAAGCTATTCAATGAACTTGCCATTACCACATCTGCTGGAAGGCAGTTTCACCGTTCTCACTGTAAAGAAACCTTTCCTAACCTGAAGATGAAACTTCTTTTCTTTTAACCTTTTTTTTTCTCCATCAGTTACATTACATTCACCCATATTGCAGTTTATGAAGTTCCTCTTTATATAAATCCCAGAACCCACACTTTTAAAGGATAACGTTAACTTTTAAGAAGATTAACTTTTTGAAAATGGAAAGTACCTGGGGCAGGGAGGTTGGATTGATTATTCCTTCCTCACAATATTGTTTCATTGAGAAGCTTCAGCTACTGCCATTTCCATTTGCTAGACTAGTTTACTGTATTAAACATAGTGCTGAAGCCAGGAGGAAGAGTGGCAGAATCGTTTTTTTTTTGGGCTGGTGCTCCTCACAGAAACAATATTGGGAGGTAGGAATAACCAATCCTATATCTCTGTCCCACGTACTTTTCATTATAACAATTTTTTTTAAAAAACCACAAGATAGTTCTTCTTTAAGAATATTCATGGTTTATGGCTTCACACTTGCTGGACGGTGATTGTTTTGCCTATTATTTATGTTTATACCTTTCAACCTCCCTGTTTTCTACATTACTTTCCTCTACTGCTTTATTATTATTTATTTAACAAGGGGCATCAGATCCCTTTGAATGTATAACTAGGCAGACATAATGTTGCACATTGTACATGAATAGTTTAAACTTTGTCAACTCTTAAGATGGGCATTCACAGTAGTGATAATAGGCCAATACCCTGCACCCAGCAGGATTAGCCTATTAAATGCTGTGCGTGGTGAGAAATTGGTTGATCCCAAGAAAACAAACTACTATTGTCTGCCCCAGGGCTGGTTCACTGAACATTTCTACCTCTGTGTTGGGTCCCAATACTTTAAAAGGTGTCTCCACTCCCAAAACAATACTCCATAATTTACTATCTCAACGCCTCCTAAAACATCGCTCTTAGAGCATTGGTGCATGTCTAGGGGATGAATCCCTGGGTAAGCCCTGCAGTTATTGTCCATGACATTATTATTATTGTTATTGTGGATTTATATAGCGCCAACATCTTCCCTAGCACTTTAAAATTACATGGATATATTGACATCAGGCCCTGCCCCAAAGAGCTTACAATCTAAGCATATTTATTTGACACATACAACCTATCAGTAATATGGTTTTGAGGGGTGTTCAACATGAAATATCATTTTTGGGGTGGGTACGCCCTTTAAGGTGCTAATGATTGGAACTGTGTGTACCTAGCTTTAGCCTGATGGTGCACATGGATTCTAAATTACTACTTTATTCCTCTGGAAATCATGAAACCTGACAGTTACTAATGGTGGAGTAGAACAAAGAAGCCATTGTTGGTTGAAAAACTGACTTAGATATTTCAGATCAAAAGGAATTACCATTGGCACTTCATAGATCAGTGTACTGTATACAAGGAAACATACCGGATTTGCCAAATTTTAGTAATAAACATAGGCAGCATGGAACAGTTATCATTTGCTCTTCTCTGCTTCTTTGCTCCCGACAAAGATGTTATATATATATATATATATATACACACATATACATATATATATATATCCCTTATATTATATAAATAAATGTATATTTTTATGGAGATTGCATTGAGTTTTTAGGAGCAAGCAATTAGGTGGGTGTATATAGCACTATTACACATAGGAAAGGTCTATATGTATGTGTGTAATTATCACAAAGTATAGTACTGCTACCTACTACTGAATTACAAAACAAGTGATATATAATTAATAAATTATACTTACTTTACTGGACACCCCTAAGTTTGAATGGAAAACTCAAAATGATAGATTAAGCCACACCTCTAGGATTTCTACAGGGTGTCCATGAAGATACTAAGGGCTAGGCCCCACTTACGCGTTTTTTAAGGGTTTGCGCACGTGTTTTGCTTTCGCGAAATCGCATGCGATTTGGTTATAATGGGAATGCAAAAATTCCCGCGATTTCCCATGCGCATGCGATTGCGCATCCGTTTCCGCTTTGGTAACGCATGCGTTCACCATTTTTGGTGCGTTAACGCATGCGTTGCCATAACGGAAAACGGCAAAATTGCATGTGCAAAACGCACACGGAAACGGAAAATGCAAAAGAATCACGCACGAATTCACGTGCTCGATTTAGTGCGTTGTAGTGGGGCCATAGCCTAAAAGGAAGTGGAATTTTACTAACATCCAATGTGAGGTTCTGATCTTACACTGTTAGCAAATCAAAAAATTACCTTAGGCACTGTACATGACAAGACAGGAAGTGTAAGGAAGTTCTTGTATTACACCCAATTAGGCGCTGTTTGTAAAACATGTGACAGTCTTAGCCAATTAGAAAATTCTTCAGACTCTCACATTTACTCCCCCCTCCCCTCCCCATAGAAAATAATGAGACAATCCAGTTTTTTGTTTGCTAGACAGGAAGTGGACATAAAGAAGAAACTTACTGCTAACAGAGAATCCTGGGAGTTGTAGTTTTCAAACATGTGCATATTCAAATCCTTGGGTAGGAATCGCTAAAGCATGGGCTTTTAATGTCTGTAAGTAAGTAAAAGGGCTATATTCCAGGGTGTATGAAAAATAAATTTTCCAGCATTCTGTGAAGCCAGGGAATGCTGGGAGTTGTAGTTTTTAAACATGTGAAAAGCTGGCAGATCAAATAGAAACGGGATAGTATGCGTGTGTTTGATCATATTATGTGGTTGGATTGCCTGGGGACTTTCAGACTTATCCCATTTGAGCCTCCCCCTGGATATTTGCTGGGAGTGGAAAGGGAGAGCAAGTTCACAATGGATCCTGATACCTACCGGCTAAAGAGATGTAAGTAGCCTCTCTTTGGCCCTACAGCTTAACAGCTATATGCATAAGGGACTGGGAGAGGCAAACAGATCCCCAATCGCTTGCATGTTTGTGCACTTTGTGTTAGTATCAACATCATCAATAAAAAAACATAAACACATAATTTCCACTGTGCACCAACAGGCACACTTTTGCTCATGTGACCTTTAATAAAAAGCACACAGTATACAAGCAAACATCTTGAAAAAACAAAGATATTTATTCAAAAACGATCAATGCGTTTCAGCCCTTAATAAAGGGTGCTGTTCAGATCTCTTTTTGTATTAAGTGTATAAAAGGGGTCCTATAGTCCTATAGACCCCTCCTTCATTTGAAAGTACCCAGGGTGAGGAACATAACCACTAGGTCCTCACCCCTGGGTTAAGCTTCTAAGTCCTGCACTTAACCTCCTAATCTTGTGATTGCTAGCACTCTGTTCTCCACCTTCCACTCATGGCCTGGGGCTTTACCAATAGGAAGAAGAATGTTAAGAGGAGCATGTTGGTGATCAGAAGTTTGAGAGGTAAGTGGAGGAGTTAGAAGCTTAATCCAGAGATGAGAACATACCAGTTTAGGTCCTCAACCTGGGTACTTTCAAATGGGTGAAGTAGAGGATCGGGGCTGAGTATAGTTGTCCTTAAAAAGTGCCTCTGCTACTATTTATTTGATTCCAAGCTTGATCTCTTTTGAATCACTTTTTGCCAGCAGATCCTCCATGGTACCAAACTGAACCGGGTATCCTGGACTTGTATTGTGTCAGTGGGTAAATCTTTCAGGATCACAACGCCATGTTGTTGATTCTTCTTGAAGTTAGTTTACCCAAAACCTTGACTGCATTTTACTATTTGTGCCAGACAGGTTACTCTAATAAAGCTAGGAAGTCTTTAAACATTTTTTTAAATAATACTGTTGTTTTTTGGGGTGTTGGAAACAGACCTGTGAAATCCAAGTCAGAACAGATTCAAAAAGAATTGTCATTATAGGTCTGATCTAGTTGACACAGGAAGAGGGGACACATCCTTTCTAATCATTCCCCTTGTTTAGATGGTTGATTTATAGTTTAACCATGTGATGATGCGTGGTATGAAAGAGACTTTTTTCCCACAGTGTGTGTGTGTGTGTGTGTGTGGGGGGGGGGATGTTACTGTTGTCGAGTTTTGGTTCCTGATGCTTGGGGGGCTCAGGTCGGATTATACATCTGGGACCATAGATTTGTAGCTGCACCAGAGTATGGATCTAGAATTGTAGGATCTAATAACCTAGTTGTGTGTTGAATATAACAGGATAGCAGTAAGAGGATAACCTTGCATATTCTGAGAATATTTCCCATAGCAGAGATGAGTGGGTTACATGCCCTATGGGTGTGTCATTAATATTAATTTACACCTCCCATTAAAGAATTAAATCTCTCTCTCTCTCTCTCTCTCTCTCTCTCTCTCTCTTATATATATATATTATATAATAAATGTACCAGTGGTGTAAAACTATTTGCCCCCTTCTGATTTCTTATTCTTTTGCCTGTTTGTCACACTTAAATATTTCTGCTCATCAAAAAACGTTAAATATTAGTCAAGATAACTAATTGAACACAAAATGCAGTTTTAAATGATGGTTTTTATTATTTAGTGAGAAAAAAAACCCCAAATCTACATGGCCCTGTGTGAAAAAGTGATTGCCCCCTATAAAATAAGTTAAAAAATAACTTAATTGAGATCTATCAGTCTGGTAAAGGTTATAAAGCCATTTCTAAAGCTTTGGGACTCCAGCGAACCACAGTGAGAGCCATTATCCACAAAATGGCAAAAACATGGAACAGTGATGAACCTTCCCAGGAGTGGCCAGCCGACCAAAATTACCCCAAGAGCACAGAGAAAACTCATCCGAGAGGCCACAAAAGACCCCAGGACAACATCTAAAGATCTGCAGGCCTCACTTGCCTCAATTAAGGTCAGTGTTCACGACTCCACCATAAGAGACTGGGCAAAAACAGCCTGCATGGCAGATATCCAAGGCGCAAACCACTTTTAAGTAAAAAGAACATTAAGGCTCGTCTCAATTTTGCTAAAAAACATCTCAATGATTGCCAAGACTTTTGGGAAAATACCTTGTGGACCGACGAGACAAAAGTTAAACTTTTTGGAAGGTGCGTGTCCCGTTACATCTGGCTTAGAAGTAACACAGCATTTCAGCAAAAGAACATTATACCAACAGTAAAATATGGTGGTGGTAGTGTGATGGTCTGGGGTTGTTTTGCTGCTTCAGGACCTGGAAGGCTTGCTGTGATAGATGGAACCATGAATTCTACTGTCTACCAAAAAATCCTGAAGGAGAATGTCCGGCCATCTGTTCGTCAACTCAAGCTGAAGCCATCTTGGTTGCTGCAGCAGGACAATGACCCAAAACACACCAGCAAATCCACCTCTGAATGGCTGAAGAAAAACAAAATGAAGACTTTGGAGTGGCCTAATGAAAGTCCTGACCTGAATTCTATTGAGATGTTGTGGCATGACCTTAAAAAGGCGGTTAATGCTAGAAAACCCTCAAATAAAGCTGAATTACAACCATTCTGCAAAGATGAGTGGGCCAAAATTCCTCCAGAGCGCTGTAAAAGACTCGTTGCAAGTTATCGCAAATGCTTGATTGCAGTTATTGCTGCTAATGGTGGCCCAACCAGTTATTAGGTTCAGGGGGCAATTTCTATTTCACACAGGGCCATGTAGATTTGGAGTTTTTTTTCCTCACTAAATAATAAAAACCATCATTTAAAACTGCATTTTGTGTTCAATTATGTTATCTTTGACTAATAGTTAACGGTTTTTGATGAGCAGAAACATTTAAGTGTGACAAACATGCAAAAGAATAAGAAATCAGGAAGGGGGCAAATAGTTTTTCACACCACTGTATATATATATATTATGGATATCTTTGTAAACCAGCATGGTAAGAGATTTCATTAGCTCAGAAGGTTTATTTGCTTTGTGGCAGACGTAGTTTTCATTTCTTTTTTCAAAGCTTAATTTGTAAAAGACTACAGGCCAGATGGTGTGGCCCAATTGGTTAGACTGGCCCCAAGTTTACTGATATTTTAATCTCGGAACTGATTATGATCTTTCCCTATATTATTGAATAGTGATGAGGGAGAATCAAATTGACATGCTCCAGAAGGCACCACAACAGTGAACCAAGAACTGAGAGCTGCCCACATGTATACCGCCCTCCTCACCCCCCCCCCATCATGACGTAGAACCCTTAGCTCAAAACTAGCCAATCAGAAGCAGGAGTGTGGCTTTCACAGACGGGCTGTTCATTTGCAGTACTGGGCGTGATTTATCTGTGGGATATAGGCAGAGGAGAGAGGATGATGAGGGCTATTAAAATGTAGGGCGATGCTTTTTATGATTGAAGTCTGTATTACAGCGGCCATAAAGCAAGGCAGCGAGCGACCATTAACATTTCCATCATCAGATCTCGCAGCCTGTCACAGGCACATAACTCATCTTTAGTGCGAGGCTCTATACGCCAGGCCTGATACAATGTCTGAAGAGATACGCAGCGTTTGTAGAAAGGTGGGGGGGGGGGGCTTGCCTGGGATGTAATGTCCTTCACGGAATTATTCCCCCATTCTCACAAAACCTTCTCCCCTCCCTCCTTTTTCTTTTCTCGGATACTTTCTCAGCCAAACACACAGGGATGCTCTATTTACATGCGACTCACAGAGTGGACATGACTACACAGTCCTCCCTCAGAGAAACCTTCCATCTCTGACAATATTTAAGTTTGGCCAAAGAAGGTAGTGCAATTGTCAAGAACACAACTGGAGTAATAAAACACAGTCACCCCACTTACAAATGGTTGGCGTGACATTAAGATAGGAAAAGCAATGGCAGCGTGGGTTTCAGGAAAGCTGCCCACGCGCCTGCAGTCAAGTGACTTACTATTGCATTTGCTGCATATTGCAAAGTCACACTGTGGTATACTGAAACCCCATTGGAATTAACCCGGAACTGCAAGTGTGATATTTAATCCACTCACTGGGGGCACATGCACCTGTTGGGGAATTCCCCATATAACTTATTGCTCGCTGGTCCAAACTCTGCATGCGCACCGGGAGACTGGTCGCTAATGGATTTTAGTTTGGATTCACTCAGTGATCCTGACTGCTCCTTTTGTCGATAAAAGATGGGGAAAAAAACCTCTGTCTTCTTGTGTTGTGCAAAGCTCTATCCCCAGCTGACACCCCTGCCCTTTGCTAATAATTTATTATCCTTCTCATTCACAGGTTGTTGCAGGTCTTTCAAAGGCTTTTGTAGCCTTGATAAGAAATTCAACACAGAATATAAGACAATAAGAACTATAAATTATTGTATTATGTGTACATCACTTGGACTATAACCAACAGTTCTCATTGGCCAGTTAGCTATTTATGGTGATATTATTGCTCAATCAAATGTTTTTATTCATTACATGGTTTCTCAGTGTCAACATGGATTAAGAGCAAGAAGGGCATTTTTGTCCCTCTAATGAAAGATTATGTATGGATAAATCACCCCCCAAATCTGGCAGATGAAGGACTGACACATTCTGCAGCAAAATGTTCCTCCCACTGCCTGGCTGGTCAGTTTCTGCCTTTTCTCCAAGCTCTTCAAGCTTGCACATGCTTAGAGGAAGCAGCATTCAGTTACTGTCATATCCATAAATGACAACTGCTAACTGGAAGAACCAGGAAACAGGAATATCTGCAATAGAATATCAGGCATTGGTTTAGTCTTACATCTCAGTTTCCTAACTATTGTATATTTGGTGTTTGGGATTTACCTATACAATTTTTATTACCTATCAAGTCCCAAAAAAGTATTTTAAAGCTGGGTACACACAATGAGATATTTCGGTTCGATTGACCGATAGTTCAGTGTATCGGTCGATCGAACCAAAATTATCGCATCCGAATGCGGCCAAGTCCGACCGACCGTTCGTCCGAATCGGACGATCGGACATGGTGGAAAACCTTGGCCGATCGTGCGGTCCTCTATGGACCGAACGATCGGTCGCGGTAACTGTCAGACGCGGCTGCTTTTGCCAGTCAGGAAAAAGCCATCCATCTGATAGGGCATGCAGCTGCAGTAGTCAGCAAATTGGCCTGCCCTTGGCTCTGGAGATAATATTGTATAATTTTTATAGTGTCAAGTTCTTACACAGTAACACTGTCACTCTAGATCTATGCCAGGAACTTTCAAAAGGTCCCAAAACCAATTTTTACATCATCATTGACCTCTGCCGAGACTGTAACTATGTTCCTGCTTCCTTACATTCTCCCTGAAGCCCTTTGTTATATAACCTTTCAATTGGAATCGTTTTACAAGCAATAGAATACCCAGAAGGGTATGCACCTTCATTTTAATTTCCTTCTGTAACCTTGTGTCTGCCTTCTCTCGCATTATTCTCTGGTAATCTCACTGAACCCTGCTCAACGATGATCTAAAGAAGAACAAGAGAACTTGTGTGGGTGCTACTGTCTGGAATAGGAGATCCATACAATGTAATATGTTCAAGTCTGCATACCAAACAAGAACTTGAAAATCCCATACAGTCAGCTACATTTCTTGTAATTATCCTATTTTTCCCCATAAAACTATGTTGTGAGTTTTATATATACAGATTTATTAAAAGGAAAACTATAGTATGTAAAATGTTTTAAAAACATTTAAAATAAAAAGTACCTGGGGCAGGGAATTAGGATTGGTAATTCCTACCTCCTAACATAATTTCTGTTAGAAGCATCAGCACAAAGTGAACCTCTTGGAGATCTCTTTCCTGTCACCACCATGGGGAAGTAATAGGTCCTACACACTTTACTGCAATATCGTGCTATTTGCTATTTGGTGTATATACTGTATATACTCAAGTATAAGCCGATCCAAGTGTAAGCCGAGGTACCCATTTTTACTTAAAAAACGAGTAAAAACGGTTAACCCGAGTATAAGCCGAGGGGAGACTTTCAGGATGATTTTTAAAGGTAAAATTTCTCAGCTTATACACGAGTAATTACGATGCTCATTTCCTTTGAAGAATTAATAAGTCATTTTTTTAATGTATATAAGATACTTAAAAGTGGGTTGATGCCATAAGAAATGCAAAAGTTTGCCCGTGCTATTAATTTTCACCAGCCAATCAGGTGTTTCTGCAGTTGGTTGCTGCATCAGCCCCAAGATATTTAATTGGTTAAAATCATTCCTCATAGATCTCTGGTACTGTTCTGAACTACTACTTCACAGCTGTACATTTTGCAATGGAATGTCCTGTACCCCATGTTATCCCCTTATGTTTCCTATTAGAGGTTTTGTGAAAGTGTCTCACGTTCAAATTCTCAGTACTTACCATTTGTTAAACACAAACAATGACCTGCAATACGGTGTAATGTGATAGTGCCATTGTACATATACACACAATGCGGTGTGTACTCCTATCTACAGAGAACAAGCCACCTTACACAGATGTGACTTTATGTTTTAGGTCCCACACTAATGTTCCATGTGTTGCGTGTAGAAGGAGTTCATTTGGGTATAACCAGACCCTGCTAAAAAGGAGCTAAAAGCTTTACCTCATGATCCAGAGATCACAGAGTCATAGCACTGTTGGTCAGACAACACCAGCTGTAGAACAGTCTCATGTTTACACAAAACTCAGGCTAAATCCCCCACCTGGTAGGACCCAGCTTTAAACTCCATTTTCCCTTGGGAAACACTGAACTCCAATAAGAAGTGGACATTATCTTAAAAAAAAAAAAAAAAAAAAATTAAAAGAGAGAGACAAACAATCAGCAACAACTACCAATGTGCTAGGGGCTGCCTATCCCATTTACCTTGCCATGTTACCTACTGGGTGAAATTATCTGTTTTCCTCATCTCTTAGTCCATTCATTGCTCCATTACCTACTACTGAGAATTACATTATAGTATATTTTGAGCTGTACAAGTTACGTCAGCTACAGAGCTTTGATTTTCCATTGCAAGCAACACATATAAAATATTTCTCCAACAATGCTCACAGGAGAATGACTATAATGATATGTTTATATGACAACAAAGAATATAAACCAAGGCATTGCAGGGTTTGAAGTAAACCTTGGCCCCAGTTGGTTCAGACTAAGAGCTCACACAGCTATTGCTATGGTTCTGCTAGTATAATGCATCACTGGGGGAAATGTTTAATGTCAGAGACTCACGGGACAAAACATTAACTACCAGTGTATCAAGGCAATGCTACTAAGCTGTACATTTAGAGGTGTTTGCCTGCAATCCCAGTGTTAGTGTATAATCACATGCACCAAGGTGAACAAATGTCATCAAAAAGCCCAGGAACACTGCAGCATTTCTCTATACAGGGTAAAGGGGGAAGTCTACAGTCTGGTTTATATACCCCATGCACATTCACAGGTGAGGGTGCAGATCCTTCCATCCCTTACCCCAAATAGGTTAATAAATCCAATATAGTAAAGTACTCATAAAGATCGCACACCAAAGGAGCCCCCCAAACATTGCGTGATACTTGATGTGTTCAATAAAAACTTTTCACGTTACTTTCTTTTGTGTGTGATATTCCATGTGTACAGGTCGGATTTAACATTGGGACCATAGATTGTAGCTGCACCAGAGTAGGATCTAGAATTGTAGGATCTAATAACCCTAGTTGTGTGTTGAATATAACAGGATAGCAGTAAGAGGATAACTTGCATATCTGGAATATTTCCCATAGCAGAGATGAGTGGTTACATGCCCTATGGTGTGTATTAATATTAATTTACACTCCCATTAAAGAATTAAATCTCCTCTCTCTCTCTCTTCTCTCTCGCTCTCTCTCTCTCTCTCTCTCTCTATATAGATAATATATAATATAAATGTACAGTGGTGTGAAAAACTATTTGCCCCCTTCCTGATTTCTTATTCTTTTGCATGTTTGTCACACTTAAATATTTCTGCTCATCAAAAAACGTTAAATATTAGTCAAAGATAACACTAATTGAACACAAAATGCAGTTTTAAATGATGGTTTTATTATTTAGTGAGAAAAAAAACCCCAAATCTACATGGCCTGTGTGAAAAAGTGATTGCCCCCTTATAAAATAAGTTAAAAAATAACTAATTGGATCTATCAGTCTGGTAAAGGGTATAAAGCCATTTCTAAAGCTTGGGACTCCAGCGAACCACAGTGAGAGCCATTATCCACAAATGGCAAAAAACATGGAACAGTGATGAACCTTCCCAGGAGTGGCCAGCCGACAAAATTACCCCAAGAGCACAGAGAAAACTCATCCGAGAGGCCACAAAAGACCCCAGGACAAAAATCTAAAGATCTGCAGGCCTCACTTGCCTCAATTAAGGTCAGTGTTCACGACTCCACCATAAGAAGAGACTGGGCAAAAAACAGTCGCATGGCAGATATCACAGGCGCAAACCACTTTAGTAAAAGAACATTAAGGCTCGTCTCAATTTTGCTAAAAAACATCTCAATGATTGCCAAGACTTTTGGGAAATACTTGTGGACGACGAGACAAAAAGTTAAACTTTGGAAGGTGCGTGTCCCGTTACATCTGGCTTAGAAGTAAAACAGCATTTCAGCAAAAGAACATTATACCAACAGTAAAATATGGTGGTGGTAGTGTGATGGTCTGGGGTTGTTTTGCTGCTTCAGGACCTGGAAGGCTTGCTGTGATAGATGGAACCATGAATTCTACTGTCTACCAAAAAAACCTGAAGGAGAATGTCCGGCCATCGTTCGTCAACTCAAGCTGAAGCCATCTTGTGCTTGCTGCAGCAGGACAATGACCCAAAACACACCAGCAATCCACCTCTGAATGGCTGAAGAAAAACAAAATGAACTTTGGAGTGGCCTAATGAAAGTCCTGACCTGAATTCTATTGAGATGTTGTGGCATGACCTTAAAAAGGCGGTGGTTAATGCTAGTAGAAACCCTCAAATAAAGCTGAATTACAACTTCTGCAAAGATGAGTGGGCCAAAATTCCTCCAGAGCGCTGTAAAAGACTCGTTGCAAGTTATCGCAAATGTTGATTGCAGTTATGCTGCTAATGGTGGCCAAACAGTTATTAGGTTCAGGGGGCAATTTCTATTTCACACAGGGCCATGTAGATTTGGAGTTTTTTTTCCTCACTAAATAATAAAAACCATCATTTAAAACTGCATTTTGTGTTCAATTATGTACTTTGACTAATGTTAACGGTTTTTGATGAGCAGAACATTTAAGTGTGACAAACATGCAAAAGAATAAGAAATCAGGAAGGGGGCAAATAGTTTTTCACACCACTGTATATATTATATTATGGATATCTTTGTAAACCAGCATGGTAAGAGATTTATTAGCTCAGAAGGTTATTTGCTTTGTGGCAGACGTAGTTTCATTTCTTTTTTCAAAGCTTAATTTGTAAAAGACTACAGGCCAGATGGTGTGGCCCAATTGGTTAGACTGGCCCCAAGTTTACTGATATTTAATCTCGGAACTGATTAGATCTTTCCTATATTATTGAATAGTGTGAGGGAGAATCAAATTGACATGCTCCAGAAGGCACCACAACAGTGAACCAAGAACTGAGAGCTGCCCACATGTATACCGCCCTCCTCACCCCCCCCATCATGACGTAGAACCCTTAGCTCAAAACTAGCCAATCAGAAGCAGGAGTGTGGCTTTCACAGACGGGCTGTTCATTTGCAGTACTGGGCGTGATTTATCTGTGGGAATAGGCCGAGGAGAGAGGATGATGAGGGCTATTAAAATGTAGGGCGATGCTTTTTATGATTGAAGTCTGTATTACAGGGCCATAAAGCAAGGGGAGCGAGCGACCATTAACATTTCCATCATCAGATCTCGCAGCCTGTCACAGGCACATAACTCATCTTTAGTGCGAGGGCTCTATACGCCAGGCCTGAAACAATGTCTGAAGAGATACGCAGCGTTGTAGAAAGGTGGGGGGGGGGCTTGCCTGGGATGTAATGTCCTTCACGGAATTATTCCCCCATTCTCACAAAACCTTCTCCCTCCCTCCTTTTTCTTTCGGATACTTTCTCAGCCAAACACACAGGGATGCTCTATTTACATGCGACTCACAGATGGACATGACTACACAGTCCTCCTCAGAGAAAACCTTCCATCTCTGACAAATTTAAGTTGGCCAAAGAAGGTAGTGCAATTGTCAAGAACACAATGGAGTAATAAAACACAGTCACCCCACTTACAAATGGTTGGCGTGACATTAAGATAGGAAAAGCAATGGAGCGTGGGTTTCAGGAAAGCTGCCCACGCGCCTGCAGTCAAGTGACTTACTATGCATTGCTGCATATTGCAAAGTCACACTGTGGTATACTGAAACCCCATTGGAATTAACCCGGAACTGCAAGGTTGATTTTAATCCACTCACTGGGGCACATGCACCTGTTGGGGAATTCCCCATATACTTATTGCTCGTGGTCCAAACTCTGCATGCGCACCGGGAGACTGGTCGCAATGGATTTTAGTTTGGATTCACTCAGTGATCCTGACTGCTCCTTTGTCGATAAAAGATGGGGAAAAAAACCTCTGTCTTCTTGTGTTGTGCAAAGCTCTATCCCCAGCTGACACCCCTGCCCTTGCTAATAATTTATTATCCTTCTCATTTCACAGGTTGTTGCAGGTCTTTCAAAGGCTTTTGTAGCCTTGATAAGAATTCAACGCAGAATATAAGACAATAAGAACTATAAATTATTGTATTATGTGTACATCATTGGACTATAACCAACAGTTCTCATTGGCCAGTTAGTATTTATGGTGATATTATTGCTCAATCAAAGTTTTTATTCATTACATGGTTTCTCAGTGTCAACATGGATTAAAGCAAGAAGGGCATTTTTGTCCCTCTAATGAAAGATTATGTATGGATAAATCACCCCCAAATCTGGCAGATGAAGGACACTGACACTTCTGCAGCAAAATGTTCCTCCCACTGCCTGGCTGGTCAGTTTCGCCTTTTCTCCAAGCTCTTCAAGCGCTGCAATGCTTAGAGGAAGCAGCATTCAGTTACTGTCATATCCATAAATGACAACTGCTAACTGGAAGAACCAGGAAACAGGAATATCTGCAATAGAATATCAGGCATTGGTTTAGTCTTACATCTCAGTTTCCTAACTATGTATTTTGGTGTTTGGGATTTACCTATACAATTTTATACCTATCAAGTCCCAAAAAAGTATTTTAAAGCTGGGTACACACAATGAGATATTCGGTTCGATTGACCGATAGTTCAGTGTATCGGTCGATCGAACCAAAATTATCGCATCCGAATGCGGCCAAGTCCGACCGACCGTTCGTCCGATCGGACGATCGACTGGATGTGGAAAACCTTGGCCGATCGTGCGGTCCTCTATGGACCGAACGATCGGTCGCGTAACTGTCGGAGCGGCTGCTTTGCCAGTCAGGAAAAAGCCATCATCTGATAGGGCATGCAGCTGCAGTAGTCAGCAAATTGGCCTGCCCTTGGCTCTGGAGATATATTGTATAATTTTTATAGTGGTCAATTCTTACACAACACTGTCACTCTAGATCTATGCCGGAACTTTCAAAAGGTCCCAAAACCAATTTTACATCATCATTGACCTCTGCGCAGACTGTAACTATGTTCCTGCTTCCTTACATTCTCCCTGAAGCCCTTTGTTATATAACCTTTCAATTGGAATCGTTTTACAAGCATAGAATACCCAGGAGGGTATGCACCTTCATTTTAATTTCCTTCTGTAACCTTGTGTCTGCCTTCTCTCGCATTATTCTCTGGTAATCTCACTAACCCTGTCAACGATGATCTAAAGAAGAACAAGAGAACTTGTGTGGGTGCTACTGTCTGGAATAGGAGTCCATACAATGTAATATGTTCAAGTCTGCATACCAAACAAGAACTTGAAAATCCCATACAGTCAGCTACATTTCTTGTAATTATCCTATTTTTCCCCATAAAACTATTGTTGTGAGTTTTATATATACAGATTTATTAAAGGAAACTATAGTATGTAAAATGTTTTAAAAACATTTAAAATAAAAAGTACTGGGCAGGGAATTAGGATTGGTAATTCCTACCTCCTAACATATTTCTGTTAGAAATCAGCACAAAGTGAACCTCTTGGAGATCTCTTTCCTGTCACACACATGGGAAGTAATAGGTCCTACAACTTTACTGCAATATCGTGCTATTTGCTATTTGGGTTTATAATGTATATACTCAAGTATAAGCCGATCCAAGTGTAAGCCGAGGTACCCATTTTTACTTAAAAAACGAGTAAAAACGGTTAACCCGAGTATAGCCGAGGGGGAGACTTTCAGGATGATTTTTAAAGGTAAAATTTCTCAGCTTATCACGAGTAATTACGATGCTCATTTCCTTTGAAGAATTAATAAGTCATTTTTTTAATGTATATAAATACTTAAAAGTGGGTTGATGCCCTAAGAAATGCAAAAGTTTGCCCGTGCTATTAATTTTCACCAGCCCATCAGGTGTTTCTGCAGTTGGTTGCTGCATCAGCCCAAGATATTTAATTGGTTAAAATCATTCCTCTATGATCTCTGGTATGTTCTGAAACTACTATTCACAGCTGTACATTTTGCAATGGAATGTCCTGTACCCCATGTTATCCCCTTATGTTTCCTATTAGAGGTTTTGTGAAAGTGTCTCCCGTTCAATTCTCAGTACTTACCCTTTGTTACAACAACTGACCTGCAATACGGTGTAATGTGATAGTGCCATTGTACATATACACACAAGCGGTGTGTACTCCTATCTACAGAGAACAAGCCAACCTTAACAGATGTGACCTTATGTTTTTAGGTCCCACACTAATGTTCCATGTGTTGCGTGTAGAAGGAGTTCATTTGGGTAAACCAGACCCTGCTAAAAAGGAGCTAAAAGCTTTACTCATGATCCAGAGATCACCGAGTCATGCACTGTTGGTCAGACAACACCAGCTGTAGAACAGTCTCATGTTTACACAAAACTCAGGCTAAATCCCCCACTGGTAGGACCCAGCTTTAAACTCCATTTTCCCTTGGGAAACACTGAACTCCAATAAGAAGTGGACATTATCTTAAAAAAAAAAAAAAAAAATTAAAAGAGAGAGACAAACATCAGCAACAACTACCATGTGCTAGGGGCTGCCTATCCCATTTACCTTGCCATTACCTACTGGGTGAAATTATCTGTTTCCTCATCCTTAGTCCATTCATTGCTCCATTACCTACTATGAGAATTACATATAGTATATTTTGAGCTGTACAAGTTACGTCAGCTACAGAGCTTTGATTTTCCATTGCAAGCAACACATATAAAATATTTCTCCAACAATGCTCACAGGAGAATGACTATAATGATATGTTTATATGACAACAAAGAATATAAACCAAGGCATTGCAGGGTTTGAAGTAAACCTTGGCCCCAGTTGGTTCAGACTAAGAGCTCACACAGCTATTGCTATGGTTCTGCTAGTTAATGCATCACTGGGGGAAATGTTTAATGTCAGAGACTCACGGGACAAAACATTAACTACACAGTGTATCAAGGCAATGCTACTAAGCTGTACATTTAGAGGTGTTTGCCTGCAATCCCAGTGTTAGTGTATAATCACATGCACCAAGGTGAACAAATGTCATCAAAAAGCCCAGGAACACTGCAGCATTTCTCTATACAGGGTAAAGGGGGAAGTCTACAGTCTGGTTTATATACCCCATGCACATTCACAGGTGAGGGTGCAGATCCTTCCATCCCTTACCCCAAATAGGTTAATAAATCCAATATAGTAAAGTACTCATAAAGATCGCACACCAAAGGAGCCCCCCAAACATTGCGTGATACTTGATGTGTTCAATAAAAACTTTTCACGTTACTTTCTTTTGTGTGTGATATTCCATGTGTACTTTACCATATTGGAAGTCTACAGTCCCAGTGCCAATGGTAGTCTAAAGGGAGAAACATCATAAAGACAAAAGACTGCATCACCTTTCAGAATGCATCACCATATAGACTGCATCACCATACAGACTGCATCACCATACAGAATGCATCACCATATAGACTGCATCACCATATAGACTGCATCACCATACAGACTGCATCACCATACAGAATGCATCACCATATAGACTGCATCACCATATAGACTGCATCACCATACAGAATGCATCACCATATAGACTGCATCACCATACAGAATGCATTACCATATAGACCGCATCACCATATAGACCGCATCACCATATAGACCGCATCACCATATAGACCGCATCACCATATAGACCGCATCACCATATAGACCGCATCACCATACAGAATGCATTACCATATAGACTGCATCACCATATAGACACGCATCACCATATAGACCGCATACCAATAGACTGCATCACCTATAGAGTGCATCACCATATAGACCGCATCACCATACAGACCGCATCACATACAGACGCATTACCATACAGACTGCATTACCATAGACTGCATTACTAATAGACTGCATTACCAATAGACTGCATTACCATACAGACTGCACACCATAAAAAATGACTGCATCAACATACAGACTGCATCACCATATAGACTGCATTGCCATATAGACTGCATCGCCATATAGACTGCATCGCCATATAGACTGCATTACCATATACAGACTGCATACCATACAGCAATCAAACCAAAATGGAAGGAAATCACACAGTAATTAACTGCAAAAGTTATGTGATGAAGGCACAGGAGCCCCCAACATTGCGTGATACTTGATGTGTTCAATAAAAACTTTTCACGTTACTTTCTTTTGTGTTTGATATTCCATGTGTACTTTACCATATTGGAAGTCTACAGTCCCACTGCCAATGGTAGTCTAAGGGAGAAACATCATAAAGACAAAAGACTGCATCACCTTTTAGTTGCACACCATACAGACTGCATCACCATATAGAATGCATCACCATATAGACTGCATCACCATACAGACTGCATCGCCATACAGACTGCATTAACCATAGAAGCATTACCATATAGACCGCATCACCATATAGACCGCATCACCATATAGACCGCATCACCATACAGACCGCATCACCATACAGACCGCATCACCATACAGAATGCATTACCATATAGACCGCATCAACATATAGACCTTCTTTTGTGTGTGATATTCCTGTGGACTTACCATATTGGAAGTCTACAGACAAAAGACTGCATCACCTTTCAGAATGCATCACCATACAGACTGCATTACCATATAGACTGCATCACCATATAGACTGCATCACCATACAGAATGCATTACCATATAGACCGCATCACCATATAGACTGCATCACCATACAGACTGCATCACCCATATAGACTGCATCGCCATACAGACTGCATCACCATATAGACTGCATCACCATACAGATGCATTACCATATAGCCGCATCACATATAGACTGCATCACATACAGACTGCATCACCATATAGACTGCATCGCCATACAGACTGCATCACCATATAGACTGCATCACCATCAGAATGCCTTACCATATAGACCGCATCACCATATAGACTGCATCACCCACAGATGCATCACCATATAGACCGCATCACCATACAGAACCGCATCACCATACAGACCGCATTACCATACGAATGCATTACCATATAGACCGATCACCATATAGACCGCATCACCATATAGATTTCTTTGTGTGTGATATTCCATGTGTACTTTACCATATGGAAGTCTACAGACAAAAGACGCATCACCTTCAGAATGCAATACCATACAGACTGCATTACCATATAGACTGCATCACCATATAGACTGGATCACCATATAGACTGCATCACCATACAGAATGCATTACCATATAGACCGCATCACCATATAGACTGCATCACCATACAGACTGCATCACCATATAGACTGCATCGCCATACAGACTGCATCACCATATAGACTGCATCACCATATAGACTGCATCACCATACAGAATGCATTACCATATAGACCGCATCACCATATAGACTGCATCGCCATACAGACTGCATCACCATATAGACTGCAGCACCATATAGAATGCATTACCATACAGACTGCATCACCATATAGACTGACAGATAGATAAATAGATAGATAGATAGATAGATAGATAGATAGATTAGATAGATAGATAGATAGATAGATAGATAGATAGATAGATAGATAGAGTAGCAGAACGTTATATAAAATGCCCCGAGCCCATGTCCCGCAGCACTTACTGTGTTTTTAAATTGCCCGCAACCCTGGCCTCAAGCAAACTTATATATATTATATATATTAATGCCCCTAGCCCATGCCGCAACCTGACTTGTATACACAAACTTCCCCACCCAGTCCCGCAGCTCAGAATTGTATATATGAAATGGCACCTACCCGTGCCAAGCATGCAGACTTTTATATAAAATGCCCCAGCCCATGCCCGCACGCAGACCTATATAAAATGCCCCAGCTCATGCCCACACAGAGTTGTATATAAATGCCCTAGCACACAGAGTTGTATATAAAATGCCCCGCCCATCCCACACACATCATCTGTATATAAAATGCCCCAGCCCTGCCCAGCACACATATCTGTATTAAAATGCCCCGCCCATGCCCGGCGCACAGGACCTGTTATAAAATGCCCCAGACCATGCCCAGCACACAGACTTGTATATAAAATTCCACAGCCCATGCCCAGCACACAGACCTTATATATAATGCCCAGCCCATGCCCAGCACACAGTACCTCTATATAAAATCTAGCCTGCCCAGCCCACAGACCTGTATATAAAATGCCCCACCAGGCCCAGCACAAGACCTGTATATAAATGCCCCAGTCCATGCCCAGCACACAGACCTGTATATAAAATGCCCCAGCCCATGCCCAGCACACAGACCTGTATATAAAATGCCCCCAGCCCATGCCCAGCACACAGAACCTGTATATAAAATGCCCCAGCCCATCCCACACAGACCTGTATATATAGGCCCCAGCCCATGCCCAGCACAACGACCTTATATAAAATGCCTCAGCCCATGCCCCACCACAGGTCCTGTTTATAAAATGTCCTAGCCCATGCCCAGCACACAGACCTGTTTATAATGCCCCATGCCCATGCCCACTCTACAGACCTTTATATAAAATGCCCCAGCCCATGCCCAGCACACAGACCTGTATATATAATGCCCCCAGCCCATGCCCAGCACACAGACCTGTAATATAAAATGCCCCCCCATGCCCAGCACCACAGTACCTGTATAAAATGCCCACCCATCCCACACAAGACCTGTATATATAATGCCCCAGCCCATGCCCAGCACACAGACCTTTATATAAAATGCCCCACCCATGCCCAGCACACAGACCTGTATATATAATGCCCCAGCCCATGTCCAGCACACAGACCTTTATATAAAATGCCCCAGCCCATGCCCAGCACACAGACCTGTATATAAAATGCCCCAGCCCAGCCCAGCACGACAGACCTTTATATAAAAGGCTCAGCCCCATGCCCAGCACACACAGACCTGTATATAAAATGCCCAGCCCATTCCAGCACAACAGACCTGTATATAAAATGCCCCAGCCCATGCCCAGCACACAGACGCTGTTTATAAATTGCCCCGCCATTCAGCTCACAGACCTTTATATAAAATGCCCCCACCCATCTCAGCACACAACCTGTATATATAATGCCCCAGCCCCATGCCCAGCACACAGACCGTGTAATTACAAATGCCCTAGCCCATGTCCAGCACACAGACCTGTAATATAAATTGCCCGCCCCATGCCCAGCACACAGACCTGTATATAAATGCCCCAGCCCAGCCCCAGCACACAGTACCTGTGTATCAAATGCCCCACCCATGCCCGCACCAGACCTGTATATATAATGCCCCAGCCCATGCCCAGCACACAGACCTTTATATAAAATGCCTCAGCCCATGCCCAGCACACAGACCTTGTGTATAAAATGTCCTGCCCAGGCCCGCACACGACCTGTAATATATAATGCCCCAGCCCATGCCTAGCACACAGACCTTAATAAAATGCCCCAGCCCATGCCCAGCACACAGACCTGTATTATATACCCCCATGCCCAATTTCCGCACACAGACCTTTATATAAAATGCCCCAGCCCATGCCCAGCACCCAGGACCTGTATATAAAATGTCCTAGGCCCATGCCCAGCACACAGACCTGTATATAAATGCCCTACCCATGTCCGCACACAGACCTGTATATAAAATGCCCCAGCCCATGCCCAGCACACAGACCTTGTATATAAACATGCCCCAGCCCATGCCAGCACACAGACCTGTATATACAAAGCCCCGCCTATGCCCACGCACACAGGACCTGTGTATAAATGCCCCACCCCATCCCCACACACAGACCGTATATAATGCCCCAGCCCATGCCAGCACACAGACCTTTATATTAAAAGCCTCGCCCATGCCCAGCACACAGGACCTTTAAATAAATGCCCCATACATGCCCAGCACCAGAACTGTATATAAAACGGGCAAGCACACAGACTTATAAATAAAATGTAACTTACTAATTCACAGGTAGGGGTAGGGGCCTAGTGGCAGTAACATTCACAGGCGAACATGGTGGTGACAGTTAGTTCCCAGTAGGGCGAGCATTCCACCTGATCCAACAAACATACTGCAGACATGATAAGAAGTAGCGAGCCCCTGAGGTCCGGACTGTTAGTGCAGTGTAAGGTGTTGGTAAGTTTTTTAAATTGATTTTTTTTTTAACTTTATTAAACTGGACATTTTGCCCTCTGCCCACCACCCAGTCCGCCCCTGTTTTATTGCCAACAGATTCTTGTACAAGTCATACTGAATTAAGAAAGCCATTTCACATGACATTGAAACTAAACTTCAAGTCCAGTCTAACTGAATACAACAGTATAAGCTTTTTTTCCCAGCCCCCTAGTGGCGATTAAAAGTAATTGGAATTGTATAGTTATGGTGTTAAGTAATTGTTAAGTGAGTTAAAGAGAACTAAACCCCCAAAATCAAAGTTTAGTTAAAAGTACTTGCTCAACATCATTCTCACATGGAAGATTCCATTTTGGGGCCTTTTCTTTATGTCTATGAGCTCATTTTAAGTTCTGTCTGTTCCCAATCAGTTGACATTTTCCTTTGTCTGTTAGTACTTTGCCTAAAGGGTATCTCCACTCCTAAAACCAACTAAGCCTCTATTGATTCCCACTAGTTAACACACACTGTGTCAGCAAAATGATACATAACTCCGCTCCTCTCATACCCGCCTACTGTCCCCGGCTGATGCGTGTAACACCACTCGCGCAGCGCAGATTGTGTGCGATGATCTGCCGGGGGAAACCGCAACCCCGCTTCTAAGCACTGACAGCTAATGGATGTAAAGAGTACGTTCCCAGGCTACACATGGAATGTACGCGTTACGCTCTGATGGCAACTGCTCCCCTGTGCTCGCCTGCCTCGTCTCGCGACTGACTGCAGGTTTACTTACTTTTGGGCTAGGACACTGCAAAAAAAAAAACAATAAATAAATAAGGAACATTAATACATTATTATTCATAAAGTGCAATAATAAAATATATTATTTAATTAAATAATTAGATTTTAAGTGGACATGAATAATGTACTTTATATATATCTTTTGTTGGGCTTATTTATTAATGCACACCTATTTTTAGGGATAACAATACAACATTTTTTTATTATTTTTTTTTATTGTTTATATTTATATAAATAATAATTTCAATTATATAAATGATTTTTATACTAAGTTAAATATTTATGTACTTTATATTTAAATATTTATTAAATATAAATATACCAAATTAATTACCTTTTTACTGTATTTTTTTTAAATTGTAATGTTGTTTGATTTCATAATACAGCTTTATATTAAATCATAGATTTTTGTTATTTTTTCTTTTAGTTATGTATCAAATCAAATTGAGTATGATGATGTGTTATTTTAATATTTATGTCATAATTTATTATAATCTTTTTGTTTGTGTGTGTAAGAAAGGTAGCCTACTTTTATTAGTATGTATCTATACTTAGTGATTGTGTATTGTATTATAGGGAATTGTGTTGTATATGTTACTGGGGCCATATTATAAAGGTGTGGTAATCCCCCGCTTTTTTAGGATCATTCTGGAAATCATACATTTACAGCCACTATCATAAATCTACCATATCGGCGTAAATGTATGGTAGCGAGTCTTGGACTGTTTGGTAGAAGCTAAGGAGAATAGTAAACCTGGAATATAGAGTGTACAGAAAACCAACACACACAGATCAGTATTGATGTTTGACTTCCCACCACCCTTAGATCACAAGCCTGGGGGTCATCAGAACCCTCAAACCAGAGCTGAGAACATCCCCACTAGCACAAGGCGAAGGCTAAAAGAAATGAACATCTCAGAGGAGCCCTTAAAAACTTGTGTATCCCAACTGAGCCTTTGTCAAAGAAGTAGAAGGAAAGAAAGAACACAGAATACCAACAGTGAAGGGGAAAGCAAGACACGAGAAAGAACATGGTCTCCCATAATGTAGCAGGGTCTCCGAGAATTAAGAGAATTTTCAAAAAACACCGTTTCCCTGTCTGCTTTAAACCGAACAAACACTGAGGCGCAATTGTACATCCGAAAGAACCCAATACCCAAACACAAGAAAAGCGACATACCTTATATACGCAGTGCAGTGAGAATGCCTGATTTGTAGGTGGGAGACCACAACAGCAAGGGCATTGTAAGTGCCACAAGGCCCTGATAGGGCCGGGGGAGGGGGGTCCGGCTCAAGCTGCAGGACCCCTAAGCCCCAAAAAGCCCTTCTCAGGCCCCCCCACTGGAGGGCCTCCTCCCCTACCAGCGGACCCTTCCCCTTCCCGCCACGGCGGGGCCATGGGGCTTGGAGGGTTTGCGCCGCTGGTGGTCGCAACTCACCCTGCTGCGGTCCCTTCCCTCCGCGATCCAGTAATAATGGACGAGATTAGCGATGCGTAACAGTTACCACACCACTTTATAAATTGCGGAAAACGGCCGCGAAAAGTTAACGACCCTTTATAAATATGCCCCCTGGTACTTACTTACAAAAAAAACTTATTCATTTTTGAAAAAGACCAGTTTTGGTCCTGGAAAGTTCGTCAGTAGGTACTGAGAAAAGCCCCTTTAATGATTGTTTTCCGGTATATAATTTCTCAAAATTTTACTGTTGGATTGATTGCAACTGATTTGCTGTTGCAATAATAAGTACCTCTGAAATTTACCATCAATCTGACACATTGCTGACACATTGCACCTATCCAAAGCATCAGAAAGAGACTTCTGGCAGCAAGCAGAAAGGGCACTGTTCTGTCCAAAGCAAAATGGATAACCCCAGTTTTAAACCATCTATGGTTTTGCACTAAATCATGCCAAGGTAATGCTGATTTGCTAGTTGCCAAATGGGAGTCTCTTTTGCATCATGTGTCTAACAAACACAGTTTTCCAAAAAACCCTCTTGCAAAAAATGTGACCACAAAGACTTTCCAGAAATAAATCAACGAGACCCCATGGATACGTCCAACGAGACAAGGCCACGTTCCTATCAATAAATTGTGTCATATCCAAAGCTATTAAAGGACATTCAATGATTGACAGGTTCTGTCACCACTGGGTCCTAGGTGCACCACAGCAGCTTTTAAAATTTAGACCAAAGAGAATTTCATATGGCATGGATTCCATGAATTCAAAACAGCTCTGTCATATAACAGAAATGTCAACAGAGAACAGCAGTTATAAAACATCCAACTGTTAGTTGGATTGGATTGTTTATCCAAACAGAAGATAATGGCTTGCTAAACCAATCTATGACAAGGTCAATGATGCCCATGTGATGGACTATATGAGAAAGGCAGTGTGTGAAAGGCACGAGTTACTGAAGATCTCTTTCTTACAAACACCCCCAGAATATTGCCTTGGTATAAAGACCTGATAGTGATATTGAATCCAACTGACCATCAAAATCTTCTGATAACCATAAAGCTACTTGAATGTAATTTTTTTGTAAATTTGCACTTATCATTTATTATTTAGTAATTTTAATAATATATTTATGCTAATTATAATTAATAATAGTATATAGGAAAACCTATATACTCATTTTACTTTAAACTTAGTGAGAAATTATTTTACAAAGAATTTTTTTTTTTATAATTTCTTCAAATAAAGTTTTTATTTTACATAAACTACGTGAATATTTGTGATTTAATACAAATTGATTCAAATCTGGTGAAATAGGGTCGCTTTAACAACTGACTGTTGAACTGGAGGGCTGGCTGTAACACTGACTGGTGAACCGAGGGCGGGGTGTAACCTGACTTATGAACTAGAAGGGCTGTCTGTAACACTGACTGTTGACAGGAATGGCTGTCTGTAATACTGCCAGGTGAAATAAGTGCTGACTGTATCACCGACTGGTGAACTGGAGGGCTGGCTTCAGTATTAGCATTAGTTCCCTCTAAGCTTTCTCTTGATGAGCATTGTATTTGATTGTATTGTATCACATATATATTGCCGATTTGAAATGCACCGTGGCATGATCGCGTATGGGATGGTGGCTGATTGCTGGCATTGAATCTAATATATTACATATTATATATATATAAATGTATACATATTTTATATATAGAATCCACAAAAGTAAGCACTCATGAGGGACCTTGACATAATGCAAAGATTTATTCCGGCTCATAGAGTCCCTCACAAGAACCACCAGAAAAAGGGGCATCACATACGCAGTGCATGCAGTGAAGAATGTCTGATTGTGTGTAGGGGGAACCAAACAGCAACTTCACCCAACATATGGCACAGAAGAGCCAATTCCTCTGGTCGACTCAGCCGTGTACCTGCATCTTAAAGGGCATGTCCCACCCCAAACTTAATCCCCAATCCCCCCCAGTAATGCCCCCAATGTGTGTAGTGTAATCCTTACCTCACATCCCACGCTCATGGGTTCTCCTGTAGACCCCCTACAAAGTCCCAAACTGTCCACCAGGAGGCTAGCAGGGCTCTGCCTGCTACCTTTGCCTCCGGTAGATATTTTGTCATCGTACTGCAGCCCTTCTCCCCCTCCCTCCCCCTCCCTCTCCCTCCCTCTCCCTCCCGTTTCCCACTATCCCCTCCCTAGCTTAAAACCATTTTAATATGCTGCTCCCCCATGTATGGTAGCCCCAACCGCATGTTTAGTATTTTTCAAAAGCTCCCCAAACTCTTACTTACCTCTCCTCTTTCCTCCGCTGCCACTGAATGACCGGCAGCCGCGTCCGTGATTGGCTGCCACTCAGCCAATCACAGACGCGACTGCCGGTCCCGCCCCTCTGCTTGCATTCTCGCAGCAGAGGGCCGCAGTGCAGCGGAGGAACGAGGGGAGGTAAGTAAGGTTTTGGGGAGCTTTTGGAAATACTAATCATGCGGTGGGGCTACAATACATGGGGGAGCAACATATCAAAATCATTTTTAAGGTGGACATGCCCTTTAAGGATAAAGGACATACATTGAAGATTGTAATGTCACTTCCTTTCAAAGGAACAGTACTGGTTCAAGGAGGTGTCAAGGAGGCCATTTAATTGAAAATAAATAAACCAAGCCTGAATAGAGGGTTCGACACCAACTGTCGCCATGTACAATGCTGTTTTGACACCTTACCCTGGGCGTTCCTATACCACCTCTTAGCCACTATCTAATCACACGCCCTTAACAACCTGGCTGTGATAGCTAATTGGGATTTTCCAGGGCACATAATTGCCACAGATTCTTGTACCAAGTCATTCGAATTGAGAAAGCCAATCGGGTGTCTAGCGAAACGTCTTCAAGAACAAAACTTTAAGTCCAGTTGATCTAACTGAATACACCAGATATTCAAGTGACATGTGCTTTTCTCCTGATGAAATTATCAACGATAAAGGCAACATCCCTGCACCCTGTAAATATCATCCAGCTGAAGGAGACACCTGAGCAAGTCCCCAAACTTGTCAAGACGATGACACATGTGACCACACTTATATTCAGCCCTCCTTACACGGGATCCAATTTGAACAATGAGTAAATTCGATCAATGGCTCAAAATATCATCCGTGTATGCCATTTTTCCCAATCAACAAAGTCAAGCGGTTGATCAGAAAACGAGATGGGGGTCAGTGTGGAATTTTTTCTGGGCCGCCCCCATCTTCACTCCCCATCTCTCCGCAGAGTAGGATCGGAGCCTCAAGTGGGGTGGTTGTGCGGTTCTTCCTATCAGATTTCCGATCTGAAGAACTGTGGCTGTCTATGGCCAGCTTAAGGGTCCTCACCTCTCTCTTTAACAGGTAATCTATTTTTCAAAAATTTCATAGGCCTGGGAAGCAGGCAATGGATGTTCAATTAACATAATCATCACTGTTACAAAGTACCATTGTCCCTAATACAAAATCACAAAAATTGGCAAACGTGCGCATTTGTGCATTTTGTACGATTAAAATGGGTGCATCCCTCTAGCAGCTGATGTCCAGCTGATGTCCAGTCATAAAAAACCTTTAAGCATAAATGCAGAGGCCCCCCAACCCCAGTTTCGCTTATCAATATATGCCAAATATGCCTCGAAGGGACCTACCTGATTCAGTTCATGCTGCCTAGGCACCACCCCTCTCCTGTTTTGAATTTGTTTGGAGAAAAACAGGAGCAAGGGAATCTGCATTGACAGCTGCTCTCCTCCTGGTCGCGCTCTCATGCAGGTGGGAGTGACATCACTTAGTCACCTTTACTGACAGCCCCGACCAGGAGCGGCAAGGGACTGGTCGGTACAGAAACTTCAGGGTCATATTTGGCAAATATTTGATAATGCAAATATCAGGATTATAGCTGCAGTTTGCACCCACAGGGTCGCTCTAGACACATGCCTACTGTGCCTAATGTTGATCTCAGCCAGATTAATAATATTGAACAGACAGGGGACTTACTCCCCCCAAAGCATTAAGGTTTTATGGAAGTATAAGAGCCATTGAAATCATTCTGCAATGTTACTATGTGATAACTATATCAGTAATTTCTTAAAAGAATTAACTTCGAGAACTCCCTTCCTTTTGTCAGACACGTTGAGATTGAGTGTGTATGTGTGTATTAGACTCGCGCGATAGCTTGCTGCGACCAGTTGTTAGCGTTGTGGCAAAACATGCCACAACCATTGTGCGGTATAATAGGAGACTGTGTGGTGTCATGTGTGGGCAGGGCATCACATCACATGGTGGGGACTTTGCGCTAGGGTGGAGGAGGCGGGGTTATGGCATTCCCTTTAAAGTGGTGTGATTGAGGTGGAGAATAGATTCTCCTCGCAGTCATGGGAGTCTGGGGTGGTCTTGTCGGAGTGCAGGAGACCATCCCAGAATGAGGGAGACTCCAGATATCCGGTAGACGTGGGATACTTGCTATGTAACGGTTATACAGACATTATGGGTAGGATTAAGGTTTGGACTAGATGTGTTATGTCTTTATACAACCTCCATACTATGATCAGCTCCCCTTTAAAAATGTCTGTTAGATCATATTGGGGACATTGCTGTGCCTGTATTGTTTTTGTGATTAAATACATTTTAAAAGGTATGGGGTTGGGGGGGAGAGATGATATATATTAGTGACTGAGGGGGAGATTAGTTCTGTGTTGCCTAGGGCCCTCTATTGGATTTGAAACAGTTTACCAAAAACTAGAGATGCTCACATTTTCCAAAGTGCCTCTAGTTTACCTTGCACTCTAGAAAGCCACACCCCCTGTTAAAAGCCACATCACAGCACCAGGAAACTGCACATGCCACTTATATTTCCTTAACCCGTTTTGGTGGTTTGCAATGAACAGTTAGTAACCCATGTTGTTCCCTACAACATGGAGTATTTGCCAGTGTAAACCTCATTAAACTAAACTGGAATTAGAAACTTTTAAAGAGTATCTCTACCCAGAAAAAAAACATTTCCTGTAGTGGTAGGTCACCCCAGCTCACCCTCAACTGCCAATTTTGTTTTGTAAAGCAAGCCCTCAGAACATATTTACAACACGTCCCCTCGGCACCTGCGCACCAGCTCTGTTTGCTGGAAATTGCAACGGGCTGGACTGGCTGGGATTGGCTGAGAGGCTATGCGGAGAGCCGAGGGAACAAAGGATGTGAAGTATATTTCTGGGCTTCGGTAGGGCCCCGAACACAAGCTAGATCCAGATGGATTGGAGGGAGAGGAAGGGCTCCCCCTGCACATGCCTGATCCTTACTGAGGACAAGTAAAGCAGGGACCAGATGACACACAGACAGCTCCTACTCTTCAACTTTTGGAACTTTTTGATAGGCACTCGCAGGTAGGGACCAGCACTGCGGCAATTTTTTTTAGTTTGGTGGTTGGACATTGCCTTAAGTCAAATTTGACTTGAAAGGCTGCACAAAGCTCTATTAATGTGAGTGTCTGTGTGTACTGTGAGTTAAAGGGCATGTCCACCCCCAAAACTATAATCCCCCCAACTACTGTCTCCACCATGTAGTGTAGTTTAATCCTTAACCACCTCACATCCCAACTCCATCTGTTCTCCTGTAGTCCCCCCCAAAGTTCCAAAACTGCCCACCAGGTGGCTAGCAGGTCCATATAGGACACTGCCTGCTACCTGGCCTCCCGAGATTCCTGCCATCGTGCTGTCAGCCCTCTCTCCCCCCTCCCTCCCCTCCCTCTCCCTCCCTCGCCCCCCCTCTACTACTATCCCTCCCCCTAGCATTAAACCCCTTAATATTAGCTCCCCATCCCCACAGCCCCAACCGCATGTTTTTTTTTTTTTAAAAGCTCCCCAAACTCTTACTTACCTCTCCGCTTCTCCTCCGCTGCACTGAATGACCGGGCAGCCGCGTCGTGATTGGCTGCCGCTCAGCCAATCACAGACGCACTGCCGGTCCCGCCCCTCTGCTTGCATTCTCGCAGCAGAGGCCTCAGTGCGGCGGAGGATCGAGGGTAGGTAGTAAGATTTGGGGAGCTTTTTAAAAAAACAATCATGCGGTTGGGGCTGGGGGACAGGGGAGCATAATATTAAATTCTATTTTAGGGGTGGACATAGCCTTAACACTGACTGGGTCTTCTCACCGCTAAATCAATCATAGGCAGGAATTCAGGGTTGATTGCTCCTGCGACATGTTCATTGAGTCTATGCTGAATAACGCCTGTAAAGTTAACTCAGAAAAGCTTTCAAGGATCCTTAGCTAGGTAATAGTTTCAGTTCTCCTGTGTCACGTCTACGTCTGTACCACATCTGTTTCACGTCTCTAGTTTGAAAACTGTGGGAGGAGATACAGCCCAAAAAAGACTGTATATGAAAGACCGTATAATGGCTCTTTAATGCTAAATGAATAAGTTTTCAGACATGGAAGTGTTACTTCATTGGAACTGTTAGTTCTTTACATTGATTCATTTGTACTGACTGCCAATTATTATGTAAAATAAGCCAATGGCTTGCTCCAGCAAAAAACCCTATCTAACTGGCAACATGGTATGATAAGGGTTATTTACAATACATCTTAACCAACACAAGAAAGTGATAAAAGTGAGATAAAGAGTACAGTGTACTTATAAATAGTTTTCTCATTTCAAACAAACTACAGATATGGGAAAGGAATTTACATATAGCATGTTGTGTCACTTTTGCCCAACAGAACTAAACTATTTAGGGTTAAGCTGGGTACACACAGTAACGATAAAGCCCGTACCGTCGGATCCAGATCCGGCTTTATCGTTAGTGTGTACGCTCGTTTCCTGAACAGCGCGCAGTGTTGAACGATCGGGTCGGCGTACGCGCGGCCGAAAATTTCCATCGGCCGTGCTAGCTGCCTATAGAAGAGTCTACGCGCGCGATGAAACACACAGTCCCGAGCGTTCTCCTTATGAAGTTCATAGGGAGAACGTCGGGATGGTGTGTGCAGATCTTTGAAAGATGGCAGACAGGATCTTGCAGATCTGTCTGTCTCTTTCAGAATATGTGTGGTGTACCTAGTTTTATTTTGCTTCATGTAGTTACACATTAAATGCTAATGCTTGTTAGAAACCATGATGAAACTACCTCAACCATGATTTTCACTACCTAAAACTTAGCCCATAAATTATAACTTGACCACAGATGTTACAGTTACAAACACAACAAAGTAATTAAATAAGAAACACCCATCTAGCTGGAAAAGGGTGTTCGGATAAAAAATCCCTGTACCTGTGTGTGTCTGTTTAACCATAAGTATTCTTGGCCATTGTAGAGAATAACATTCTTGCCAACAGAAGAAACCAAATATAAATATAACTATCTCCCATGGAGGGATAAACAAGTAACCACCTCCACCATACCAATAGGGAATGGGCAACTAACTCTGACATAAATATCCCAACCCAAGTAATACTAGGGTACATGACCCTAATAACGCTGCCTGGTTGTCCAAAAGTCTATTATTTATTCACCCATAGTACAAAACTAAGCATTAAAAGCATTCACAGACATAGTTCATTAAAAACCCCAGCATGTAACCAGCATATAATACATATGTGTATATAGTTAATAATAACCCGAAGTCCAAATTTTTGAATAAGGTCAAGCAGGTTAAGTAACCAAATACAAGTATCCCACATAATATTAACCAAGTCCAAACTCTAGAAATCCGTAGGCCTGAGAAGGAGTTTGGTTTTTTAATATGTTTCTGCTCTAAAGTCACTTGAAAGATGAGCCATGTATATATTATATTTACACTGTACGTTTCAATTACTTGACCTTTAAATATATACTTATGGGTACTAACTGTTGCATTTGGTCATCCCTGGAACCTTGTCTATCTGGCTTTGGTTTCCCGGGGGGGAGGAATCCTCAGTTACACCACATTTGAATGGGTATATTAGTGCACGGAAAGTAACAGTCAATGTACCCGGAAGAATGACGGAGTCCCGAAACACGTGTCCGGTTAGTTGGATCCATTTACCCTAGGGGGACCGGAAAGTTTTTCGATGCATGTGGATCTACCGAAAGCTTACGGCATCCGTACTGGCGGGAACAGTCTCCAACAATTCAGGGGCCGGCGCTCCTAGATCACTTCCATCGAACACACCGTCTCCCCGCGTCAGAAATATGTGCACAAACAACCAGCCCCAAGGATGGTGGATCTACTAGTCTGTTAGCAGTGCTGATCGGGTGGCTATCATGGGAGCGGTACTCTAGGAGTGGAATTTTTGGACACTCACTTGCTCATCGCGGATATCGTGCCACGCTGTGGGAAGGTGTTACATACTACATTGGATGGTGAACTTTTCTTCTACCACCATGTATCTCCAGGGAGAGACTTGGTTAGGACCTATTGGAATGACCTTCTATCTTTGAATTTCTTTACATCACGTATATTCAAACACTATTTCTAGGTTATCTGACTGCCGAATTCTCATTGCCCTTGTCATTATAAGGAACACTGCTACTTAATCCGCACTTATTATATGTGTCATCTCAGCATGTTGTATACCTACATTGGACTTTGGACTTGTTCATATTATGTGGATACTTGTATTTTGGTATACTACCTGCTTGAACCTTATTCAATTTGACTCTTCGGGATTAACTCTAATATACACATATGTACTTATATGCGTTACACTGCTGGGGTTTTTAAATGCACTATGTCTGTGAATGCTTTAAGCTTAAGTTTTGTTACTATGTGGGACCACAACCAGCAGCGGTTATTAGGCATGTACCCTTTAGTAATAAGGGGGGGTGGGATATTATGTCAGAGTTAGTTGCCCTATTCCCTATTGGTAAGGTGGTAGTTGTATTGTTTAATCCCATCCTGGGAGATAGTTTCTTCTGACTTGTATTTACTACTCTAGCAACCGGTACACAGTACTGTTTTCTGACGCCTATTTTATAGCAAACAATCCTCCTTCTAGATTGTGATTTTTTTTACTCTCAAGTATATATATATATAGTATCTTATATATTTATAATTCAACCAGAGAACCACCTGTTTTCTCTTTCAATATCTTTCCATGGGATCTCATTAGATTAAGTATAATTCAAAGTTACCTGTAGGTAGATGGTGTGTTAGCTGTGTATACTCGTCCAGTAGGGGTCCCTGAGTACCTCAAATCACTTTCACACTGCTGTAAATTCGCCACCCCCTTTTTTCCCTGTTTCTGTATTTTCTCTTCCTGCCTTTGTCCCTGTCCAGATTCTTGCTTTATTGTTTTCTGTTTCTCCTCTTTAAAATTACTTGCAATTAAAAAGTTCTTATTTATTCATTAACTTGCAACCCCACCCGTAACAAGTACAGGGAACATGATTAGCCAATTGAATTTATTCCAATAAATCCGCACCTAAAAATTCCTCGTTGTTGTGTTGGATCATGAAATCCACCTTGGATCGTCTATGTTATTTTTAATTCATCAATGATTTATTTAGACCTTCAAAATGCACTGAATTGGAGGACAAGCTTGCTTTCACCAGATGGTTTACTTCTCATTTGGACTTTTGAAAGTTTACTTTATTAACAGAGGCTCGTTGTGCCTTATTTCCCAGCATTCCTGTTTCCAGCAGACCTGCAATTTTAGTATGAGCTAAAAGAGATAAAACTATGTATTGGTGCCCTTCTCCCTGCTTTCATTTACAGTGGTTTTCTGCGAGGAGCTGTACGGTCATAAGACAATCAACGAAGATGGGCCCCACATCGTGCGCCTCGGTTTTTATGCCCTTAGAGAAGTCTCTTTGTTTGCACACTGCCCAGTTCTCTACTGGTCAACACCTACTCGAATGCATATTGCTATGATGTCCATCCCTCCTAAACTCTTTACTGGAGGAAAATAACAATCTGAAATCTTAAGGTTTGGCCCATACACCGAACAATATGGGTAAATCACATTGGGGAACGACTGAGAATAGCCTATTTTAAATCTTTGTGTGTAGTGGCCTTGTTCCTGACTGATCGGATTGCCAGACTGAACAACCTTAGTCGACCTACCCCGATCGATGGGAATGACCAAAAGTTCCATCGGTCAGTATCGTCTTCCCTTTACTTTAATGGAGGGAGCTGATCCATCATGCGTGTAAGGACGCACGATCCCCATCCACTTCTGGGATTGGGTCAGGTCTGTGTGTACTCGCCACAGAAGGTGTGCCACAGATACCAATATGATCTTTACTGTAGAGGCATGAAGACCAAAAGAGGTGTAGCTCTGGGTGGCACAAATATGCTTTGAAGGATTTCACAATGTCTAGAAACCAACCATTGATAATGGCACTGATAGTTACAGGGGGGAACTTGGGTCTCCAACAAGTTGAGTTTTAAATTAAAGGCAGTTTCCTCACCTTTTATCCTACCTTTACAACGAGCCACAAACCACCCCCCTCTCTAGTGCTCCACAGCCCACAATATAACGAAATGATGACCAGAAAGTTTAATGGGTTGGGACGGCTGACACTGACTCCTAAGGCTTCTCCTTGCACAGTGGCCACTCTGGCGACACAGTCGCGTGAGGGAGACCAGGATCCCCTCCTCGCTCTGCTGCTGTAAAGTTCCTGACGATGAAGGTAGAAGGGAATATACAGCCCTTCTCTCCCACTATGTACAAACAGCTTTTCAGGCAGCGTTCTCCACTCGTGCCTGAAAAGGCTGTTTCCATCCACCAGGTTTGCTGTAGAGTATTCTGAGTGGCCCATGGTAACCTGTGATGGGGGGTCTTATGCACACCACAGTGGGTGGGCCCTTGTGTCACCCATTGGTGGAGGGCTTTAGGTATCCCACAAGTGGCGGGGCCCTAGGTACCTCACGGTGTGGGGACCACAGGGGCTATAAGAAAATGGGCCAAGGGGGCCTCAACTGGAGGGACCATGGTCCATGAGTGGGAGAGGTAGCGGGGGCTGCAAGGGAGGGAGGAGAACCCATGATCATGGTGTTTCGAAGCAGGAAGCAGGAAGTGCAGGGGACCTGGATGATGCTGCTGCCAGATCACCTACAAAATTTTAAATATCTTCAAAACTAATGCAAAATAAACAATGAAAATAATTGAGCATTCTATCAATTTGCCTAAGTCATTTTGGAACCACAGTTCCCCTTTAAGGACAACAAATAAAAACAAACTCACCCCCATAACATGTCCACACTTCCAGCAGCTGAAATCACTTTACAACCCGTGCTGCCCTCGCTTCAGATACACACAAGCAAAGAACAGTGCCTAAAGCCCGCTCCTTAGACTGCCAGGGCCATATTAACATAACAACTTTCATTGGTGGGATGGTCTATTCAAACTCTCCTCCTCCTCCTCTGCAGTCAACAAACTTGAAATGTCCTGATGCTAGGATACAGCCTACATAACCAAGCTGATAAAGAGTGGGTGGAGGAGTAAAACAACACTACAGATTGTTACGCCCCCTTCACACATGCGCTAATTGAGGTCAGAAGAGAGCCTCGAAATCATGAAAAAAATGGATGGGAGGGCCTGCATACCTTTACTCTTTTAATGCAATTTTTTAAAAATGCATTGCGGCAATACCAGTTATCCTTTAATCAATACAATGTTAAGAGGTCAAAAGTAAAGTTAATATAATAGAAAAGTCAGTTTGGATTGCCCATCTGCACTATGTACCTACCCACCCTACCTTTATTCTGTGCCACAAAACAATACTGCTTTTCAAGTCATGTTCCTCCAAGTTCACATAAGTACTATCCGTAAATGGTTTAAATAATAGGAAGTTTTATTTAATTAACACCCAAGTTTTAAATTTTGTTTGGGATGTCCATTTTTTATTTATTTAGAAGTTTATTAGCCAATCCTAATACACGGGTTGTGGTATGCCATTGGGCCAGCGTGGAACAATTTAGACAGTGCAAAGTTGCAAACATTTAATATATTTCTTGGGTTATTAAGTTTTTTGTACTGTGTGCAGTTTGTGCACTTACATTTTATACACATCTAAAGACCTCACCAAAAATGCCGTTAGCCCCATATTATTTTTTCAATTAAATTTATTTAAGGTGGACTTGCTCAATTGAAATTAGAACACCAATGAAACAATACTTTCTCACCATGGTGTTGAATCTAACAGTGTAGATGGGATCATTATATACGCTTGCTCTGTGTTAAGGTGGGAACTGTTCTTTTAAAAAAACATGTTTATGGTTAAGGGGGAAGTTTTACGTGTAAAATATTAATTATTTTTAAAACCAAATTTACATAATAAATTTGATTTCATACCATTTGCTATGCTCTTTGCTGGGTTCGTAGTAGTGCCATTCAGAATGACACTTCTTTGGATAGTTCCAACATGTTAATTTCTCTGTTTGGCTGTTTCCTGTAGCCAGCTGAATCAACCCAGGGCCTCCAGGGATGGACAGCAAGACCAGACCAGAATACAGACATTATTAGCGGTCCTGCAAGCAGAAGTCTGTCGAATGCATATTATTACTGGTCATTGGAATTACAATTCGCCTTTTTTCTTAACATATGAATTTGGCACTGAACGTCTCCCCCCTTTAAATTATTTCAATATTATACACTTCTAGTAATCGTATGGCATTAATCAGTATCATTATCAAATGTTTTTCGAACTGTAGACACAGTAAAAGCTAAAATCCTGATTGGTTTGGGGCAAATACAAACTAAGGCCAAACGTACCCTTATTGATTAAGGAGATTGCCTTCAATTTTGAATGGTCAAATATGCTCAGATCGCTACTGAGCAACTGGTATTTAACCAGAGACCGAGACCGCTAACACACACTGCAACAGGAATTCATATATTTTATGTCACAGAAAAAATCAAGTGGAATGGCAATTTAGTATTAAATCTGCCTCTGTCTCTTGAAAGCCCTGTATTTGGAACTTCTGTTCCCCCTTTATTTGAAAAGCCTTTAGTCATTACCTAGTGTTACCTTCTTCGTAATCACTTCTGCAGATCTGATCAGGGATCATTTAAAACGGCAGCCTTTATTTATACACTACCTTGTTTGGCAACCACAGTTCACCTATAACCTAGGATACTGAGTCAACGAACAGGACGTCATGTGGATACGAAAAGCCTGTTATTAAGGGCCCCCATATAAAAGATATTTACTAATTTCCCTTCATTTAACAATGTCCCTGTCAACTTAACCTAACACCTAATATTAACGGATAGAACTATATTTATCTGCTAATCATTTTCTCAGTGAATCCCTTGTGTTTTTACTTCTTCTCTCAAACAGATGTTAAGAATTCCATGCCACTTCCCATTGATCAGCTCACCCACAGTCCTAACAGTGCGGTATTATCGCTAATGTCTGGCTGATTTATCTCCTCCATTTGCTGTACGCCTCCCCCCCCGCGGGATGTTTGCGGGAAGCCGTAAAGCGCAGATGGATTCCATAATTAAATCGGTGTTTAACTTAACTTTCATTAACAGAAAATCAATAACGAGTGAGGCTCAGGTGATGGGAAACAAGCCATTTTATAGCAGGATGGAACAGGAGCCCAGGCACCTGGAGGATATTACCCTGTTGTTTCCAGACAACTGTGCAGAAGAATCAATATTCCACCTGCTCCCCCTCAGTTCTTTCCTTTGTCTTTAAGTCATTGACAGTAAGCAGCACATTCCCCTTGTGTTTGGGGTATGATTAAGCACACTAACATATTACTATACTGGACGTTTAATACAAGTCTATTAGGGCAGCAACTGTAAGCATACCTGGGTGCAATGCAATATAGTTCGTTTTTCCTAAACACTTTTTTTATTTTAAAAGTCTTGTTGATGTAGCTATCTGTATTTAGTCACTTTCCAATCATAGATGCATAAGGCAGCAAAAACATAAAACAACGGATACACCTCCTGTTTGGGCATCTGCTGCATTTACATACATGAGCGGTTTGTGGCTATCCTTCCTGTGCAAGCTAAAGCTTCCCAACGTCCCTTTGGCCCCATAATTCATTGTGCCTTCGTAGAAGTGGCCTGACGATTAGGAAAAATATTTACTATTGGATTTGTTATAAATGGATTCTGTCCATACCAGGGTTCCCAGGCTGAAAATATGAGGCTGGACTTAATAAAGCAAATTAATCAATATAACGGGACCTAGCAAACCGTGATAGCAGCACTGACTTGTCTATATATAAAATGCCCCCAAACCACGCCAGTAGCAGACGTGTATATAAAATGCCCCAGCCCATGTCCAGCAGCACTTACTTGTGTTTTTAAATTGCCCCAACCCATGCCAACAGCAAACTTATATATATATATATATATATATGATAGATAGATAGATAGATAGATGATAGCATAGATAGATGATATGATAAATAGCAAAGTAGATAGATAGTATATAAATAGATACGATCAAGTAGATAGATAGATAAAGAAGTATGATATAGATAGATAGGAGTGTAAGTGTAGTAGATAGTAGATCTAGTCGAATATTGAAGAATCATATAGATAGATAGATAGATAGATAGATATATAATGACAAAGATAATGATCAGATCGAAGATAGATAGATGATATAAGATAGATAGATAGATAGATAGATAGATAGATAGATAGATTAATTAGAATAGATAGATGAGTCAAGATATTAGATAGTATAAATTAGATAGAATGATAATAGCATAGTGATAGATAGATAATAGATTTAGATAGAGTAGTGCATAGATTATAATTATATAGAAAGATGATGATAATAGCATAGATAGATATATAATAGCAGAGTTAATAGATAGATAGATATGCAGAGTTAGATAGAATAGATGAATATATAGCGCAATCTAGATAGATAAAGAGTTATGAAGATACGCTAGAAGATATGGAGAGTTAGATAGATAGATGATAATAGATGAAACAAAGTATAGATAGCTAAGATAGTATAGTGTAGTCAAAGTTAAGATAATGATAGAAGTTAGGAATATAGAACAACGTTCAGATGTATAGAATAGATAATCCAAAGTTAGAATGATAATAGATAGACGTGTATAAGACGATAGATATAATCAAACGTGTATAAGACCCTCCCACTTCTTGACAACCACTCCCACATCCGACAACACCACCACTTTCAATTATAAAACACACACCTTCCAGTGGCCGAGGAGGTGCGGCATTTGGGAATTTGGTCACGGTGGCAAAGTCTAGAACGTGCCCTGATTGAACTGTTATATTAATATAGTCTTTTGTTTGTTTTATGTTTGGGTTCCGCAGGATAAAAGTTGTTCCTTTATCTAAACCTAGTATGGACAATGACAATACTTTTTTTTTTCTTTTGTTTTCATAGTATTTGAAGTTAATATAAGACATTGTCCACCCCAGTAACCCACCTTTCTACCACTCTTATATTGTCTTGATCAATGGATTTTTTACAAATGGAGTTTTTCTTTTACACAAATTGAGTTTATTACACATGGAGTTTTTTCTTTGCGAATCTTTTATCCGCTTTATGTTCTTGCTTAGCGATTAATGTATTTAAAAACCCGTTAACACTTCGACATTGGCGGCAGTTTGCAAATGAGACAAAATTTGCGCATACTGCCATTATTGTGTCTTAAAATCACGTTACCACCCTTGTCAATTTGGTTAAGTGAACTTTAAGCTCTCTATATATGATTAATATGCAGTCCTTTCATACTAATTTTTAGTTTTATGAAACTTATCCGGCCACTTTTAAACTTGCCATTACCACCACATCTGCTTGGAAGACAGTTCCACAGTTTTCATCATCCACGTTCTCACTGTAAGAACCTTTCCTAACCTGAAATGAAACTTTCATTTTCTTCCAATCTTAAAGATGTCCACGGTCCTCTGATATGACATATTATGAACATGTAATTTATATATTTATTAAATCCCCACCAATTGTGCTTTTTTCTCAGCGTCAATAACTCTGCCCAACTTGTCCAATCTGCCTCATAGTCAAGCCCTCCATTCCCCTGATTTGATTTTCCTTTCCTTTGAATTCCTTCATCTCCAACATTGTCCCTTTTGTATATGGTATGTCCATAACTGCAGCAACCGTAAATGAGGCGCTTACCAGTGCTTTGTTGTTATTCTTTTTCAGCAGGACACACATGTCTGACAGTTTATAAATCCTGTTTGATCATTATTCTGTTTAATTACATTACCACAATTGATATTGGATTTGCGATAGTGATTGTGGTAATGTATTTCACTTAATTATCGCTCCCCTAGAGTATAGTAAAGTGTTATGTAAAATAATAGTGAGAAACTTCTTTTGTCATTGTATACACAACTGAAATACATTCATCTTTTTGAATATTATTGGGATCTTGCAAAGGTGAAGGGAGAACACCTACCTTTAACAATAGCCATGTTTTAAAAACCAAAAATACAGAAACCTAACGAAGTTTATAGGTAATATCAGCTAATTTCGAGTTGTAAAATATAATGGAAGGGAAGTGAGTGCTGAATAAGCAGGACAGACTACAATATATACTGCTGGTGAAGAGGTTTTGCAATCCTTTGAACAATCCCTTGGGCACAAGCAGAAGGTTACGCACAGAATGTTCAGTATCTGCTTCACCTCAGCTGCTACAGCAAATATCATTTTCAAAGGTCCGTTTTATGGTATGGGTGGATTTTGTGTAAGGCTTGGAAGGCTAGACCATCCCAAAGTAACTCTGGCTAAAAAAAAGAAATTACAACTACCTTTCCAAGGTAACCTGAGGTTTTTTTGCAGTTCCCGGAGGGGGGTGTAATCTGCCGGTAGTGCAACTCTCATAGGCGGATCCAACCCATATGTTGTGTGAATATGTCCACATTGCATGTGGAGTGAATCGAGCAGCGCGCATTCTAGCATTTCCGATATCAGCCTGGCAGATCACTGTCTGCGATTGTCGTCTATTTTGGACATAGTCACGCAATATATAGCAGCACCATACTTTCAATCATATGGCACGACAAGCATATAACTACTATTTTTAGATTTTTTAAAAATATTCTCTGAAGGTATATATATATCTTAAATATATTATATAGTACATAAAAAGTATATATCACATATCTGACCGATAGCACTACCACGTCGCGTCTTTTATAACTGCCCGGGGTGTCTCTTCCCATCCTATGTCGTCCTAATAATCCACATTGAAAAAAGCACTCACGGTGTTAATGAATTAGACCCATTACAGTGCTGTTCACTGTGGATTATTGACTGTTATCTTATATAATATTATATATATTATATATATATATATATAAACAAAAGATATAGGAGCACTCCTAGTGAATTTCAATGAAGTTTATTCAAACACAAACTGGCAACGTTTCGGCCCTGTGTCCTGGGGCTTTCTCACGCCTTGTGAATACACATACCAATTTGCTAAGTTTAACATAGGAGTGTTTCCTCCTCCCATTTTCCTGACACATCGGAGGTCCAATTATCTACACACCACAACACAGCTACAAAAAGTGATCTATTCTTTTCTTTAATATTCTTAACAACCATACTCTATTTTAAAGTGCCTTATAGTATCTAAAGTGCTTATATATCTTAAAGTGCTAGTTTCTCTCTATTTAAAGTGCTGCCATAATCCGTTAAAATACTCGTATTTGCATTAAATAGTAGTTTACCCTTTAAATTGTGTTAACTTCTAAAACTAAGTGTCGTTCTTAAATCTATTTACATAATATATAGAGGAAAATTTCAACATGATTTTTTTAAAATATAAGAATCTAGTGACTACTAGAAAAATGGGAGGAGGAACCCCTATTTAAACTTGCACTGGTTGTTGTTCACACAAGGCTTGCAGAAAGCCCCATACACAGGCCGAAACTTTGCCCACGTTTGTGTTGAATAAACTCATTGAAATTCCTAGTGAGTGCTCCTTATTTTGTTGTTTTAGCTATTTTTAATCAACAGGAGCACCAGCGGATTTATCCTACACAGTTTGAGTGCCACCCACCCTGTGTTTATATATAGATTATATATAATATATATATATATAATATATATACTAGCAAAAGTGTGCCCAGTGGTTTTTTAATGTTTAATATTTTATCAGTTTAATTTTGCTGAGTGTTAGTTACATATATTCCATGCGAATTTATAAATTTGAGAGTGTGAGTCCTATAGCTCCCATTTTGACCAGTCCAATTCAAACTTGGGGAATTCTGTAGGTTAGTATTTTTATTTTTTATGTTTCATATGCCATTTATACACTGTTACCACTTATATATCTTAATTTTGTCATATTAATAAACTAATTCATGTTTAAAAACCTTTTTACTTACAATATACACTTTTACTATGTATATTTACTTTAGCCTACCCCCACCTACATAGTACATTCCTAAAAACTCAATGCATCTCCACAAATGTCAAAATAATTTTATATAAAGGAAGGATGCACATTTGTCAATATTTGAGGGTAATTTCCACAATACCTTACTTTCAATGTTCATGTAAAGTTGGTTTGGTATTACTTTAGGCCTGAGGCCACATCTGCATGCGCCTGAAGAGCGGTGTTGGGTGCGTTTGTTTGTGTGTTGCGCATGCCTTTTTTGTATAATGTAAATCACGGAAACACAAAAGTTTCCTGCGATTTTCGATGTGCACGTGCGATTCCGTTTTGGATCAATGCAATCACGCAACCATTTTTTAATTGCAATCGCATTGCGCTTCCATAAAGGATATTGGGCACTGCAACGCACGAAACCTCTGGCAGCATGCCTTGTGGCGCAGTGTGGCTAACGCCCTAAACACAATGTTTTTCTTGTAATGTTAACGTTAGCTTCTAATGTAAGAGCTTCATATTTTTTGTACATAAAGACATGAAATACATTGAAATAAAAGGTATTTGATTTGTAATTTCTGTTTCATTCTGTTTTTCAATAGTGAGATAAACATTTTCTTTGGTTATTCTGGGCCATTTTCTCCTTACTAATGGTTTGGCAATGCTCTAATCTGGTTGGTCGCTTAAGTTTTTCACTGTGAGACTTATCGCTCTTTATCGCGCTGTTTCATGTTTCCCAGAGTCGTGAGTCGCTACTTTTTCGCTTTCTCAGAATAACCGCGAAAAAGTTTACCAAAAAGGCGTTCCTTTTCACTTGCAAATGTGTTGTGTTATTAACTAGGAGAATTTTTCCGGACTTTTTATAAATATGCCCCTAGGTGTAATTATTATACGGTATCATTTGTAGGATTTTGTGTAAAATATAAAATTTGTAACTCTCAACTCTACTATATTATTGTAAAATAATAGGGGGGCGTGGAAAGGGGGCGGGGTTCAAAAATTTTACACGCGCACAGATATTTACAGCTCTCATTCGTATTATTATTTAAATTATAAATGGGTTGGGGTGCCTGTGGGCGTGGCTTAAAAATTTGTTCCGCGTTGCGCAGCACTGATATTTCCTTAGTCCTTCCCTATTCAAAACCCTCCGCCCCTGGGTAAGCAATGGTTTCATGGACTCTTAGAATTCCCTGAGGGTTGTTTAGGGGTTCCTCAAGAGATATTGACAGGATCTCATATACAGGCTAGAAAGTTGTTTCAATGGATCTGTAGGTAAAAAACAGAAGCACTGGATTAGAGCTGGGTATTTATGTACTTTGCATTGTAAGAATGAAAACTGTACCGATGAGCCCTATTTTAATTTAATCTGTTATACTGAACAAAAATCTTCTTTGTTACTAAGGGTATTGTGGGATAAACATAAGAAAACACAATCAATTGACCCTTCAGGTTTAATTTTATTTCATGTGTCACAAGATATGAAATGTTGGTTTTAAAAAAGCAGAACATATTGCATTTGGGACAATTCTTGGCATAATTAAACATTAAAGGGACAGTTCAGTGGAGATTATCATATTTTGTTAAATTGTTTATTTGTGTAATGTCTTCATAGTTATTCTACATATTTCAATGGGTCCAACAATGCTCAATCTCTTCTGAGCAACTGATCAACCCAGGCGCTGGGTCAAGTGCAAACCATGACAGTCTCTACTAGGGGTCCTGCAAACAGAAGTCAGTATTTTCGGTTGCATTTATTTATACACAGACAAAATGCTGCATGGCAGTTAAGGTCATTGGGGTGAAAAATACTGCTCTTTTTTCTGAAAACATATGTATTTTGCGGCACTGAACTTCCCCTTTATGCGCCCACTTTCTTATGCACCAGTATATAAGGCATAGAAAGCTTCTACTATGTTTATGGACTAGTAGTAATAAAAGCATAGGAGGCTTTCCCTATATTATGGACCAGAAATATAAAGGCATAGGCAGGCTTCAAATATATAATGGACCAGTAATTAAAGGCATAGGAGGCTTCCACTTCCCTCTTGGCCTGATTTTAAACCCAGAGTGAGTTGCAGAATTACAAGGGCACATCATGGGACGTCACACTTTTCCTTGTTTATCCTGACTGGAGTGTAACTGTCTTTACAAGTTCGATACTTAAGAAACCAGAGAACTAAAACATCATCCTAGGCTGTTTGAAAGGTCTTTTAAATAGACATTGTGTGCAGATCACAGTTTCCCCTTTAACACGGGAAATTGTTTTAGCCTAAGATCCCCACATAATTTGTTTTCAATGAATAATAAATAAAGATAGAAGCAATGTAGCCACATGGTTAAATGATTACCCAGATTCGAACCACTGAAAGCCATGCTTTTAATTTCCTGTTTCTTCCCTTATGCCAGGCATAGAGATGGGATCCGCGGGTCCCCCTTATACCCATATCCAACATGTCCGAAATCCAAACATTCCGTTGAAACCTGGCGGATTGTTTGGTATTTTCGAAGGTTACCGAATGTACGAGGTTATTTTAATAATCTTTACATTCAATAACCTCCAAATAAGATAGGAAACTAAAAGTAGTTTCCTATCTATTTTGGAAGGTTATCGAACGTTCGAGATATTTTTTTTTTCGAGGTTAATGGAAATAACCTTGAACATTCAGTAAACCATCGAAAAGTACATTCCGTTTTCCAGACTTTCTGGTTTTTCCCAAAATCTGCAAATCCAAATGGAACAAAGTACGAGTTTTTCCCCATCTCTAACCAGGTTTACAACGTCATACAGCTGCTTGGAAGGAGAAAGCACAAGTATACATACACAATTTTACTTAAACAATTCCTTCCAGTGATTTCCCCTTGATGGATATAAATAGGTTTGCTCTTGCTTGTTAGTAAATAATCAAGCTCATAGCGTCAACAACATAGAAATCCTAAATCATTGCAATTTTATTTCAAGAAAATAAGTTCGTGTATTTGAATTGATTGAATTTCAGTTGCATTTTCTTGGTTATATTTATTCTTTTAGTCAGGACAATAGTAGCCTAACGCTATTATTTGTAAAGCCTAGATTTCTATTGGTTTACACCTACAATGTACAGCTCTATTCTGTACAAATGCCCAAGTTTTCAGTATAAATGTAAAAGGAACTTTACTATATTGCCAAAGATACTAAGGATTTGTCATTACATGAAGACCTTCAGTCCATAATTTAGCATTTGCCTATCCAGTGAGTGTTTCTGATGCTGCAGTAATCAAGACTAAGGCCACCATGCACACGTCAATATTTTTAATTGATTTAATATTTTGATTGACTCAAAGGGGATTCATGTTTACCCCTCCGATTGAATTTTTACAACACCAAAACCCTGACAAAGTATAACCGTAAAAATGGTCTTCAGATGCCACTGTTTTCCTTAAAAGCTAGAGACAAATGTGCCTGATTAAATCTTAGTCGATAGAAGATATAGCTTTAATGTTTTAATATAAAAATTAAAATATGCATATCTCCAGAACATTACATTACTGTTTATAGTATATATGGAGTCCTGTTGTGTTTATTATTAACTTGAAAGAGACAAATTCCTGCTCTTTGTAATTCTTCTTCTCTTACCTTTAATTCTTCTGGCTTTTCTTGGACTGTACTCGTCCCACAATATGAAAAAGAATTTGTGGAAAAGTTTATTGTGTTACTCTGACTATTTTTTGGGTCAATCCTAAACATGTATATTACGGGGTGTAAGAGTGATGTAATTTTATTTACTTGTGTGAACATCTTCTGTATTGCTTTACAATAACATTGTATACATTCATATTAGGTCCTAGAGCTACAACTAAGCACTTTTTTATTTCACACATAATATATCAGTATGGTTTTTATGATGGGGGAGGACAGCCACACACAAGCGCAGGAAGAACATAAAAACTCCTTGCAGCTTTATGTCCAAGGGAGGATTTGAGGACTTCAGTGCTGCAAGGCACCACTGAGCCACTGTGCTGCAAGGCAATCAAATTCCCACTGTCATTTTCTCACCAAAGGCTACATTAACTGCACACTGTGTCCTCTGACACAAACATATAAAACCACAAACGCCACACTCACAATAACATTACAAAACACCCAACCTACCCCTTGCATTTCCATGGTAACATACATAAATCATCGAAAAAAGCTTCATGGTCAAAGCACAAAAACATACCCTCTAACACCACACAGACACAGTACACAACCCATATGCAAAGATACCACACAGCCACACACCCAACCTACCCTTGCAATTTCATGGCAACCATACATAACCATTAAAAAGTTATTTCCTGGTCTAAAGCACAAAAACATTCCCTCTAACACCACACAGACACAGGTACACATATTCATGGCGTCCGCACATAGGAGCAAGGTGAGGCATGTGTTGCGTGCATGTTGCATGTATGACGTCACATGCAACCAATGCGTGAGACTAGCTCTTCCTTATGGAGAACCGCGGGGTATAGAGCGCACCTAGCAAGTGCAGCCCAGCTCAGCTGTTTTAATAAGGAATTACAGCCACATGGGCATGGCACTATATCTATTTCTTATGGCATAGAAATATATCAATAATTCAACAATATTAATAGCTGCTTTGCCTTTTGGGGATAATAGATGTCTATTTGGCTTTATATATCCTGGCTGAGTGGCTGGCATTTACTCTATTTAAAAATGCTTTGTTGCTGACACAGCCATTTTTAGGTAGAGCAAATAGGGGATAAAATCCTATAACTTATATATATAAATACACACACCACGTTATCAGGCTATAATTGCACCCTGGACTATATATAATGTATAGGGTTTTATCCCCTTATTTGCACTACCTAAAAATTCTGTGTTACCTCAGAATCTGTAAATATTAAAGGGAAGTTCAGTGGAAAATGTTATTATTTAAATTCTTAGTTTATATTACCATACCTTTGTTTTTCTACATACGGTATGCTCTTTTCATTTAAAAAAATCAGTTTAATTTATACCCTTCTATTCCCTGCTGTTGACACAGTGAGCTGACTTTCTGGTTTCTGTAACGGTTCCTTCTTTCTTCCCAAATAGCACACTACCTTGGAATCTTCCTAACAGTAATTTTCTACTGATTGGCTGTTGGAAAAACTGGAGGGTTGACAACCCTTGGTAATTAGAGATGGTCGAACTATTGAAAGTTCGGTCTTTTTCGAACTTTCGAACTATTGTAAAAGTTCGAAAGTTCGAAAACGGACCCCATTAAGTCTATGGGAGGCAAATGTTCGAATGTTTCGAGTCAAATACAACTAAAATATTAATGGTAACTTAATGTAAATGGCTGTGGGACCTGGGAAATGGTCTGGGGAGCATGTTCCAATATCCGGACTTTCATTAAAATCGATTTTACTCTCACCGCGCTACTTTCGAGCTTTCGCGTTCGAACGGTCGAGGTAACATGGACATTTTTACTCGCGGATTCGATACTCGCGTATAGGTTCTAATGGACACTTTACTCGTAGATTCGATGTTCGCGCCTAGTAACATGACATTTTACTCGCGGATTCGATTTCGACATTCGATTATAATCCCTTCTTCCCATTGACTTCTAATATTGCAATCCAGGATCTAAAATCGAGTCTGGAAAGTGGATGTAGTCAATTCCACCATTACTTTTCCCCACCATAAAGCATGGCCACCATGCAATGGCAGCGTCTGATGGTGGAATATCTCACCCGGCTGGGTTATGACATGATGCCAATCGGCACGCCCCAATATTAAAGAGCGCAAACGGCGCAAAATGCGCCACCCTCACCTGCAGCAAACTACTGCGGACGCAGTTTCGCATTGATCTGACCACCTCTCAGCTCAAAGAGGTGGTCAGACCTCAAACGGCAGAGACGGAACTACGTCCCAGGACATCCAGCGGAATGTCCAAGGCAAGTATCACATTTATATATTAAATTTTATTTGTGATTGAGTTGTATAAAACTTTTTTGCACCACTAATCAGCGGTTCTGCAGCAGATCTTTCTGACATGCTCTGTCTAAGTATAACCACTATATGAAGTTACTGCACTTTTCTTGTTTACTTTAATAGCACTTGTGATTGGCGATAGCGCTTCGCAATTTCGCAAACCGCCACAAACGATTGCGGGGCCTTTAGTGCTTTTCTCCTTAGAACTCAAAGTGCATATGTTAGTGTTAATTAGTGTTAGCAAATTTTAATGTAACAGTAATGTTAGTAGATGTTAAAGGGACAAGTACCACGAAAAATATTTATAATATTTAATTATAATACAGATTTTGAAAGCTCTTTTTTTCATAAACGAATCAAAGTATATATTTTTTATGTTAGTATGGTGAAGGTAGCCACACTGCAAGGCACAGGAATCGTGCACCAAATCGCGAGCGTTATCGCACGTGATTGTGTGCGCGATTCTTGTGCGTTTTGCGTTCGCTTTTGCGCATCGCATCGTAAATTGCGGGAATTTTGCATTCCCGCGATTTCCATTTTAGCGAAAATCATGGGCGCAAACGTGAAAGCGAAACGCCGCCTCAAACGCGCTAGTGTGGCCTAGCCCTTAATGTTAGTTAGTGTTTAGTATTAGTAATGTAACTGTTAATGTTAGATATGTTAGTACCCCACGAAAAATATTCACACTATTTACATTATTTTTTGTTATTTTATTTTTTTTATATTATTTATAATTAAAATTTACTTTTTTAATATATAATTTTTGCAGATGAGGAATCGATTTCTGTCAGTGATGCAAAGGAGGGAGGTCACCTCCACAAGCACCCCCACCAAGGCCACAGAGCAGCCTCCAGTTTCCCCTTCCCCCTTCACACCGCACAGAACCCCCAGCACCAGCACGCATCAGTCTAATTTTTTAGTGTTAGTAGGGTGAGGACACACTGCAAGGCACAGGAATCGTGCACCAAATCGCGAGCGTTATCGCACGTGATTGTGTGCTGGAAAATATTGATCAGCGTCTGAGGTGCATGGAGAGCAGGCAGAGGCGCATGGAGAGGCGACTGCTCTCCATGCACAAAGACATTTGCGTATTAAGCCGCAAAGTTTTTAAAAATAAATAGGTGCTGTTTTTTTTTGGTTTTTTTAACACCATGTTGCACCGTGTTATTGTTTTATTATGTTTATATATTTTTTTTATTCTTTTATTTTTATTTATAATTTTATATATTAATAAGCACCGAAGAAACAGGTGCTTACGTTTACTAAAAAGTTAAACTAATCTCTGCGTTTTATCTTTACAATGACATTGACTACAAACTAAATTATTTAGGCTTTTCCCCCACACCCCATTGGCTTCTCTCCCTCAGTGTATGCTTCGTGCAAGGAAAGCGGGGAGGGGATAGGGTTTGTAGGAACAGCACCACTGATTAGCAGTAGATTCACTTCAGTTTGACAACATTATTGTGGGAGCCAGGCAGCACACACTGACACAAACAGCAACAACTGCGACACGACTGACACAAAAGCTGCTGATTGCTGCTGACGCAGCACTGTCAGTTACACAAACACCAGACGCTGATACACAGATACAGAAACAAACAAAGAAACAGGAACACCTAGACCTCTAAAAGGTCTAACACCAAAATTGTCCAAAGGACTTTAGGGGGTTAGTCCTTAAAAGACTGTTGGGTCTCAAGATGTGTGAATACAGGGGTGGGTAACAACATGCTAAACCACCACACTGAAATCCACACACAGAAAGCTCAAAAGCACAAAAAGCGCAAAAATCTCTCTCCAACTCCTACACTGTCAGGTCTCCCACTAACACTCTCCAACACACTGACTAAATGGCACTAGTCGCATTGCCTTTTATACCCAGGGGCTGGCATTGCTCAAATTAGCTGCCATTGGGTGATTTTGTACATGTGGCACCTTTTTTTTTTTTTAAATTCGATGATTTTTTCAATGTTCGACTGTTCAAACATTCGATAAATCATCGAAAGTCCGGAATATCAAAAGTCCGCGTCCGAGATAGTTTCGAAAAGTCCGGGTCCATCCGGAACTCGAAAGTTCGGCTCAAACTCGGGTTTCTATTTGGTAATGACTGGAGGGTTGACAATACTAGGTAAGGAACTGGAGAGCTGACTTACATTGGCTAATGATCTGTAGGGCTAACAATACTGGGTATTGAATAAAGCCTCCATAATTTTCTTCTTCGGCACACAAGTAACACTGTAGGGCAACTTTACACTAGCAGGTGTACTGCTGGTAAAATTGAGTTCGGCTCACACAACTCCCATACACAGCAGCACTAGCTTGTCTATATATAAAATGCCCCCAAACCACGCCAGTAGCAGACGTGTATATAAAATGCCCCCAGCCCATGTCCCGCAGCACTTACTTGTGTTTTTAAATTGCCCC